>OX596262.1:14550638-14725853 GCA_951394255.1 Polyploca ridens
GCGGAATAACAGCGTTAAATAAATAATAAACAAGCATCTCTACTTAATTTCGTGGCCTTGTTGCGTACATGCTGAAAGAAAGCAGACATAAGCCTTCGTACCAGCACACCCCACTGAACCGATAGCTTCAACTTATAACGTATCCATTGCGGGGAAACAGAGACAATACCTCGATAAGTTCCGTATCTAATCAGCAATGGTGATTGAAAGGAAATTCGGGTTGAAATAGACTTATAGGGATGTATGGTATGGAGTGCCACCGAAGGCAACATATGAAAAGGCCTGAATTATGGGATATCCGTTGATGGTTCCTAATAAGACGACAGCACAATACATGGTAACAAGATTAAATTTCCGACAATGTACAAGATGGATTATCGATTATATTGCGAGGACTCTTCGGGAGTAAACAGCGTTTTCCTTTTTGCTAAGTTTGAACACAGTCTAAAGTTTTCCAGTTGTCTAACTTTGTCAACTGTGTATGTCTAGTCTATGTCATTAAAGCAAATGCTAACGTGAAATGTTTTGTGCAATTTACCAATTTTGATCCGTAAAGAATACTTTGTTCATATATTTTGGCGGAAATAAATATACCAGTTTTAAATTGAAAAGATACTGCAATAACATCAAATTATGCAGATAGTATCAGTTTATGAGATTTTTTTTTGTTATTAATAATATAACTGGGTATATGAATATAAAGAGGTTTTATTAACCTACTGCTTTTATATAAACTGTAGGTACTAAGTATATTTGTACGCCAATCGATTTAGCGCCTTTGCACATTATAAGAAAATTTCTTGTGTCTGATCAGACATGTCTTATAAGACATTCAGTCGCACTGGTTCTTATATGAGACCGTGCACATTACAAGAAATTTTTTCTTATGTCTGATCAGACACGCGTCGTCGTCGGCTGTATATTCGACGTCGCGCCTACGCAAGACGTCTTGCTTAGACACGACATCTACTCATATATGGAAACTAGTTCGCGCGTGCACATTCGTCGTGGCTGCGTCAGCCAAAACAACTATCGTGTCCACGCTTTTATTTCGTGTTTAGAATGTTAATTTATTTATTTTATTTAAATCAGCTCAATTTTAATTTTAATACAATAACTTTTATTTTTATTACTGTTTCATTTTTCATGTAACCCAGTTATGTTACCAGAATGTAATGTTGTAACCCAGAATAAAATGAATAGTAATTTTTATTTTTTACGTTAATTAAACTTTTATCAAACATGTAATGTTACATGAGTAAAATAAAAATGAATATATTGAACATTTAAGCTCTATAGTCTCATTGATTCTTGTCATATTTAATGGATGTATCCAATAATGCCTACAACTACGGCCGTTTTCTATGTCTATGGTACAAGTCAATCACTGTAAACTCTGTCGTCTGTCCATTTGGTACGCGTGTATTGTCCGTCCGTGAAATATGGTTACAGACAGCGGATAAGACGTCGTGCATGAATGTGTACGATGAACCAGACAAGAAATTTGTCTTGTCGAACGGTCGTGTCTGATAATGTGCAAAGGCGCTTACAGTTATCTTAATAACTCAGAACGTGAATCATACTTTTTTTAAAGTAGGTAGGTAAGATATTTAAGGACCTTCCTCAATTGCAATTGCCGGATCACCCATAGATTTTCAACATAGGGTAGCCAGCCAGGTGGGTACTACAAAGTACCTAAATGTATATTATGTCTGTCTAATTGTTATATTCTATTCCATATAAATGATATTTAATCTAAAGTTGTAAATAGTCACAGTGATAACAAATTGTGTGTTTAGTAGTTTCCCTTTAGTATTTTTTTTATTTCTAAGGCAGACTTAAGTAAGTCATGCTCACTTTAAGGCCTTTGCTTGCGGCGGGCGTCGTGTGACGGGTCGCTCACTTCCCTCCAATATGGCGAGGAGGGCGATGGCTGCCACACGCGTCATACTTGTGAACAGGTGCTGCTTGTGGGGGCTGGTCTGCTTAAGTTTGCCATTTTCTTATTAAATATAGATTCAGTCTACTTTGTAGTTTTGCTGCCTCGCCGGGGCACGCAATTGTTGTCAGTGCGATTAGAATGTAAATATTATGTAATGAATCTAAGCTTGTTTTGAAAAGAGTAATTGCTGAGTTTATTGCCGGCTCTTCTCAGCAAATGCAACCTTCCGAACCGGTATTAGAGTATTAGAGTCAGACTTTTCATAAGTACCTGCGAAGGTCTATTTGAATAAATGATTTTGAATTTGAATTTGAATACCCTACAACCGTGATATGGTTTCCTCACGATGTTTTCCTTCACCCTAAACTCAAGCTAATTGTAGACCCTCCTCTCCTAATAAAGTCGGCATAATAACCAATTTAGAAACTCGAATGGCCGCCATCCAAAATTGACATTTTCAACAACAAATCTCGAAAAATTATCCTAAACTGATTACAAATTCAACCTTCGTTACTGAACTCCCGAACCATCCTGCAAAGTTGCGATATTCGTAACAAAATCAGAATAGATATTTCGACAATGATTAAAAGTTAGCTTCGGTCCAATACGGTCTTTGGTTTGTCTACTTCTGACATTTGTAATATTAAACTTTTGTAACGAGATTCCAGCAAGTACATTCTCAATTAAAAGATTTTGAACAAGAAATAAAAAAACCGGCCAAGTACGAGTCGGACTCGCGCACCGAGGGTTCCGAACAAACCTGTAGGCTTTCAAAATATGCGGCTTAAATTGTTGTTTCTTTTGATTGCATTGACATAGAACTTTGATTTTGTTACAGCTTAAAGGTATTGTAGATCTGAGTAATACCTCCACGCGTTCATGAGGAAAGGGTTAGTAAGTTTAAAATAATTAAAAATATTTTTATAATTGATATAAAAAAACAATTTCTGCTTTTCGCAATTTTTCCTTTATCTGTGTATCTTTATGCGTACGTAAGTTTGATTTTTTCACATCTCCAATGGACAGTAGACCTGAGTATTTGATATGAATTTCAGCTTGATACCTCTACGCGTTCCTGAGAAAAAGGGTCTTGACAGACAGACAGACAAAAGTGATCCTATAAGGGTTCCTCTTAGGGAACTGCTTGCTGTGTGCATAAAAGTCGACATGGAATGCAGAATTCGGAACTCGGAACTCCAGAACTCTCTCTGTGGGATCGGCGCCTTAGGGACGAAAGTAATGAAAATACCGTGCCCCGTGAATTATGAATATCGCATAGCCGAGTGGGAGCGGCCGTCAGTCTACTATCGACTCTATACCACAGCACTACGTATCAAAAGTACTGAATGATAAGACAATAAATATGTCATCTGTTGTTAAAACGATACCGCCCACTGACACGCTTGAATATTATGGAATCTGTTGAGCGAGGCGACTCTAGGAGGGGGGACGTTATTTTTTTTTTTAATGCTCTGTCGTATAGATAGATGATGGGTATAGTAGCGACATCTATCAGCTATCTATCAGTAACACTGAGATAGTTCACACACTGAAAGATAGATGGCGCGGCGCCACATTATCCTGCATCCTGCATCGCGCTTAAGAAGTTCCCTTTTAAATGGAGGTATCATTCACCTTGCACCTCCATAAATGAAATGGCAAAGGTTAATAATACGAGCTTGAGGTTTCAATAAAGAAAATATCGCACCAGAAACCAAAGCACTATGGTAGAGCTACTTATTTTACGACTAAGTCGGCAAACATTCGGTTATTTGTTAATTATTTGGAAAAAAAAAGCCAAACATAGTCAGATTGTCCAAAATATATATAAAAAATGTAACCTTGCTGAGTTTCTTGCCGGATTCTTCTCAGTTGAAGGCTGAGTTCCGAACCGGTGGTAACTTCAGTAAATGTGACCTTCATAAGTGCCCTTCTGGGGCCTAAATTGAATAAATGGCTTTGACTTTGACTTTGACTTTGAACAAGCATACGGTCTGATGGTAAGCGGCTACCGTAGCCCTTCCCCCTTCCCTGCGGTATTATACTTTGTGGTTCCTGCTTGACTTGCTACCACCCTCAAGTTGAAAATCTGTCGCCAACTTCTTCTTATATGCATGTGGTCGCCAAGCGCCTATTGGTATGTTTTAGCAGTAATCCTTGAGAGTGATTTTCCTTCCAAACATTGTTAATGAATAATTTAAATCCCTAACTACTCTACCTCAACAGGGTCAAAAACAAACTATCCAGACGTTTAGGACTTTCTTTTGAATAATTTATCGAACTTGTAGTACATTTTGTGTTAAAGTTATCAATAAAGTTACCGAACGTCCTACAGGTAGGAGTATAACAGTTACGGGGCCAAAGGGTATTATAACGAACCTCTCGCTTTCAAGGCGAGACTATTATCGGCTTACTAAGCCCTTTTGCACGCGCACTTTGACCTCTTGTACTTTATATAATATTTCTATACTTTACAGGAATAGTTGGGTTGATGTCTTTACAGAGTTTGATGTTATGATGGAATTACATATCTATTGTTGACGGATTAAAATTTGTAAAGGTACTTTTGAAGCGCTCGTGATTTAGTATGATTAGCCGTTCTTAATCGATCGGCAAAGTTAAGCTACCACCGTTGTGGTCGGTACCTGGATGGGTGACTGCCTAGTGGTATTTCATATCGAGCGTTTCCGCTTCGGAAGGTACGTAAAGCCGTTGGTCCCGGTTATCACTTAATTGTGATAGTCGTTAAGCTAGTTGGATGCCTCCTATGCGGCTTGAAAACTCCAACAGTAGGTTGACCACTAGCCTACCTCAACCGATCCGCAATAAATAAATAAATGAACGTTTATTTGTAACTTAAAAATAACATAATAAAACAAAAGAAAAAAGTTATAAATAAAAGCAGAGACAAAAAGTGCAATGGGCACGCGTGGTCTATTCCCTTTCACCCTAATTTGTGAAAGGAGGCCCGTGCTCAGCAGCATTATAGGCTGGTAATGATGATGATGATGAAGGTACTTTTGTAATTATTTTATTCCAAACAATCAATTCTAGCTCTAAATAATTCTCTATCAATTTCCAAAACTGCCATAGATTCAAGCAACGTCACTCACACGTCATACGAGAACGATATCGGACGACGACACATTTTAATCGATACAGCTATTTGTTGAATGACAAACAAAATATGTACGTGTGTATGCCCAAAACTCATCCGTCAAAATATCCAATTACTGTCAGTTGTGAAAAGTAATAATTAGTTACAGAATCCCAGATTATGTTTGACTAGAAAGTGAAGTGAATTATTAGCATTGAAATGCTTTGAGAATTTTGTAAAGTAGTCATTAGTTTTTGTGGGATAATAAATCAAATTATTAGTAGACCAAAAAACTTTTTCTTTGTTAATTTTTTTTATTATAAAATTAATTTAACCAATAACATTTTTTTATTTAATTTATATTGATTAATAAATATAGTCAAGAAAATAACGTCTCAGTGTTATTACACAGTACACAGTTATTTTGACCCATATAATATTAATCCTTATCTAATTAAATAAGTTAGTTACGACGGGCATTTAATGTAGATAAATTCTGCTCTTTACAGAAAATCATTATTATTTATACTTTAAAAGATATCACGGATTTAATATTAGCAAGAAACAGTATTCGCGATACCGTGAACTGGCGGGCCGAGATGGGCGCGGGCGCGCAAATCGCTCGACACCACACGACATTGCACCCGTGCGAAGCCGGGGCGGGTCGCTAGTTTATGTATAACTAGTTTTCTGGTAACGCTCGCGGAATTTTATATAACGTGTAACGGAAAGGGCATATCCATCCGAAAGGGGTTAATATACAGGATGTTGTTTTGGTCGGCGACAAGCGACCCAGGAGCGGTAGTACAAAATATATATACCCCAAAAATGGACTTAATTCCATTAAATACTGTAAATATGTTGAGAAATACCTTATTCAATTTGAAATAAAATTACCGCAAAGTATGGTTACTAGGCACGTGCACAGACTAGAGCTTGGCGCAAGCCGCCATCGCCCCACCCCTTTACTCCCTCGTACTCCCGTTGAGTATTATGTCTACACTTTAGCTTATTACATGATTTTCAAAATTTTAATTTTTTAATTTTTATTATTTAAAAAAAATAAAGTCTTTTTTTATATTTTTTTTAGCACCAGTATTATTTGTATTATCGACCCTGAGTCGCTCGTCGCTGACCAAAACAACGACCTGTATAGATTTTATTTTATATACATTTTTTGTAAATATGTCTGCTATCAATTTAAATATTATGCGTAAATGGATTTGAAATTGAAGCTATAAATAAACCGAAATAGCTTGGTACTACTGAATTCATAAAAGCATTTCTAGTGAAAAATATTTTTGCTACATTTTTCTCGTTTTTCCGACACGACTCTATGAAACATGTCATAGAGAGTAAATGGAATTTTATCCCCTCTGCTGTTCAAATGTTATCTATTAAGGTGTTTTAACTACAATCTCTCCCTGATCAGTGGCCGAATGTGGCAATTACCTTAAGCCTAGAAGGCGCTCTCAAACTGAATCTTACCAAGAGTTGAGGGTAGACAAAAAAGTATGACTTTGGAACACATCAGTAGATGTTGGAAACACATTTTTAACATAAGTGTGGAAGCCAGCAAGGCTTGATTCTACAAAGTACCTTACTACCATGATTAGGTACCATGAGCCATCATTGTTTTTAATGGTACTTTGTGTATCCCTTGGTTATGATAAGATATACTAATGATAAAATCAAAATTATTTTATTAAAATAGAAACACGCAGGCACTTACGACTAGTCGGCAACAAACTGAGTTTCGATTCATTACATAACATTTACATTATAATCTCACAAGCCAACCAGCCCCCACAAGCAGCACCGTTCACAAGTATGACGCGTGTGGCAGCCATCGCCCTCTGCGCCACATTGTAGGAAATAGTTAAACCTTATCCCTAACCATTTACAGTATATAACAGTTGGCGTAGCTAATTATTGAATGATAAGTTGAAATCAGGCCTAGTAAATGTTCTGTACAGAGTGTCCATTTGTTTGGTCTAGATTTAGGTCACTAAGGTTGGGTTAATTGGCTAGATTTTCTTTTGTTACCGGTTCCATTGTGTTGATATTTGGTCTGGCCAGCAATTCGAATTCGTGAAACTGTACTATGAAGCCTATATGCGCTAAGAGGCTTAAAATGGAACGTTTTTATTATCTAAAGGGAACAGTTTTATAGGACTTTTAGATTTTTTTGTACTATACTAGCTTTCCGTGTATGATATACTCCTCAGGCAAAACCAAAAAACAAAAAGCAGGAATTGAATAGTGCGTATAAAGCAAAATAACAATCTTAGAATTGAAATTTACCCAAGTAAATAGTATTTAAATGAAAAAATATTTTTATATAGGTATTTTCATTATATACGCGAGGGTTCTATCTGAGCAAAAACATAATGGAATGAAATTTCCTCGATAGAAAAAAATCACAAAGCTACCTCTAATTATAACGCGAAGATTAGACATAAGTTTGTTTCATCTGAAATTGCCATATTTTTCTGGCTTGGTACGCACTCTTAATTAACGCAGCGAGTTTCTACGTTTACTTTAGTTTTTAGCGCGAAATAACAAAATATTACCCATGTAATGTATCAACTAAAGATGTCTTCAAAACAACTATGCAGCAAGTTTGCTTTCATTATGTGAATTAAATTCTGAAGATTCTAGGGTTGTATACAAAAGCCTGGAAAGGCAAAACCTCGCTAAAAGCTAGAAGCTAGCGAAGTCGTATATTTCAGCACTGTGGTACGGTTCTTTATAGTACCTGTTTGACTGGCTACCACCTTCATATTGAAAATCTGTCGCCAAGCAACTCCTGGTGAGTTACGGCAGCAGCACTGGACAGCTCCCTTTTAGGATTTATGTCTTACTTATTGCAACGTCATCACATGCCATGGTGGCATAGTGTCCAAAGTCAAGCCAGTTACCTAACTCATGAGTTCGATCAATACCAAAATACTTCTTAGGAAAGCGTTTCCTCGTTATGTTTTCACTCACCGAAAATTCAAACGCGTAAATTACTGCTCAATTTACTGGAAATATCTTAGATAGTATTTTATATTGCAGACTTTTATGACTTTACAATACCTAGTCTGAACTTTGTTACAAGTCCCGCAAGGATAATAACAGGTTGACGTCAACTATAAAAGACTCGGGCACTTCAGATAACGTTTAACACTTGGTACTTTATATAGGACGTGCGCTTCAAGATAAAGTAACAAGTAGGTTTATAATCCGTTCGACTAGCTTTTCACCCCGCTATTCTACTGCACGTGTGTATTTCACTGAATTCCTCCTAAACGGCTGGACCGATTTGAATGATTTTTTTGTATGCGTTTGGGAGGCGCCCTGGATAGTTTAGATTCACAAATCAGCCCGGTAAATGGCGCTGCAGTCGATAATATAACCTAGATACCGACTGCAGCGCCATCTACCGGACTGATTTGTGAATCTAAACCATCTAGGGCGCATTCAAATCGGTCCAGCCGTTTAGGAGGAGTTCAGTGACAAACACAAGTACAGTTGAATTTTTTTGTATGCGTTTGGGTGATGTCCTGGATGGTTTAGATAGGATAGGGTAGGATAGGGTAGCACCGCAGGGTAGGGTAGCACCACGCGAACGAAGTCGCGCCGGGCAGCTAGTTATTTATATAAATAGACCTTCGCAGGCATTTCTCAATGGTTCTAATACTCTATCGGTTCGGAAGTTTGCATTTTCTGAGACGAGCCAAATAAACTCAGTAATTACCTACTCAATGTTATATTATTAACTTAGTTATTTTACAATGTACAGCGAATATTAATTACAATAAATATTAAAATAAAACGCAATAAAACTCAGTAGCTCACTGAATGGTTAATAACACTTGTACGTAGTATTTATATACTCTGAGATAACACTGATTTTCACTCATAAAATATGTTTCATTGTACTGAACTTTGAAACGCAGCGAGCCAAATGTATTCATTTTAAAATATTATATAGCTTGTGTAATGAAAATAAAATATTGTATGAATACAGTAAGTATACATGTATTTACTGCGACGTATTGAGTAATTTAAAATGATATTAATTACATGATATGCGTATAGTAAATGATAATAGGATTTTGATGTTCTTTTCTGTTGTATATTGTATGTATTATATGGTACATGTATAGTTTTCCGCCATGACTACATTCTGCGCTCTTTCTTAGGCTTCGCCTTCGTACTTTATGGGTGGATCAGTGGCATGCAAGCCCATTAAAAAAAATGCCCAAGTTAGTCATAAGTAATTTTTATTCTGTTGTTTTAATACTGTTCCAGTACGAGTTACGACGTTAAGACTTAATATAAGTGTTTTTCAACCCCACTTGGGGTTCACGGTTCTACCTACTGTACTTACTGGCCGTGCTTCCACCTAGACCGCCGCTAAGGACTACATCATCAGCTGCCGGTGTTCCTTCCCGCCTCGTCTTCGTGCTCACATATATGACATCTGGCAACGCTGCTGTCACGTCACGCATACAAGGCCAGTGAATCAAAGGAGAAGTGTATAGAATCAAGTTGAGGGACTATAGACATACCTACTTTTTTTTTGTATTATAGATTTAATTGTTAAATGTATTCGTTATTTGAACCCTAAATTAGTACCTACCAAATTCTGCGACTGAGCTAGCCGTCGCAGTGGCAGTGGATAGAGGTTTCTTCAGGGTCGGCAACGCGCGAGTGATACACTTGGTATTGCAAGCGTCCATAGACTACGGTAACTGCTTACCATCAGGCGGGCCGTATGCTTGTTTGCAACTTGCAACCTTAGTGGTATAAAAAAAAAAAAAACAATTTAAGGACATTGCAGCAGTTACTCTTGTTATATTAACTGATTAAAAAAAATACCTATGTTCGACGCGTGTTTTTTTTAATTTTATTTATAATATTCATCTATATATATGTTTTTACTTTGAATAGACTTGTGTTGTTGACCAATGTATATTACGTTCGCGTTACCTTTAGTGAGTTGTTGCGCATTTTGCTAATGCCCAGTGCTCAACCGAGTAGCGAGTAGAACTAACAACTGAAAACGATTTGGCGAGAAGTGAGTGTATAAGTTCTTAAGTTGTATCACTGGGCTATCAGCGAATGTCCGAGTGCAACGGGCGATTACTCGCACCACTCGCTCAGGGCTGTTAGTTTAGGGTCATCGCCCACTATGTCAGCACCGCCCCATCACAGCAAAGGGCCCGGTAACGCTAAAATTCAATCCAACCACTAGCTGCCAGCGCGTCGCTTGCGAGGTGGTTCGCGGGCGGCGCGGCGCGCCGGTGAATATGGTGGCGCGGCTTTGGCTAGATACCGCTTGCTGGCGTCACGCAGTAAGGGAGCGGACCACACGCTGGTAGCGAGTAGTCAGCAGGACTAGTGGCTTGTAGCGGCAAGCGCGTGCGCCGCGAGGAGTCAACTATTTCATCTAGTCATTGTAAAATTTATTTTAACGCATACGATTTAAAGGCCTCACTTGCATGGCAAGGTAAATGCCGAGGCGTAGCCGTGCTGTTACAGTTTGTCAGCACTGCTCCATCATAGCAGCGACCCCGCACCGCCTCAACTCAATCCAACCACTAGCTGCCAGCGCGCCGTCTTCGAGGTGGCAGTTTGCGGGCGGCGCGGCGCCGGTGAAATTGGTAGCGCGGCTATGGCAAGATACCGCTTGCTGGCGTCACGCAGCTAGGGAGTGGACTGCTTGCTGGAAGTGAGTGATCAGCAAGACTAGTGGCTTGTAGCGGCAAGCGCGCTTGCCGCGAGGCGTCCACTATTTTATCTAGTCATTGTAAAATTTACTTTAACGCATACGATTTAAAGGCCTCATTTGCATGGCAAGATAGATGCTGAGGCGTTGCTGCGATGGAGCGGTGCTGACATAGTGAGCAATGACCTTTAGTCTTGCCTGCGCAACACGTTTTGACCGCCAAGCGAGCATCGCGAGTACTATCCTTGTAGGCTCACCGGTGGTAGCCTTGTCCGCGTAAGGGTGCTAAGGCTAAATTTTGGGCCGGCATCTAGGTACTTGTCACTTTCAAAAAAAACCGGTGGTAGCTTAACTTTGCCAATCGATTAAGAACGGCTAATCATGCTATACCACGAGCTCTGCAATATCCTATACTCTGTACAAATAAATAATTGGATTTGATTTAATTAAATATTGATATGTTAATTCCAAATTCAAAATTCACCCTATCCGGTATAGCATTAAAAACCGCAAACAATTCAAATGACCAGTGACAATCGGACTTCAAACGGCCAATCGAATTAATTTTAATTACGTGGTCAACCTCCGTGATCAGGAAGTCGGCATGTTTGATACCATTACATGTGGATTGTACACGATTGTTGAACTAGATTTCTACTGTACGGTATTAATTGTTGTTTGAGATTATACAGGGTGTTGTTTTGGTCGGCGACAAGCGACCCAGGAGCGATAGTACAAAATATATAGTCCCCAAAAATGGACTTAATTCCATTAAATACTGTAAATATGTTGAGAAATACCTAATTCAATTTGAAATAAAATTACCGCAAAGTATGGTTACTAGGCACGTGCACAGTGTAGAGCTAGGCGTAAGCCGCCATCGCCCCACCCCTTTACTTCCTCGTACTCTCGTTGAGTATTATGTCGACACTTCAGCTTATTACATGATTTTCAAAATTTTTTTATTTTTATTATTAAAAAAAAATAAAGTATTTTTTTTATATTTTTTTTAGCACCAGTATCATTTGTATTATCGACCCTGAGTCGCTCGTCGCTGACCAAAACAACGACCTGTATATCCTGTATAAAGGTTAATAGATAGATAGATAGGTAAAGGCTTAATCACTGACAATGAGTATCTTAACTTAAATATTTTCACTTTACGCGCCGCAGGTCGTGGGTTCGATTCCCACACAGGACATGCATTTGTGTGCATGAACATGTCTGTATGTCCTGAGTCTGGGTGTAATTATGTATATTAAGTATGTATTTACCAAAGATTTTCATAGGCCATCGTGCCTCTACCCAGATGGATAGTCAGCCTTACTAAAGCATGACATTCAATATCACTCCTCTTGAGGGGCTCCTGAGCAAATCGCACTCAGTTCGTACTGTGCACGGCTGTCATCGCGTCATACTCGCTGTACTGATTAAATAAAAAATGCCAACTAGCATATTGAAATACTGTCACAACACTTATAAAAACCAAGGAAAAACTAACCTTCCATGTGTAAGTATTGCGATTTAGTCACTTTTAATTACCTAAACTTATTACTTTTAAATACTGTCAATTATGGCTTGTTTCGTGTTCCCATATAGGCGACTATCCTTCTGGACGTTTTAAATTCTTTGGTATTTACAAACAAAAAGTAGTATATGTATTATATCAGTTATCTGGTTTCCATAGTACAAGCTCTGCTTAGTTTGGGATCAGATGACCGTGTGAGGAATGTCACAGGATATTTATTTTTATTTATTATAATAATAAATGAAGTAGAAACTAAAGTGAATTAATAATTACATAATATTATTAATTTACTTATAGTTTATACTTCAGCAACCAATTTATTTCAGATTGTCCTTATAGGCCTCCCCTAGTTCCTTCCACAGTTTTCTGTCACGAGCTAATCTTCTCCACATCCTTTTGGTAAATCATCTTCCCGACTCTCTATTTATCTTCCTCTTTATCTACTCCTGTTTCTATGATATTTCCATGATCACTTTCGTCCATTTTTCTCTGTTTGTCCTAATAATGTGTTCGACAGGTCTAGTTTAATTTTTTTTTGGAAAAGTCCCTTACTTTTGTTTTTTTTTATCAGAAATGGTCCACCGGTCTCGTAGACTTATATTTAGTATACTTCGCTCTATCTGACGTTGGCAATATGCTTGTTGCTGGTATAAAACGCACTAGCAATGAACTAGTCATACTATACCGAAATTGGAAAAGTAATACATTAGTGAATCTAAATTTCATCTGAAAAGTTCACTGAAAAGTAGTGTTGTTTCACGTTTTAGAGCTTTACGGAGCTTCTGATGTTCATGAGCTTTTCTGTTGATAGCTTTTAATATATTACAGACATTGTCCCCGATTTAATGGTGGCATGGAGCTGCAGTTTTCTGAAAACTGGAGCAAAGTTTACAAATTGGTAGATTCATAAAATTTGGTTTTAAAGCAATGGTAGGTAAATGATAGTGCGCCAGTGCTGTGGTGATGGTCGAGGGTCAATAGCTTGATGAAATAACTTAAGGAAACCATAGGATGGTGGATGGGTACTCTGTAGTACCTGTCTGGCTGGGTACTGGCCTCTTGTTGTTTGTCACCAATCAATTATCTGTGTGCGTATTTTAGTAGCTGCATTTGAGAGCCTGATCTCTTTTAAACTCTTTTCATGAATTCGACTTCTAGATGAACCTTTATATAAAGATCTAATGTATGTTCCTACTCCAAACATAGTTCTACATAACTGACATTAATTTATGAACCCCACGATAAAACTTTACTTGAAAGAAAACATATTTCCCTAGAGTGTTCAAACTAGATTGATTTTTCATCTGAATATGTTGGCGAATTTTTTGAAATTTCAGTCTGCTGAAAAATCATCTGTCAAACGAGAAACTGTCTCACTGACAGATGCATGTACAGCGGTTCAACAATTTTAAATATTGTACACACGTCATGTTCGTTATTATAACATAGAAATTCAATTGTTTGAACAGAGGTAGAGCATAGCGTTTATTCACTCAAAGAGCAGCTCGACTGGAGAAGAACGCAGCCAAATAACTTTATGTTGTGTTCCTGCGCGTGAGTAAGGTCGCCAGAGCTCATTGGGGAGTGATGCCCCGTGTGTTGTAAGCGTCCATATGGCGAACCGTACCAACTGTTTACCTTGCATAATAAAAATCGGCCAAGTGCGAGTCGGACTCGCACACCGAGGGTTCTGTACAAACTTTTAGGTATGTAAATAGTTCCTTCATCACGGGGATCGAGTCTCAAAGATTATTCCCCTTTTTTCGATTATGTAATTTTTTGTGTGTTATTACATATTTGCGGTTATCGGATTTCTTCCTTTACTTGTGCTACATGGCCTTGCTTCTTGTCAAATATCATGATTCTAGGTCAACGAGAAGAACCCTATAGGTTTTGAGTTTCAAAATATGCGGCATAAATGGCTGTATGTATAAGACGCCGGGAAAATTTTCACCCATACGTTGTTGACATACCGAAAATACAGACACAGCGATTTGCATCCTTATTTATAATGCGGACAGCAAGGGAGTGGAACTTGCTTCCGGCGTCTGTGGTTCCTAACGCCTACAATCTCGGTACTTTCAAGGCCAGAGTGAATAGGTTTCTTCTGGATAAGCGTGTTTCATCTTAGGCTTCGTCATCGCCCCTTATGAGGACTCAATTCGTCATACTTTTCATACAAAACCTCTGTACTTATTATGGCGTTGTTAAACATTTTTCGTTAGATGTTTTGAACAAATTAGTATCTTGTGCACTATATCTAGCCGTGTATCTAGGCGTAATTTAAAAAAGTGTGAAACAAATTCAGTCAAAGCCTCCGAAAAACAGCGTTTTTGTCTGAACTTTGGCCATATCTAATGTACCTATAAATTGTAAAAGTAAAGAAAACATTTAGATACCAGGCTTGCAAATGTATTGGAAATTCTAAATAACTAACTTTTTTTTCACAAACTTGTAAGGTTTTTTCACAAGAAGTATACTCCTGGAACAAGTTTTATGAATGCGAAATCATGAATGACGACCTAGCGAAGCGGCCGCGAGAGATCAGCGGAATTTACCGACTGATAACCGACGGCTCTGATGCTGTCTCTCTTTTTTCGCAGTCAAACATTACGTTGGATGAAACAACAAGCTTTTAGATTATGCTTGCATTGATGTTGCGCCGGCCACAGAGGGCCGCCTTATGGGCGGGTCAGTGGCCAAACGTAAGCCCAATTAAATAAATAAAAAACAGATTGCATTGACTTAGAAGTTTATTTTTTTCACTGCTCCAAGGGATTGTAGACCTGCATATTTGATATTAATTTCAGCATTTGCCTCTACGCGTTCCGAGAAAAAGGGCATTGACAGACGGAAAGAAGGACAGATGGACAGACGGACAAACGAACAGACGGACAGACGTCAGATGGCCAGACGGACAGACGAACAGACGGACAGACGTCAGATGGACAGACGGACAGACGAACAGACGAACAGACGGACAGACGTCAGATGGCCAGACGGACAGACGAACAGACGGACAGACGTCAGATGGACAGACGGACAGACGGACAGACGTCAGATGGACTGACGGACAGACGGACAGACGGACAGACGGACAGACGAACAGACGGACAGACGGACAGACGGACAGACGGACAGACGGACAGACGGACAGACGGACAGACGGACAGACGGACAGACGAACAGACGTCAGATGGACAGACGGACAGACGAACAGACGGACAGACGTCAGATGGACAGACGGACAGACGAACAGACGGACAGACGTCAGATGGACAGACGGACAGACAGACGGTACGGAACCCTAAAAACACATCCACTAGGGAAAGATTTTTCATAACGGGGTCACAGCTAAAGCTGCGGGCCAGATAGCTAGTGTTTCCATAATAAGTTTCAGCAGAAAACCAAGAAAAGTTGTCTGCTTATGACACATTGAGTTATAAAGAAAGGACCACGCTGGTTTTTTACCTGTAGGTAAGTATTACTTCACTCGTAAAAAAACTTAAATCATAACTTCTGCCGTAGTGAGGGAATCCCCGGGCGTTTTTGTCTCAAAAGGAAGTGTATCGCATTATCATAAATAGAAGTCTTGAACGAGTTAGTTTATCATTTTAACGTTTTTGTCTGAAGACTAAAATGATAGCAATGTTACCTTGCATCAGTTTTAGTATTGCTTTTTTGATGCAAGGAAAAATAACAAAAAAAATTATGTCGTAAATAATGTCATAAATGTATCTTTGATTGCGTTGGCTTAGAAGTTTGATTTTTTCACAGCTCTAAGGGACAGTAGACTTGAGTATTTGTTATGAATTTCAGCTTGATACGTTCACACATCTAATCTCCAATCGAAAATCTGTCGCCAAGCACCTTTCGGTGTGTTCCGATAGCTGCATTTGAGAGCCAGAGTTCCTTCTAGGCTTTGTGTGCTTACCATCTCCGGCCGCATCATCACTTAAAAAACATTCCTGAGAAAAAGGGTTTTGACAGACTAACGGACGAATTTTTTTTCCTTTTGAGGTACGGAACCCTAAAAACATACAGAAACAACAGTATTGATTGACGTCATGTTATTGTAACAGTGTTACAAAAATGGAATATATTCGCCAACTACTAGTATACTATCTACCCTACTATTACATATATTTCACTCATCGGTGGCTGAAATTCGCAGAAGTGCCGTGAGATATTTAGAGCAGTCATAGAAATTTTTTGATCATTCTGTACGCTTTGGCCACAAACTGTTATGTACATTATGAAGATGAATAAATAAATAAATAAATAAATCTAAAGTTCGTATGTTTGGATGTAGGAGGTAATCTCCGGAACTACTGATCCAATTGCAAAAGGTCTTTCACTAATAGGAAGCTACATTATCCCTGAGTGCTTTAGGATACTTTTCATCCCTAGAACGTGTGTGAAACCGCGGGAGACAGCTAGTATCTAATAAACAAACTGCATTTTTCTAAAAGTAAGCGACAGTCTCTATCATAGAGTAATAATATTAATAGATTGTTAGTGTTAACAACATTACCGAACCGGTATTGGAGTATTAGAGTCAGACTTTTCATAAGTGCCTGCGAAGGTCTATTTGAATAAATGATTTTGAATTTGAGAGAATTGTGAGCAGTTTGCATATATGCAAGAAGTATAAAGCCCGTGGAAAGCGCGTGCGTAGATACCGCACTCGCCAAACATATGATATTTTACGCATTTTCGCAATTTTCGTTAATTATATTGATAATAGACGGAGATTAATTACAAAAAACAATGAAATTGCAAAAAATAATATAGGAGAAACGTACTCAAATCTTTATTAATTTCAAAATCATAAAATTAGCTTTTAAAATCATATTACCTCTTTCTTTTTCAAAAATTAACCCATAATCTCAGGATCGCAGACCAGTCCTCTTTTACGTTTGCTATTATTTCTAATACAAATAATAATCAAAACCTATTACAGAACTCAAACAAATTATAAATGACCACCAGTCTCCTTTGATAGGCCAATCAAAATTAGTTCCCCCATAGGAATCGGTGACAAAACTATGAACGCGCAGTTCCTTTCAAGGCGTTGCACATAGCCGTGCCCACGGCATATACTCTAGTTCTGTCGCTCTATTAATATTCTATCTCTATGGTCTTAATAAATTAATAATGTTTCCACACAAACCAACTAGTAGTATCTATCACGTTTACTGAAAGGAGTTCATAGATATTAATTATGAATGAGGCAATGTAACTACCTATCCTATCTCATTTCAATATTAATATCAATGTTTGGATGTTTCTGACTCAATCGTTCATAAACGGTTCAACTGGTTTCAATGAAAGGGACACTGAAAATATTTTGAACTAACATATACGATTCTTTTGATTTAAAATATTAACCAACGTACCGTCTGGCTGGCTTTTATTTATGTACTATATACCTATAGCACACAACACAGAATACAAACAATATAAGATAATTACATAGGTACAATAAGAAGGATCGGACTGAAATGTATTCCATTACATGTATGCCTAAAAGCATCTTAGTAACAAAATATAAGTGATTTTCGCTAGAAAGAAAATCACTATTATTAGGTATTAATTACGTTAAAAATAACTTAAATATTATTAAAAAACTAAAATAGAATATTTTTAATTATTTTTAAACTTTGAAAATATCAATGTCTCTATTGGTTACGAGGCTCTCATTGTATTGGCAACACATTCGAACGATAAGGTTATAGACAGTAAAGGTTATCACTCAATTTGTCAGCACCGCTCCATCGCAGCAACGACCCGGCACCGCCTCAACCCAATCCAACCACTAGCTGCCAGCGCGCGGCACCGGTGAAATTGGTGGCGCGGCTTTGGCAAGATACCGCTTGCTGGCGTCACGCAGCAAGAGAGCGGATGCTTGCTGGAAGCGTGTGGTCAGTAGGACTAGTGGCTTGCCACAAGCGCGCTTGCCGCGAGGCGTCAACTATTTTATCTAGTCATTGTAAAATTTACTTTAACGAATACGATTTAAAGGCCTCACTTACATAGCAAGGTAAATGCGGTTTTTTTTTTTTTTTTTTTTTTTGAATGGACATGAAGGTACTGGCCCAAAGCTAGCCTAAGTACCCTTACGCGGACAAGTTCGGCGAGCAAGCTCTCAACCGGTTTAGATTTAGGTAACATGGCCTGAGGGTGCCCCAGTTGGGGCCGAGCCTCGGCTCAGGGCTGTTACCGAGGGGAGGGGACGGACTTCATTATTAGAACGAGTTACGACTAATTAGAGGGAAGCGGATTATTATTGGCGGCTCGGGCCGCTTGTCGAGCAACAACAAGGGGGGGAGGTAAATGCGGAGGCGTAGCCGTGCTTTTATAGTTAGCGGTGATCCTTATAGTACTTATAGTACGATGTGTTGTTGGAAAATACTTGAAGGGCGAAAATATTGTGGTTATGATTACGGGACCTGATCCGGGTATTGACATTTAAGAGGGATAGAAGAGTTGGTGAATCTAAAACGGAGTTGATTATTATACCTTTTTTATTTAGATCTATCGCCAAGCATATTGGTGTCTTCCGCCGACTACGCTTGAGAGCCAGTTGAGAGCCCACATTCCACATTTGGCCATCACCACAAGCCTTACTATAAACTGTATACTTTTTATATTATTATTTTACTTTCCTCTATGTAAAGATAGAGTCACATCCATGAAGCTTATCACGAAATTAATACTCGTACTGTTACACGGATAAGTGCATTATTTTTATGAGTTTCAATTATCAACCTTTACGTGTAGTATTTTACAAAAAAAAATGTTTACGGAAATGTATTTCTCTAGAAACCTTGCAAATATTCGTTTATTTGTACGATAAATATAATTATTCTGAAGTGGATATTTTATGTCTAGTGACACTCATACAGTTTTAATATTTTGCAAAAGCAGGTACGAAAAAAATATCGAAGAAGCTTGCAATTTTTATTTTAAATAAATATTATAAAGCAGTTTTTCTTAATGGGGATTCATTTTGGCCACAGGTCTGCGGGAAAGGCGTATTGGGGAGTTTAGCCCTCAATAGGAACGTCCAACGGATATGAAGTGCGGGGCGAGTGGTGCAATTTTAGATTGGTGACCATGGCAACAGGTCAAAAAGTCCTTCGCAGTTCTCACTATAGGTTTTTTTTTATATAGAAATAATTCGGTAAACAAGCATACGGCCCGCCTGATGGTAAGCGGTTAACGTAGCCATATGGACGCTTGCAACAAAAAAGCATCGCTCACGCGTTACCGACCTTTTTCCTCTCCCCAAGAGCTCTGGCGACCTTACTCATGCGCAGGAACACAACTTTACAGAACATAAAGTTTTTGGCCGCGGTATTCTGTAAGGTCCTCCACCTTCCCCAGTCGAGCTGCTCTTTGAGCGACATTTATTATACAGTGACTTTGACTTAGGGTCATCTAAAATGATAGAACCTAGAACAAGTCAATCAAAGTCTGACATTTGAAACAAACACCCTTCGAAATACATAGGCGCTACTATTTTATTCTGTTGTTCGGCAATTTGAAGCGTTCTTTTCCATTCGAGGTCCAAAACATATTACGTTACATTTTACGACTTTCCGGTCAACCGGTTCAGGCCGGAGGTCATTACGCATTGGCTTTTCCGGTTTACCGTTTCTGCTGTTGTTTTGCCGAAAATTTTCAGGCCGTCATTGAGCCGAGTCGGTATACTTAGCGATTTCCGCCATCTTTTATATTTTTGTGCCGAATGTATTTCTTTTTGTGTACGTTTGGCATTTATTTGTTCACAAAATATGCAAGAAAATGTGAGTAATATTGGGGCATTTTAGTTATACGTGACACTTATATTATATTTACTTCGATTAGGTAATTGTGCAAAACAATGTGAAATATACATATATGGGATCCCCGCTTAAAAAAAAATTAATTGAATTTCAAACTCATACTTTGATTAAGCTAGTGGCATACAGTCCATGACATGACGAACAGACCGATAGCAATGTATTTTACTTTTAAAAACGAAAACATATACTTTGAAAAAAATGCCCATATAGTCAGATGGTCCAAAAAAACAATAAAAGTGTAACCTTGCTGATTTTATTGCCTGTTCATCTCAGTTGAAGGCCGACTTACGAACTGGTAGTAACTTCAGTAGCTTTGACCTTCACAAGTGCCCTACTAGGGCCTAAATTGAATAAATGGCTGTGACTTTGAGCAATAGAGCTTCGTTTAACCTACTTTAAATTCTTCGATGACAACATAGAATACTGTAACCGCAATTTATTTGAACGCTAAAAATTCCAAGATTCTCTCACATTCCTCTCAAATCGCTTTACCTCCCGATCATACCGCGAACAAGAGTCTTGCCTCGCATTATAATAATCGATGGTGTCACTTAGAGGCTTATGAATATTTTACATCCCTCACAAGGCACACACGCCCTCCCCACCCCTCGCAAGCCCCCTGTAAGACCCTCCGTAATGTCTGACCGTAAATTCTGGTGCGCAACGTAATTTTGCGTAACTAATGTTCTAGTCATCTTTACATAGGGTAGAGTTGTCATAAATCAACGGTATTGGTATTATTTAGGGAACAGCCCTAATAAGTTAATTAAAAGGTAAGGTCGTTGGTATACAAGGGAGGGGTTAACTGGGGGTAATTAACAAAACGTGGTATTATCTGCTCAGAAATGTGTTGAGGTCTTACGTTTCAACCAAAGTTGGTGCAAATGGCAATGTTTGATACACCACAACAAAAGCTTCTAAGATTTTTGTTAGTCTCAATATATATTGTAATTAGGTGCCGATCCCACAGAGAGTTTTAGAGTTCTCTTTTCAGAGTTCTGCGTTTCGCGTTGAAGCGCATTTAAAAGTAAAAAAAGTGTATGACGTATGATCGGTAGCGAATATTGCAGAACTCTCTGCTTGCTGTGTGCATAAAAGTGAATGCGGAACCCAGAACTCTGAACGCAGAAATCTAGAACTCTCTCTGTGGGTTCGGCGCCTATCACATAATCCGATATTTAATTAAGCCTTTTAATTTTATATCATTGTTTCATTCCTCATCAGTCATTAGCATAATGTGATCGTAATTTACGTAGGTACATTTTACAAAAAATATTTTTAATGAAACATTATGTCTTCCTACGTTAAGATAAAGTAGCTAATGATAAAAAAGCAATATAAAATATATCAAAGGTACTCGGATGATATAAACCTATATAAAGATTTGACCTTACTGAGCTTCTTATTTGTTGCCTGATTCCCGTTGTCAATTTATTAGCTCAGATTTTCTTATTGCCTTTTTTATGGCAGCCATATGGCCCGCCTTGTAATACCATGGTATCACTCATGAGTTGTGGACCCTGCAAATATCTCTTCACACGCTTCTTGGAGAACCACCTGCTGTACTTTCATGAGGGAACCACAGCGAGCATCTCGTTCCGCAACCGTAGAACGCGGTTCGATTTGATTACCAATGTGTGAGGATGGATTCTTCGCTTAAATCGAAGAAAAATGATTAATTTTTTCTGCACTTCTAGTAATTTGTAAAACTTAAATTACCTATTTAAAAAACAAAATAAGTTCATTTTCCAATACTTACGATACAAGAATTTCCTTTCAAGAATTCTTTCTCAAAATATGACGATCCTAAGTACTCATAATTCACAGACTGTAAGTGGAGTCACGTCTGGGTATTTTGAGGCGATCTCATTACATAGTCACCTGAATATGACGAGCAGACTCATTTTAGTAGGTACTAGACTTTAACTATGGCATCATCTCTTTGATCGACAACGGTTGTGAAAATAACCTGGGAATCTTATATAATGAATAAAAACTGTAAAAAAGTCAAAGATATTATGATAAAATAATATAATATAAATGATGATTTAATAACAGATTGGAAAACACTAGCTAAAAAAGTGATGAAACCAAATAAGGTACTTTGTAGTATCTCCCTGTCGAAGTACCCTTAAGTTGAAAGTCAAAGTTACTGCTGTAATTGAAAGCTAGTTCTCAATACTGTGTGCTTAAAAATATTGATAATATCCCTTATTTTTCAGAAATTATAGAACTTTGAACTGTCCATCGACCATTGAAAAATTAAACACTCCCAAAAAAAACTCATGAAAATATGATTTTACGTTACTGTTGTTGTTGTTGATATTCTCAATTCCATAATATACTCGTACGCTTAAATGTATATATAACACGTCTCTAGTAAAATTTTGTTTTGTGAACCTTCTTTTTAACGCGCTTTTTTTTTAATTGAAAGGGGATTATTCCTATTAATAAAAATAAAATTGGGTTCGGAGATTTTTTATTCATATTTTGGGTTGCGGTTAAAAAAATAACAATGACATCAATTGTTATTATAGGACGCGCGTCTCTCGCGAGGACCAACGGGTTAATTGAGATCGGTTTAGATTTTAAGTTGTCAATATTTATATGGCGGTTTGTGTAAGCTGCTTCCAGTTTTTGAGTTCAAAACTTTTTGAGGAAAGTTTACAAGGTGAGAACACTCAGGAAAGAAAACATTGAATATAAAATGTTTTCTTAGTACTATTAGGTATATAGGAACCATAGAGTCAATGGCATACAAATTAAAACTTTTTTTTATTAATAGGTACACAGGACCAGAGGGCGAACCACAAGCTCTTAAAACAATATTATTATAACCTATTTGACTTTTGTCTTTCTTTGACATCCGGCGTCAGAACGGGACAAAAGACAAATAAGGTTATTTTAACCTTGTTTTAAGAGCTTGTGGTAGGCCTCCAGATTAGAACTTACTCTGTAAAAGCTATATCGATTTCATGTTAAAAAAGTAAATATTAAATGAGTTTATGATCATAGTTTACTCTATACTTAACTGAACGTGTTTTAAAGGAAAGGAAGAGGATTTTGAGGAAAAATCCAATTCTCGACGGGTAATCTGGATTAACGCAAAAATTCGTCCGTGAGATCCGCTAAATCTCTCCTCGTGGCATCGTCTATAATCATCATAAAGTATAGAGCTTTTTATCGAACATTCTTCTGCACGTGTGTATGTCACTGAACTCCTCCTAAACGGCTGGACCGTTTTGAATGATTTTTTTTGTATGCATTTGGGTAGCGCCCTAAATGGTTTAGATTCACAAATCAGTCCGGCAGATGGCGCTGCAATCGGTATCTAGGTTATATTAGTAGGGTAGGGTAGGGTAGCACCACAGGGTAGGGTAGCACCACGCGAACGAAGTTGCGCCGGGCAGCTAGTTTTTTATAATATGTTTGCTTGTATGTCATCAACATCTACCTGCCCTGTTCCCAATAATTTGAAGTCTGCGCAATATCTAAGCTTCTTCTATTCTGTACGCTACATTCGCTGAGCTTACCCTATTGCCATATTTTATATGTATATTATATTGTACCTAATTTTAAGCTTGTTTGTTTGTTGTAATTTGTTACTTATCTTGTGGCAATAAATTCATTTTTCTTCTTCTTCTTCTTCGGCTATTCTATCCTCGGCCTCCTCCAGGACCTACAGAAAGGGCTGTTGGCAATAGCTTAAACATATGCCCAGTTGAGTGATAAATGTACCGTTAGGGTTCCCTCGATAGTGCCCACTGCGCAGGTCTTTATGGTTTACTACTATGTAGCAGATTTCTAGTCAGCCACATGTCATATGTAGACAGCGCCACCTTAAAATGCCTCCAGTTGCTATTTAATATAATTTTACGCGTTCTCGTTTTGAGCTAGCTAAATGGACGACTTTTGGCCCATCGCATTCATCATCATCATATCAGCCTAGGGATGTCCATAAACTTCCACTTCTAACGGTTTTGGGTCGCTTGCATTCAGCGGCGTACAGCGATTTTGACCAGATCGTCGGTCATCCATTATGTGATGGCCCATCGCATTATATCGTTACAAAATATAAAAATTATACTGAGTATTCCTATTTTATTATATTTAAAAACCGGCCAAGTGCAAGTCAGACTCGCACACGGAGAGTTCCGTACAATATTAACTATCTCGACTTTG
Source organism: Polyploca ridens (assembly GCA_951394255.1). NCBI lineage: Eukaryota > Metazoa > Arthropoda > Insecta > Lepidoptera > Drepanidae > Polyploca > Polyploca ridens. The sequence goes on from OX596262.1 coordinate 14,574,957, forward strand.
CTATGAAAAAGAAACTCAAAAAAGACGTTTCTAGTATTAAACGAGGCGTCCCTTTAATTTTATTTTATTTTTATTATTTGTTGTTTTAACGGCAATCGAAATACATATTCTGTGAAAAATTTAGTGTCTATCTATTACGGTTCAAGAGATACAGCCCATTACAAACAGACGAACGGACGGAGATATAGCGGAGACTTAGAAATAGGGTCCCGTTGGGCACCCTTTGGGTACGGAACCCTAAAACGGATATTTTCCATTCTTATAATATCCGCTCTATTATTATATAAATATAAATTCGTCTTTCATCAATCTTGTCTTAATCATATTTAAATTTTATTCAAAGACGTGAAATCACAACAAAATTTTATGGAACCAAAGAACTGTTTAAATTTCGTGCTCAAAATACAAGGCAAGGCTGTTGTCCAATTAATTATTTACTAGCTTATGCATGCTTTGCAACGCAATTTTCTATGTTATGATGGCTTCACCTGCGTGTAATGCCATTAATTAGCGCGTTATTTGGCCGGATGTTAGCGCGCTAATTTGCTAATGGCATTATTAATGTCCTTAGACATTAAATAATGCAAGAGCTCAAATCAAATGATAGTGTGGCCGGCCACCCATTTCGTGCATAAAACTATGCATTGAACAATGCATCATTTATTGCACGTTAATTGTTCCGCTAATGGGAAGGTCACGCATGAAGCCCTAGAATAAGAAACATTCCCTGGCCAGCGCACAAAATCTCAACGATTTATCGCAATGGATGAATGATATAGGAACGCATACAAACAAACAGACAGACGTCATTGAAGTATATTTTCAATAAACATCAAAGCATGGCGAAGGTATCCCTTTCTCTACTTTTCTTTAGAGATCTAGATCTAGGAAAGGGCCTTCGGCGTTGAGGTCTACAATATCTAAATTTTTCATCCTATAGAATATTTTTGCCCTCAGAGAGACCAGGGGGGTTAAAAAGGAAGCTAAAGCAATATTGCTAACGCAATTTATTTTTTTGAATTCTCGTCAGATCCTACGTAATTTCAATATTTTTTGGATTACTAGTCACTCATTATATACAATTCAATTCAATAAAAGATTCGGAATTGATAAATTGCATAATATCTGCCGTAAATTCGAAAAAATGAATTGCGTTAGCAATATTGCTTTAGCTTCCTTTTTAGGGGGGTAGAAGCTTCTCCGTATTGCCACCAAATTACTTTGCTACAATTCATTGTTTACCTGTAGTACTTAAACTTTGGTAGACTTATCTCATAAACTCATGAACATTGATTTATGATATACTTATCGTATTTTGTAATTTCAGCGGCCAAATTAGCGGAAGCGTGTAAACAGGCTCCTTTATACAAGGTGGAAATTTATTCCAAGCACGTAATGGACTCCAAGCGGTTTAAAATAAACTGATTAAATGCAAAAGCGTTGGTTGCAACCTTTTTTCCATTTGTGAATTTATGAATTTTCAATATTCCTGGGGTCACTGTATTTTAATTTATTTGGCACAAAAATACTCGTCCTAGCTTTAAGCAAAATCCAAAGTCTATGGGCTACGTTAGCCGCTTACCATCAGGCCGCCCATACGCTGAAGTAACAGTGGACAGACCATAGCTGTTACAGAACAATTCTTAATGATTTCACTGTCCACCATGCATATGCACATGAAGTATGGAACGCCCTCCCTGAAAAACCGATGACGTGGAAAACTTGGCAACAGTGGAGGTGCCCTCCCTTTAGGTAGACCGAAGACATGTGAAAAGTGGACACTGAAAAAAATGGACTACAAGTGACTACAACATTTTATTTAACAATAACACAAAATTTGACGACCAATAACCTAACCAGAGTGACTTGCGAACTAAACTTACCAGTAACAAAACTAGTTTTTGTTCGTTACTAAATTATTTAATTAAATGTAACTAAAGTTAGTTTCCCGACAACAAAACGTCAACTTACATAACTAGTTTTGTAGATCATTTTTTTCAGTGGAGGATCGCAAAATGAGGCTACTATTGGGAAAAGCCTACATCTACCAGCTACTTCCCTCCAGTTGCTCCCAGTGACTTTATGCGGGTTGTTCCGCCTTAAGAATAATCAGTAAACATGTTTTTAATAGCCTTTTGTCCCAATGAATTAGCTCAAGTTGATTCATACATTATAACAAACTGAATATTCACAACGTAAACAGAATTGTGGTCGATTCTCACGTTTGCTACAGAACTTTAGCTATTAATCCTACACAATAATGTTTGAGTAACATAAACAGCAGTTTTAGCAGTTAAGCCTTCGTTGATACTGCTTCTGAATGGGCGTGAAGTTATTTGTGCTATTTCATTTATGACGAGCTTCCTTCTGTGGTGTTACCCGCCTCTATGAGGGATCTGTTTCCGGGATCTTATGTTTTATTGCGTGGTTGAATAGCGGACATCTACACAAACATAGACACAGCCTAGATTATCATTTATATTACAATCAATATTTTGCAAGCTGCTTGAATTCAGGAGAACCGGCCAAATCCTGCCCCAATCGAAAGTTATCTCAGAAAAAGTTACTGGTAAGTGTCTGGTGTACCACAGTGCCATCCACTACAGTATCCTAAAATCTGAACAGACGATTACGGCAGATCTGTATTGTCCACAATTACACGATCGAAACTGCGGTCAATTGCTCTAGCCCAATGCTGCTTCAGGACAACGCTAACCCACACACTGCACAACAGTCGGTTCCAAAATTAGAGGAGCTGTGATTGGAATGTCTCCAACAGATTACCACTTGAGCTTGAGCTTTCGGTGAAGGAAAAAATCGTGAGGAAACCATAGCACGGTGGTAGGGTACTTTTCAATACCCATCTGGCTGGCTACCACACTCATGTTGAAAATCTGTCGCCAAACACCTATCGGTGTGTTCCGACAGCTGCACTTGAGAGCCAGTTCCTTCTAGGCTTTGTGTGCTTACCACCTTCGGGCACATCATCACTTACCATGGTGAGATTGTGGTCAAAACACAGACCTATACACAATAAAAAAAACTCGCTGCATTCCGCGCCTAATATCACAGCCGCCAATAAGTTTGACTCAGTCTGTTCATAATTTGATTGATTAAATATATGTATGTAGGTTAATAAAAAAAATCAAGCTTTTTCCATACAAAACGCCAATTTCATAATGTAAGAACCTATAATATATGTACCTACTATCTATAAAGAAAAAAACCCGTTTTTATTCCCTTTGCATTTTCCTTTAATAGTTCAGTTACCTTCAGTGACCCAGAAAACCTTTTCCAACCCTCTCATTTCATTCAACACTTGATACAAAACACTTTTCTCATAAAACAACAATAAAAACTGCCATTCTAAATAGACACGGTTCTTTACCGCCACCGCACAAACACTGGGTACTTTAACCCCTCCAACAAAGTAGGTAGCACTTACGTAGACAAACACTGGAGCACGAAGACCTAGTCGACCTAGGTCTAGCCGATAGACTCGTCTGAATGCGCTAACTGTCTGGCAAACATTTGCATTGCCTACCATGCCGTCTGAGCGAATGTACTTGTGAAATTCCGTCGAGTTTCCTGTTTCACCTTATATGATAGTGGCACTTTCTTTTTGTGGTGATTATAATATGGTATTTTTTTATTAATATCCTGGGACATTCTTCAAACACGGTTATCTGATCCCAAACTAAGCAGAGCTTGTACGATGGAAACCAGATAACTGATATACCTATTACATGTACTAATTGTTGTCCTCTCATGTCCCAAAATATAAGTATATACAACTAACAACAATTTACAATTTGTATTGCACTTTAAAATTGTATTTCATTAGTCAGCTACATAATATGCTTGAGGCGCTGTATGCTGAAATACAGGCTATAAACCTAGTTCAGCAGCAGATGCTACTTTATTAACACAATAATTATTATAAAAGCTCTTTTAGCAACACTAATAAATAAGCAATTTTGTGTAAAACTTTTTGGTTGGTTCAAATAAATTTATTATTATTAAAAAATACTATATTATGATATAATAGATACAGTATATATTTAAAAGCTTTAGGAATTAAATGCATTGATTGAAGTTTTCAAACAATTTCTTTTTTTCTACTTAGGTAGCAAACAAGCATACGGCCCGCCTGATGGTAAGCGGTTACCGTAGCCTATGGACAACGCCAGGGATGGCACTCGCGCGTTGCCGACCCTGCAGAAACCCCTTCACATATTTTTTGAAGAACCCCATGCTGTACTCCATATGGAAAACCACGAATTACTAAAAATCTTTTTAAAAACAAAACTTCTTGGTTACAGCATTTTTTTCCAAATCCATCAACATTTCAGCAGCATAAAAAATACAATGGGTACCTAAATTAAAAATGAATGGCCGCTCAGCCCCCTGTGGCAAAGTTGTAAAAGAAAAAACATGTATTTTCATTTACAAAAGAACAATTAATTTCTTATACGCATACTGTGGGAGTGGGAGTGAGAGGAAGCTTGTGTACGATTTTCATTCAAACGTGGTGCGAGCACAATGTAATGGGGCATTTTCGAGCCCTTAGTAAAGCTGGGTGTATACAGAGGATGAATTATTAAAAATACTTTAACATAATAGAACTAGCCGAGTGCAATTTGGACTATCACACGGAGGGTATATTTGTTAGGTTTAAAAATTATGATTTAATGAATCAAATCAAATCAAATCAATCAAAAAGTCATTTATTCAGTTTAGGCCCTAGTAAGGCACTTATGAACGTGGCAGCTAAATTTACCACCGGTTTGGAATACACAATGAAAATATGATCTGCGCAGCTAAACCAGCATGGTTATTTTTATCTCTGACTTGTTACACTTAAACGGTTATTGCGTAGCTGCCTTCAGTCAGACAAAAACAACGACAATACGTTTATTAATAGCTCTTATCAGCGTTACCTTCCGATTAGAATCAGACTATTTATAAGTGCCTGCGAAGGTCTATTTGACGGGCCAGTTGGCGCAGTTAGTTAAGGTTCACCTTACGCGCCGCAGGTCGTGGGTACGATTCCCACACAGGACATGCATTTGTGTGCATGAACATGTCTGTATGTCCTGAGTCTGGGTGTAATTATGTATATTAAGTACATATTTACAAACAAAAAGTAGTATTTGTATTATATCAGTTACCTGGTTTGCATAGTACAAGCTCTGCTTAGTTTGGGATCAGATGACCGTGTGTGAGGAATGTCCCAGGATATTTATTAATATATTATTATTTGAATATCTTACTCACTAAAGATGATCAAGCGAAGAGAAGCGTCACTAATTCTGATTGATCAACGCACCAGTGTGTACCGAGCCTAATAAGCAAGATAATTAAATTGAATGAGATTGCAATACATAAAACAATAATTATATTTCATTTGTACTAATAATACGAACTTAATTAATTCCGGGTTCCATTTACTTGAGAAACGCGTCATGTTGTTTTCATTAAGATTTTATGGGAAAAGAAACCTTAAGGTAAGAATTTAATCATCATCTTCACATTCAAACGTAGAGAAGGTATTGGGAGAGTTATAGTTTACAAATTTTATTATATCCTCAGTAAAATTAAGTTTGTATATATTTCTCAAACATAACGTGAATTATTTTTGCAGTAGCTAAACTCAAAATAGCGAACAATGGCATATCTTATCCATACAAATTTTGTAGGAAGTGATTCTTTTGTTCTACACCCTTGTTTCTGTCTTTTTAAGACTAGAAGCGCAATTTTCTCTCTATTGACTTGAATAAAAAAGTCATCATGAAACACGTATCAATTCTAAATAGTTACCTATTTAATAATACTCCACACGCGTTTATCCATTGTTTATTTTATTTTCTGCCTGCCCTAAGAAATCTAAACAATTTGAAGTTCAAAGACAAAAGAAACCCAACCAAAGTGATGAAGTATGCTTAAACATTTCCGTCTCTAGCAGAATTCTGCAAACAGAATACTCCTCCGCAATAAAGAGTTCAAGACTACACATTTATAACAAGGAGGTGGTAACTATGAAATTTGAATGTAAAATACGTCATACATTGCAACGGTGCCAACTCTCTACTCGGGCTACGAAGTAAGCGATTGAGTAATGTTATGAAAAAAAAACCTCACTCCCATACCGAGGGTTCTAACCTCCTTTTTTTAAGATAAGTTTGTTTGTAAAATTTTGATAGTTTGGAAAAAACTGTGGTAGTGTGGAATGCTATTTTTGTTTAGCAATTTTTTATCACAAGTCAAAAACTATGCAACATAAATATAAAACCTGTAATGTAATGTACAAAAAAGCCCTTTCATATGATTGTCCATGTAAACTTGTAGCCCTTCTTTGAAATTTCGATCTCTTTTGCAAAGAAATAAATATTATTAAAAAATATAAAAAATAAAAAAGATTTTGCTATTAAAGTGTTTATTAAAACAAAAGTTTTAATCAATTTAACAGCAGTTCCTGGACTTATTTATTTATTCAAATGTAGCTATAGAACGCGTGTCCTATTTTGAGCCAACGAGTCGCTGTCGCCACCGCTCTACTCTCTAACCCCAAATCGCTGGTTCCTTAGCCCAAACCCATTTACGTCGTAAAATATAGCACCTGCAATGCTATTTCGCGTCTCTCAGTAGAATATTGATGCATATCCCGCTCCCCTGCCATTGACACCGAACTGAGCATATATCTCCGCAAGAGTAACCACTATCCTTTACCAATTGATCCAGTGTTGTATTGAGAATCTTCAATTGATTTATTGGTGGGAAAATAAAGCTGTTAGTTTGGGCTAGATTTGCAGTAGTTTCCAATTAAAACTAAGGCTGTGATGTATTTACTAGGCAAGGAATCTTCCTGAATTGAACGTAAACGTATGACCAATAAGCTTGTAAGGCCTTTGCTTGGGGCTGCGTCGTGTGACGGGTCGTCCCGATCCCTCCATTATTGAAGAGGGCGATGGCTGCCACATGCGTCATACTTGTAACCAGGTGCTGCTTGTGGGGGCTGCTGCTTTAGTTTGCTATTTACTTATTAAATATTAATTCAGTCTAATTTGTAGTTTTGCCGCCGGGGCACGCAATTGTTGTCAGTGCGATTAGAATGTAAATATAATGTAATGAATCTGAGCTTATTTTGAAAAGAGTAATTGCTGAGTTTATTGCCGGCTCTTCTCAGCAAAAGCAACCTTCCGAAACGGTATTAGAGTCAGACTATGTGAAATAAATAATTTGAATTTGATTTTAATGCTCTCTCCATAGCACTCTACAACCTCGCTAAAACATAATAGTGCATTATGATACATGTGTGCAAAGTTGGTAATTACAGTGGAGGCGATATTAAGCGATAAGGATGCCGAGAGTGTAATGATCAATGCACACGCGTGTCATACGACGTTTTTCAACACACATGTGAGGAAAAATACAGACTTGTATTTTTTCAATTAGATTTTTGATAATAATAAATATAATAATGAATGAAAACTTCAATAAACAAAGCGCGCAAGTTTTTTTTTTTTTTTTTTACAAACTTAACATATTCGGGATTTTACTTATCATAAAACTGTGCGGTAATGTAAAGTAAAAAGCACTTGTGCGTAATAAGCCACATAATGATACTAAAAACGATGCAATAAATGTCAGTTTACGAGCAAGTGTGTTGAAAAGTACTATTATTTTATATTGACTCATTATACTTTGTAGTTACAGTATGGCTTTACTATGAACTGTTCTATTCAGAGAATTCAGTAAATTCTAATAATGATTCTCGGAGCTTCCTGGAAACTACTTTATTTTTCTAGAGTCATTAGTAGAGCAGCTATTTTCTTGGCAATCTCAGAGCCTTTCGGAAACATTTTACTTTAGTAAGAATTTTTTAAACAGCGGCCTTACCATTAGAACGCTATAAATGGTCACTTTATATCTAGTTCGATATTTAATAGTGGACAACATTTCACAAAACTAATTTCCTAAAAATAATAACAACTAAAACCAACTAATATAATAAGAATAAAAATATGTACAATTACGGGGCGTCAAAAAATTCATCCACATCGCTGTCAACAGGAAAAGTGCCCAGAAGGCTGGCAGCATTGCCACGTTGGATGGCAATGCTGATTCTTTGGCCAAAAAAAAGGCCAGCCCTCTGGTCTCGTGAAGAGTCGACCAATCGCTTGGCGATATTCCGAAATAATAGGTGCGCACTCGGACCCCAAGGCCCTAGTGTTTCAACCCCAAACGGCTCAAACACATAATTACCAATTAAATTGTTGTATTTGCGCCGTTTGAGGTTTTCAGCACCTCCAGCAGCCGCTCCAGCGCAGCACACCGTGCTAGGAAGATGGGGTGGTGCAAGGGTGTCGACGCAAGTTGCGTCCCACACCAAAGACCTACCCAACTTCCATGGCATTATGGTCATACCATCTGGTCTCTTCCCATCGACGCGTGCCAGGCCATTAGGTTCTAAGACAGCTGGCACGCCGACGGTGGCAAGAGCACGACGGATGCTAGCGTGCCGATGGTCACTTAAATAACGTCACATTGTTTGACAATGATAGTAAGGTGATCGATAAGTATGTGACAGGTAATAATATAAATAATATTTTATAAAGTTAGAAAATATAAAACAAAGATAATTTTAAATAGTATTGTATTTCATTGTCTGCAAAATATATGTAATCGTTTAGGGTCGTGGAAATCAGTAACACTTATTTTAATTCCTTCAATTTGATATACATTCTCAGCATTCATCTTTTCCCACTCTGTATTACAATTTTTATTTCAAATACTTTTATTTTTGTATAATGGCTTGTAAGAGCATTTATATCTATAAATTACTCCTTATCAAAATTTGTCCTTACGATCAAAAACTCGTCCTTTTAAAGTCAAAGAAAAATCTCCAAACTCAATATCGGTGAGTCGCTATTTAGTAAATAGATTATATGAAATAGATTGGAGTAAGTTTGGCACAGGTTTGAGAGTAGTTGGTTTGTACTGTGTTTGATTATGGCCGGACTATAGTTGGATGTCGGCCAACTATACCGTTTTGTCAGAAGAATTGTGAGATGGGTTACAAGGAGTACAACTGAAATCAGTGAATGTTTTTCTAATCAGTTGTCATTGCTTGAATAGTACGTGGCGTAACGCTTTTGTTTCTAAGCAGCAAGACAAACAGAACGAACGTACGAAGTGCCGTGGCGAAGGTGTGAGCTTTGAAGAAGAGCTCTTAGTGAAGGAAAACATATCGCGATAGAAAGGTAATACCCGCCTGTCTAGCTAACAACCTCAATTCTAAAATCTATCGCTAAGTGCGTGTGTTGCGTACGGTAGATGAATTTGACCGTCAGGTCGCTTATATACTTTATGTGTTTACCACCGTTGACTTGACTATGGTATTTCATTTGTTAAAGCGCCCGATACGTACCACGTTTCCTCAGTCTGTGTTACATCTAAAGCTTATATTGGCAAAAGAGTGCCAAAAACCCCAAAAAAATGCTGTTTATAACCATTTACACTTTTATTACAGTCCTCAACTGGCGACCACGTACTGACCTGTTTAGAGTCGCTGGGCACCGCTGGATGCAAGTGGCCCAAAACCATTCGAAGTGGTAATCCATGGGCTGATATAATGATGATACTTTTATGCCAATAGTGGCATTATCCTATAGTTATGTTTATCCTTTGCCACTTCTAGATTCAACTTTTAATATCTTGTAAGATAATGTTACCGTACTTGGTACCTCTTGAAACTATCGGATAATATGTACGTATACATAATAAATTGTAGGCAACATGAGTGTAAATTCGCCAGCATTGTTACCGATAGCGCGTGATACATCGCTGACCGGCGATCAGTTGTATTGTCTCCGGTCCATTACAGAGTTAGTGCAGGAGACCGGGGGAAATGCACAATGTGGCCGTACATGTATTATATCTTAATCTATTGACTACAAGATTGCTCAGTATTACCTCAGGTATTAGTGACGTCAGCCCCCCTGGGCAAGATGGTTGTCGACATCGTTAGTAAAAGATCAACCTTTGTATGGGATTGACATAAGAGATTGTTAAAAATCACGTGATATTTCTATTTGAAATGTCAAGTCCATACAAATGTTGATCGTTTGAGTACACGTTGAGTACTACGAGCTTGAGTTTTTGTAAAGTGAAACAATGCATGCGGTTTAAAGAACTGAAGAGATTTTTGCGGGGTTGGCAATACGCGAGTGGTGCCCCTGGTGTCAAGCTATTGTTATCGTAATAAAGATTAAAATAGAAGAAGAAGAAAAATGAATTTATTGCCACAAGATAAATAACAAATTACAACAAACAACAAGCTTAAAATTAGGTACAATATAATATACATATAAAATATGGAAATAGGGTAAGGGGTGGTAGGTGGTATGGGTAGGGTAGAATAATAGCGAGAACTGAGTTAAAACAAAAGATGTCTACGGAACTTTGATTTTGATTATGCAGTGACAATACGGTGGCATTTAATTATACTTTTGGATTTCTGATGATTTATAATAGTAATCATAAAACTGTCACCGTTATTTATATTTTTTTATGTATGAATAAGCGTCTGTTCACACGTACCGCAACCACACCATAGCGGCGCGCCAAGCTGTGGATACGTGTGAATAGTATCACCTGCAGCTTTTTGCGGTTTTGTTGTCGTAGCTACAAAATGTTAAAATGTCTGTACCGCTAGTTCAAAGTGTCGCTGGTGGTTGCGTTGTGGTTTCGACGTGGCCGCAGTGTGGTCGGTATCACACACGCTGTCGATACTGACGGCAATATGTGGTCCGTGTGAATTTAGCTAATTATTTTGATACAAATTAGCGCCCGCCCACGTGGTGTGGTTGCGATTGTAGTGTGGTTGTGGTACGTGCTAATAGAGCCTAAGAAATAACTTTCTACACTCCTTCTCCATATAGGTCGCTCGTTATTTAGGTCAAAATTCAAATTCCTCCGCGCAACCTTCTTAAAAACGGGTTATAAGATTTCTGTTCGCGCATCTACCTATGTATCTATAGAATAATGAAACAAAGTAAGATCAAAATTTTATATATTAGGTATATCCGCAGAAAAATTATCTATAAAGCAGATTTCCAACGATTGTACCTACTCATAGCTTCATAGATATTTTGCAACCACAATAATAGTAAAAAGAAATAGCCTCCTCCCAAATAACATTGATAAAAAATGTACCAATATAAAAGCAACTAACCCGGAATCCCCATAGGATAGTGATCAATAAATCCATTATATAGAATGTATCCACAAATAAAACTCCCGACGGATTACGGGAAATATAAAAAAGCCAATAAGAACAAATATACAAGATATCTGATCATTGGACTGCGACGAAGCACTTTATTAACATCGGTCTATTTGAAAATACTTCAAGGGTTGATTCGAATAAGATATTGACAAACATTATGTAAGTATATCTGAGTGGATTGCCTTCAATAATTCCAGAGGCTTAAAATAAAAGTTGCCTCACAAATCAAAATCAAAAAGTAATTTATTCAATTTAGGCCCTAGTAAGGCACTTATGAACGTTAAATTGGTACATACTGTTGAATTTACCACCGGTTCGGAATACACTTAAACTGAGAAGACTCCGGCAAGAAACTCAGCAAGGTTTTTTTTGTGGAAGATCTTTTAATATTACAGCTTTTTTTTCCAAATACAATACGTTCAGAGAAGTCCATCCAGCTTTATAGTAAACTATAAATTTCCTAATTAATATTGTGCCATAATTTAAACCCTAAACACTGTCAAGTCCAGTAGAATCAATTTTAGATTAACAGTATAGATACTAATAAGGTCCATAGTAATGAAATTGCAACTGCACGAATTTCAGGTAGTGCCTCTGAATATTGCAGCGTATTTCTGTTTTAATTACAAACTCGTACAGCTTTGTATAATTTCAGACAATCGGATTTATCTTATTTTAACTATTGTATTGTAGAAACTACCTGAGCAAGTAACTAATTAAACATGAACTCAGTCGTGCAAAATGTATGTAACCGTCCAATATTATTTTCTTGGAGTGGCTGTATCAAACTAATTGGAAATAAGACCTCACGCTTTCGCTATTTACTGTATTTACCTTTGAGTAGAAAACAAGGATTATTACCTGCTAAGTTATTTATGAGTATTGAGTTAGATGGACCTTTGAAATAAATATCGTCTGGTCCTGTAACATGAAAAGCGCTTTTTTGCGACCAGGTGGACGAGTAGCCGTAATTATTTGTGTAAGATCGGACATAAGGCAACGGGCGGCGCGGGCGGCCTGCTTCTACTGCGGTAGCAGCGAGTCTCCACATCGCATACACTCGCATTGCACACTGCGTAGGAATCCGAGTGACGGATCTTAGTCAACCAAATTGGATGGAATCTCTCCCTGCCGCAGTCTTGTTGGCGATACTGAGCGAGGATACGGCAATGAGTCTTCCATGCCGAAGCCTCCTTCTGTGTGATAATGGTCTAGAAGGAGAATGAGCGGGATCGGAAGTAGGCTGATCCCGCCCGTAGATGACGCCCGCCATCGGAGCGCGGTCGTGTCTCGTCGCGGCCCTGCTGCCCTGTAGCTTTGGCTTAGAATGGAGCCCTTTAGGGTCGTGAGTAATCGATTTGCACGAGAACTCGTCCTCCACTGCAGTGCAGGTGGCGCCCACCTTGGGGTTTTAGCCAGTACAAGTCCGGCATAGCCTGGCCGCTCCCCCCAGGGCGGGCGCGTATCCTATGAGGATTTGCCCAAGCTAAAAAACATGATTCGTTACAAATCCTTGTCGGATAAACTTGTACGTCAAAAATTAATTCCAAAACTCTACTCAACTGAGCATCAAACTCAAAACCTCTGAATTAAAGCCAAGTGTTACTTTAACACACAGGCCATAAACTTCTTGTAAGAAAAATACTTATGTTGTTTCAAAGAGTTCTAAAAATACATTTGCTTTAATTGTATTATACGGAATTTCCAGGAAAACCAACTTTTCCTGAAATTCCGTACTAGTACAAAGAAGATTTTGTTGGAATAAAATACAATACTTTGTAAGCACTTCCTATTTTCATCATCAAATTGACAAATCATAATAAATTACTGATGAACTGTGGCCTCCCTATAGAAATATGGAATATCTAGCACGAAATAAAATGATAATTTATTTAATTTTTTGATACTGTGTCGTGGGTCAGTCCGCTTGATGAAAGGCCAAACTTGAAGATGAGAATTCAAATATAAGTCAAGTTACATGAATAAAGTATCCTTATTTGAAAAGAAACCTTATGTTATATTATGTAGGTCCCAAATTCAATTGTTTCAATCGAAACCTTGACCATTCTATAATATGTACACACACAAAATCATAGACCATACTATCAAAAGCAATACAAGCATTGATAAGTTCAACTATGATACCAAACCGGGACATTTATGAAATCATAATTCAGCCAATAACCCTGCGCAGTTAGCCGGCGGACGTAACTATTGGCCCGGCGGCGCTGAAAATTAGTTTAATCTTACACACAGCTTACTTCAGCTTCATTGAATCCTGTCTAGCTAGTTCATTTGAATATGACTTCACTCCGATTAGCACTGTCTTGGAGTTACTCGAGTAATCTGAGAAATTGATTAGATTATGAATATTGTCTCGAGGGTTTTCAATTAATATTGTCCCGAAGGGTCTAGTAGCGGGATAAAAATTCACAAACACAAACATCTATCATAATTTTAGTGATATTGATTATGATATGGTGTGATGCTATTAATAACTTATCACATTATTACTATATATCCTCCACGGCTGCACCCGCGTTCCCGGGATAAAAAGTAGCCTATATAACACTCGGGGATAATGTAGCTTTCTATTAGTGAAAGAATTTTTCGAATCCGACTGGTATTTCCGGAGATTAGCCCGTTTAAACAAACAAAAAAAACTCTTCCGCTTTATTATATTAAGGTTTTTACTGATATTTTCTTAATTAAGTATCCAATAAATTAATCACCTTTGGTAGCATCATAAATCATATTATTATACGCAAATAGGAAATAACTGAAAAAATATATGAAGCCCGCGCCACTGAACCCTTTATCCACTACTAGCTGCGGTTTCACCCGCGTTTCCGATGATCTTGCGTTTTGCGGGATAAAAAGTAGCCTATAAACCTTCCTCGATAAATAGGCTATCCAACACTGAAAGAATTCAAATCGAACCAGTAGTTCCTGAGATTAGCGCGTTCAAACAAACAAACTCTTCAGCTTTATAATATTAATATATTATAATTATACTAGCCGCCCGGCGCGACTTCGTTCGCTTGGTGCTACCCTACCCTACTCTACCCTATTTGTGAATCTTAACCATCCAGGGCGCCACCCAAACGCATACAAAAAGTCCATTTAGGAGGAGTTCAGTGACATACACATGTGCAGAAGAATTGTATATATAGATTATTAGTATAGATTAGTTTGGTCAACTAAAGTAGCTGTTCTCATTAAACTGTGCCACCCTTTGATTTGAATAGTCCTTTTGGGTTCATAAAACAGGAAACTCGTGTAAAACAAATAATTCGACTCTTATCCAAGGATCTTCGGGAATACTTCGTGAATGAATGAGCTCCGGCATCAAAGGGTTGTAAAGCTGAAAATGTTTAATGCTTTGTAATCCCATGTTTTTGTTATGATAGAGAATTTTAAGACAATCACTTCGCTTTGTTATGTTTTGGAACATTGAGGAGGCTTTGGAAACAAGAAGGTATAAAATGAGCTTTATATCATTAAAATCACTTGAAAATATTCATCTCGTTTATAGTCAGTAACAAATAAGTTTATGGCGTTTAAAGGTCACATTGCTATTTATCCTAAAATCCTCAGTCTACTATCATACTGTCCTACTATCCAAAAATCCTACAGTTCTATAATCCTACTACATCAAAGAAAGAAAGAAATAAATTATATTTATTGCCCCACAACACAAGGTCTAAGTTTTACCATTCGTTACAAAAAACACATTTGCAACAACTTTATAAAAAAAAAACTGATACATATTCTAGGTATACTTACACATATAAATACTATAATATATACCTTAGCATAATTTGCACTGCTCATAAAGCAAATACGAAAGTATGATTGTTTTTCCTTCCTTCATATCTTAATTTTTTCAGATATTAATGAACCAGGTTATTTAAGAGAGGTAGAGCATAGCGTTATTTCGCTCAAAGAGCAGCTCGACTGGTGAAGTACCTCCACCTTACAGAATACCGCAGACAAATAACTTTATGTTGTGTTCCTGCGTGAGTAAAGTCACCAGACCTCATTGGGGAGGGGGGAAGTATCGATAACGCGTGAGTGATGCCTCGTGTATCGGAAGTGTCCTTGGCTACGGTAACCGCACGAAGAAATACATACCGCTTTAAACAGGGTGTGAAGAATTTCTGCAGCGAGTAACACCCCTGGTGATGCAAACGTCTATAGGCTGCGGTAACCGCTTACCATCAGGCGGGCCGTATGCTTGTTTGCTACCTAAGTAGTATAAAAAAACAGGCTAGTTTTTAACATGGCTGTAAACCCGGAGTGGATGATAGTACTTAGTCTAATATAAATAAAGTTATATTTTCAAAATTATAAAACTACTAGGAAAATAGTAACCTACTTTGAAACAGTTTATCTACAAATAGAATTGTATTCTCCGTTTAAGTACACTACAAGAAAAACAGATGCCTTTAAATGTACCCAGCGAAACATTTGGCGGAAAGTTAAGTTAATTTCAAATGCAAATATTTGGACCCTAATTACGGGGTAATTACCTACTTTACTTTAAACACAAGATTTTGGCTATATCAAGTCTTCTTGAAATATAAACTAATATATAATATAGTCAGCTTGGGAATTTACCTGTTGTAAGAATGTAATGAAATCAATATGGAGAAGCTTTTACGCTTTGTGTGGTCACCTTCGACACGATTTTTTTTTTTTATGTATGAATTGTATTTGTTCATATTTGTTATTAATTTATAGTATGGATTAATCAACATCAACATCAACATTGAAACGTCACATTCATAGGGAACTTCTAAATATCCAAAAGTCCGTGTGTGAGTCTCTCTATCGTTAAGGCGGCCCTCTGTGGCCGGCGCAACTTCAACGCAAGCATAGTCTAAAAGCTTGTTGTTTCATCCAACGTAATGTTTGACTGCGAAAAAAGAGAGACAGCATCAGAGCCGTCGGTTATCAGTCGGTAAATTCTGCTGATCACTCGCGGCCGCTTCGCTAGGTCGTCATTCATGATTTCGCATTCATAAAACTTATTCCAGGAGTATACTTCTTGTGAAAAAATCTTACAAGTTTGTGAAAAAAATGTTAGTTATTTAGAATCTCCAATACATTTGCAAGCCTGGTATCTAAATGTTTTCTTTACTTTTACAATTTATAGGTACATTAGATATGGCCAAAGTTCAGGCAAAAACGCTGTTTTTCGGGGGCTTTGACTGAGTTTGTTTCACACTTTTTTTAAATTACGCCTAGATACACGGCTAGATATAGTGCACAAGATACTAATTTGTTCAAAACATCTAACGAAAAATGTTTAACAACGCCATAATAAGTACAGAGGTTTTGTATGAAAAGTATGACGAATTGAGTCCTCTTAATGGTGCTATGGAATTCTGGAATTTTACTAAATTGATATTGTATTGTTATATTGTATTGCTATATTGTATTGTTGTTCTGGTATATTGTATTTGTTATTTTTTATTCTATTGTATGTGTTGTCGTGTATGTATTGTATGGTATCTTAGTTTTTGTTTGTGGTCTGGTATTTTTATTTTGTTTTTCACTTTTTTGAGTTTTTATTTTAAATCTTTATTGTGCTTTCTGTTCTGTGATGTTGTGACGTTTCGTGCTTATTTTTATTGTTGTTTTTTTTTTTATTCGTTGTGTCTTATTTGTTGCGCGTACATCATCTGTTGCACATCAGTACCGGGAGTCAGCTGAAAATCAGTGCTGTGCCTCAAACACAGCGTACACTGAGCTGACTACCTAGCTACACACAGCTGAATGTATACTATTTCATTTTTAAAATATGTTATTGTGTATGTATTTATTGTCTATTGTGTGCATTATTATGTGTGTAGAATAAATGGTTTAAATGATTAATATTATGTTTCATATTCTTTATCTTTATTACATATCACATTGCCACTATGCCAGTTGGAGAGCCCGGGCGCCTAAATAAGAGGGGCATTTACTTGTATGTCGTAATAAATGTTATTAAATCTTATATCTATTTCTGTGTTTTTACCTTTTTTTCATGGGATGAAAAAATACACAGAAAATATATATTTAGCCATGAAAAACAGCATCAAGATGAGTCCTTTTTTAAAAATATCGAGTTATCACTTTGTCACTTTGTAACTTATAACTAAACTTATAACGGGAATCTAACTTGACACTGGTATTTAAAAAAAAACATTGGGTTTTATACATTGATATAAAAAATACGAATATTCCTACTTCGATTTGTATGAAGCTATGATGGCTTCTCTGTAACAAATGTTTTACCGCTAAAGCCGCCAGCATCGTCTACTCTAACCTTAAGAGCACTCAATTCGCCATACTTTTCATACAAAACCTCTGTACTTATTATGGCGTTGTTAAACATTTTTCGTCAGATGTTTCGAACAATTTAGTATCTTGTGCACTATATCTAGCCGTGTATCTAGGCGAAATTAAAAAAAGTGTGAAACAAATTCAGTGAAAGCCTCCGAAAAACAGCAATTTTGCTCAAATTTTACCTGAACTTTGGCCATATCTAATGTACCTATAAATTTTAAAAGTAAAGAAAACATTTAGATACCAGGCTTGCAAATGTATTGGAGATTCTAAATAACTAACTTTTTTTCACAAACTTGTATGATTTTTTCACAAGAAGTATACGCCTGGAACAAGTTTTATGATATGCGAAATCATGAATGACGACCTAGAGAAGCGGCCGCGAGTGATCAGCGGAATTTACCGACTGATAACCGATGGCTCTGATACTGTCTCTCTTTTTTCGCAGTCAAACATTACGTTGGATGAAACAACAAGCTTTAAGACGCTTGCGTTGAAGTTGCGTTGGCCCCAGAGGGCCGCCTTAAGCTGTATAAGTGTTTATAGAACAGAATAAACCCCGAATCTCATATTTTTCCTTGTTTTGGACTACAGTGGGCTATATTAATGAATAGTGATGTATGTTTTACATACCAAACAGTATAAATTCACAGTGCCTATTGGTCTCATGAGACAAAATCCGCTGTCAACATCTCAAAGCGGTGCCCGACAAAGTAATACGATATCCAGGCAATTACCTCAGAAACTATTGCTCTAGAGGCGGTCTCTGCTACATAATTAACTCTAATCAGGACTCTGATGGGTTATAATTGTAATCTTGTTAGTGTAGAGTTTCGTGCACAGCCCTCGGGCGGTAATTAACTAATTAGGTGTGTGGCAACCCTGGGAATGAGATCGGCATTGTCTCATTATATCGCTGTTGTAATGTTACGCGAATATTGAGGTAAGTACTTATTGAGATATTCGGAAACCTCATGTTTACGTTTTGATGTTTATGTTATGTCAAATTATTGGATACGTAAATTTTATTATGTACATTATAATTATTGGAATACATTTAATCTTAATAAAGGAAGGATTTTTGGAAATTCCACCCCTAAGAGGGTAAAATAGGGGATGACAGTTTGTATGCAAGTCCGTCAGTTTTGAAGTTAGGATCTTCAAATTTTGTGTTTAGGCTGACGATTGAAAATTAATTTATATGTGCCTCAACGTTTTTGATAATTCCGATCCCGAAAGGGTAAAAAGGGGGATGAATTTATGTATGGAAGTACACTAAATTTATTATTTAAGCTTATGGTTATAAACTAACGCAACGAATATCGGTGTTGTTGGAATTTGAACCCTTAAGGAGTGAAAAGGGGGATTAAATTTAGAATATGAAGTTCTTTATTTTCGGAGTGAACATTTCAAAATTTATTATTTCGGCTTATGGTATTGGCGTATTGAAATGACTCGCCTAAACAACATCAGGAAAAAGAGAGGAATCGGTATTAAAACAAAGATCCGGTTAATACGAGCATTGGTATTCCTCATTTTCATGTATGGAGTGCATTCAATTCAATTCATTGAGATGTGGTGCTGGAGATCCATCCATCGGAAATACCTTGGACCACTAAACGCAACAATGCATCAATCCTATCGCAGCTCCAAATTAAAACACGATTGTCCACCATATGCCACCAACGTATTTTTTCCTATTTCGGCCACCTGGTGCGCAAAGGCGATGAAAGTTTGGAAATCTGATCATAGTTGGAAACACGGAAGGAAAACGACTACGTGGTCGTTCACCAACAAGATGGTCCGATCAAGTAAAAGACTCATCGTCCTCCAAGTTTTACAGAAACCAAAAGACAGAAACCAGTGGAGGCAGATCATTCGCTCTAGAAGCAAACCCGATGTTGACCACGATCCTCAGACATGAGGGAAAGAGAGATAAGGCCTCCAGAATTGTGCTGTGGAACTAGACTACAAGTAACAGCTCTCCGCCGCCATGTTATTGAGGCCAACATATTTACTGGTTCTGCCAGAGGAGTCTTCTTGCCGCGTATACCATTGATCCCAAATCACCTTCCGTTTGAATTTAAAAGATAACAGTTCCTAATTATGGTTTGTAGTCACAGGGAAAAACTCTGAAATTTGCTTGAGCTGATTTGCGGCAGGACTGAAAAAAGAAATTCCACCAAAAACATTTTTATGTAAAATGTTGCCGCCAAGACATATGGCTCGTACAGTCAAAAAGTTATCAGATCTCATGTAGAGCCAAGCTTATAACGCTAATATTGATCTTAATGTATATAAGCTTGTAAATAGATCCAGCTAGAATATAATAATCTGATATCCAAGAACACGGTACATTAATGTTTCATAGCTCGTGTAATAGTATTTAGCATTAATTAATCTAATAATAAAGACACAGAATTAGCATTATTGAGTTTTGATGTACACAGTATAAATTAAATTTAAATTGCGTATTTTAAGGTGCTATATTCAGAAAAAATGATATCTTTGTGTGCCTGTATCTTAATTAATACAACGGTTGGGGATCCGAGATTTTATTATATGATTTTTGAGATCTTAATTGAGTGTTACCTTGAAGGAAAACACGTTTGATAGAAATTTTCTCGATAAAGTTTAATTCCAAAGTAGCCTCTAGATAAAACTCTTTTACACTATAACTCCGTCAAACAGGCGAATTTTACAGTGAAATTTAATGCATAAAATTGGTAATTCATTCTTCTTATACTGTGAAGAACAGATTTTCTATACATTGCATGGTTATTTTATAAACAATTTATATTTGGTTTGGTACTTACGTCGTTTATTAAAACCTGCGGCTAGCACTATACACATCTCTTTTTAGCACATACGAAATCACGGTGAACGTATTTATTATACTACTCTTGCATCGCTAGGATCATTCGGCCGAAGCCTTTGTCGACGTCGGACCTACGCTAGTTTTTGCGGCCGGCTCTCGTAGTTTTAAACATTAAATATTTTCGTAGCATATTCTTTATTGTCTTCAAAGATAGTATTATAGTCTGTAATATCGTATTAATTTCAGTTTAGTGTGATAACCTAGTTCAATAGTGCTTGTAAATATAAAGTCAGTTGTGTAGTTTTGTTTTTATTATTTTTATAGTGTCAAGTTTAGTGTTAAAGTTGATTTTAATATAATTTCACGACATGGGTAATAGAATAAAGACCAAGGAAAAACAAAAAGCAGCATTTGGAGCAAATGAGAGCCAAAAGCTCGATACATGACAAAAATTAAAATGTAAGTATTAACAATACATATTAATATTTTTTTATTAATCGTTAATAACATAACTAACGATAACTTATTTAATTATTTTAGCAATTATATATTGCAGTTAGATCATTATCAGTTTATCGTTCACGTACCGGATAGATTTATACGAACTTATATAAAAGTTCGAGTCCGAGTCCGAGATCAGAGAGATCATGAAAACTATGATAACAACTAATTTGTTATTATATTTGCGGATTATTATTCTCTTACTTTACATTACATTTTATTACCAAATATAACATGATTTGATTATTATAATTATTTATTATGGTGTATGGACAAATACATATTTTAATGCCTAAAAGTTTTATTAATAAATTTTGTAGGTACTATAAATTAGTATTTAAAATAGGCTACAGTTTACAGTGTATTTCTTATGGTGTACTTAGGACAACTATCTCTTTTTATGTGTTATCTTTTTATTAATAATATTTGTAGGTGCTATAAATGAAATAAAATATTTATGATTCACAGGGAACAATCTCCACAAAAAAGTTACAGTCGTGAAAAGATCATGGTAGAACCCACAGAATAATTTTTGACTTCCTTGGTAGCGCCGCTGGCAGCTTATGATGTTGTCGCAGATAATGAATCAACGTTGTTTTTCGAAAATTTGGATAAGCAGCAGTCCTCCAAAGTGAATTTGGAAGTAAGTGAGTATGTATATTGTACACCTACTTAGGTCTAGCATTATCCGTTAGTTTTTAGTATCTGAATAAAACAAATATTATTTTTTTAGAGGTAAAACCGGTTAACCGGTTTTAATACCGGTTAACCGGTTATTTTAATGTTCACTCGTTTTTTTTCCACGTTATTTCTATAGCTCGAATTATAGATAATAACCGTGCCAAAGATTAAAAAATCGTAAATAGGAATTATTGTCAGTTAAAGTTAATAGAGTGGGTATAAAATAAACATCAAATTTTTTTTTTTTTTTTTTACTGTTTATAGGCTTGTGTTTGACTGCAATCTCACCATGGTAAGTGATGATGCGGCCGAAGGTGGTAAGCACACAAAGCCTAGAAGGAACTGGCTCTCAAGTGCAGCTATCGGAATACACCGAAAGGTGCTTGGCGACAGATTTTCAACTTGAGGGTGGTAGCCAGCCAGGCGGGTACTACAAAGTACCCTACCACCGTGCTATGGTTTATCATCAACATTATCATCTGGCTGCCCTGTTCCCAATCATTTGGGGTCGGCGCAATATCTATGTTTTTTCCATTCGTATCTTCTATCCGTTATACCAAAATTCACTCCTTTCTTACTCATGTCATCTTTCACAATATCCATCCATCTCTTTTTCATCAAATTGATAATAAAGATAAATCTACAGAGTTAAATAAACTATTATTTCCATGGTTTATTTAACTCTCTTTATATAGACTACGCGGTTCGTTGCTTTTGATTTTATTTTGAATGACTTCATAAAAACTAAAATGTTAAATAAAAATTAGATCAGTAATGAAGAAACATTTATAAAATTATGTTTATTTAAACATTTATTAAATTATGTTTCGTACGTTATAATAATCATTTCACACGTAATATTATGTTACATAGCATATTGTAGCAGCACAATAACTTGCGTGTACACAAACACGTGATTATTATTATACGAATGTTTTCTTGCCTGTTCTTCTCAGTTGAAGGCCGACTTACGAACTGGTGGTAACTTCAGTAGCTTTGACCTTCATAAGTGCCCTACCAGGGCCTTAATTGAATAAATGGCTTTGACTTTGACTTTGACTTTCCTTAGATAAAAAAAACATTACTCAGTCTTTATTGTCGTGCAGACGGTTAAAAAATAACACCAATCAGTCAACTTGCTGTCTGGCAGATACATAAGAGCCTTCGTTGACAGTAGTTGCTCCGACAGCATGGCGTTCCACAAGGCTCTGAATTATCCCGTACACTGTCCTTCCAGCATATCAATGATATACTCTCTATCAGGCGGGCCGTACGCTTGTTTGCTGCCTAAGTAGTATATTTTTTTAACATTTTTTATACCTATCATAAAAAAAAAAATTATTATAAGTTATTTTCTTACCAGCTCAACACTATACGCATCAACACACTTCAATTCATCACAAAAATCCTCACAGCATTGGAGTCAGTTTAAAAAACGGCGGCTAATCTTCCTTTTTCCAAACAAAGAAAGAAACCGAAAAAAATCGAAACCGTTTTTTTGTTGTTGTTCAAAACCATACCTAATAACCGGTTTTCGATTTTCGGTGAAACCGGTTTGCATTCCCTAATGTGTGGAATGTTGGTAATTACAGACGAGGCGGTATTAAGGCGAACGCGATAACAGAGCCGAAAGTGTAACGTTCGTCTACACACATATCAATTACATTGAGGTACAATTAGGGCATCGGAACCGGGAATTCCCGGTTCTGAGGGTTGCAATAAGAACCGGTTCTTAAATATAAAGAACCGGTTATTTGGGGTCTTTCGGTTTCTTTCGATTAATTTTAAAAGGTCGTTTAGGATGGATCAGTAAATTTCGTAGAACAATCAAAACACACTATAGGTGGTTAGTGTCGCAGCATGAAGCTACTTGTAGCGATTAAATAATGTTAATAAAGCAAAACGGCAGCTTGTGAAGAGCCATTTAACGATTTTTAATTGATTATGTGTATAATTATTAACTATTATTAATTGATTATGTGAATTATTATGTATCATTGAAATTCCTATTATGTTCCTAAAATTTAATAATACCTATAAGTAATTTATTGTTCATCATCTACATATCCTGTTCCCAGCTATTTGTGATCGATGCAATATGTTTGCTTCTTCCATTTTGCCTTTCTATCCGACATAATAGCATTCACTCCTTTCTTATTTACACTTCCCGTGTATCCAACCACTTCCATATTCAAACTCTATTACTCACGTGGCTTTCATTCCTCCTCATAACATGTCCATACCGCTACTTTCAAGCTTCCTCTTATGTACTCATTATTTATCATACCCATTCTTGTCACTCCATACATCCATCTCAACATAATCATCTCAGCTGCATGTCTTTCATTCATTTTCTATACCTAATGCCCAACATTCTGAACCATATATTAAGACTAAGACCTGTCATCACGGACTATATATTTGTTTGACCTTGGATCACATGTTTACTTTGTGACCTGTCGTCATTTCATCCAATCTACATCGTTCTGCATTTGTGAACCGAGTTACCAGAAGTCGTAGAAGACTGGTACTGAAACTCCATCAAGTAAAATAGACGCGAAAATAGAAATACTGCCAAAATCGCAGACATGAAGCAATATTGCTTCATGATCGCAGAACATATGTTCAGTTTTAGTTCAGCTAATTTTCAAGCTCTCTCCAGCTCTTATAGCCATTTCAACATCTACTCTTTCAACGACAAATCATCCATTACCACCAGGAAGAGATAAGGCATCATAGCAGACCCTTAGTGTAAGCCGCCACCTAAATTTAACGTATCGTTATCTATAAGTACAGTAGTACCCAATTAATATGGCTTACCGATGTACATGCGCCGAAGATACATTTTCAAAGCGCGGGAAACGCTATTGGTCAGAAGCTGCCGCTATGTTAGCGCGCGCCGTGTGGAGAGGCGTGACTTGCGAGAAACGGAAACGGAACTAACAGCTGCAGTGTATTGTGAACCTTAGATCTCTACTATAAGGATAGTAGAGATCTAAGGTTGATTGTAAGTTTTAAGTTTTAAGTTTGATAACAAATTGCGTGTTCAGTAGTTTCCTTTTAGTTTTTTTTTTTTTATTTCTAAGGCAGACTTAAATAAGTCATGCTCACTTTAAGGCCTTTGCTTGCGGCGGCGTCGTGTGACGGGTCGCTCACTTCCCTCCAATATGGCGAGGAGGGCGATGGCTGCCACACGCGTCATACTTGTGAACAGGTGCTGCTTGTGGGGGTTGGTCTGCTTAAGTTTGCCATTTATTTATTTACTTATTAAATATAGATTCAGTCTACTTTGTAGTTTTGCCGCCGCGCCGGGGCACGCAATTGTTGTCAGTGCGATTAGAATGTAAATATTATGTAATGAATCTAAGCTTGTTTTGAAAAGAGTAATTGCTGAGTTTATTGCCGGCTCTTCTCAGCAAATGCAACCTTCCGAACCGGTATTAGAGTATTAGAGTCAGACTTTTCATAAGTGCCTGCGAAGGTCTATTTGAATAAATGATTTTGAATTTTGAATTTTTTGAATTTAAGCATTCTTTCGTTAATCTTCGGGGCCATACTTTCTTTTCTGTGCGAACGAGGTTCACGACGCGACATATCAGTTGGGTAATACTGTAATTTGTTATGTTAGGTACATTTTTATTTAAAAAAATCTAATATAAATAAAAAAACTGGTTTGTTAAAAGACTTGATTACATTTATGTTATTTTAATCAAAAGCTGTGATTCAGAAATCACTGTTTGATTGTCATTCTATGACATATTCGAACATAGAAAACTATTTTATTGTTATTATTATACTACCTATAATGTTTTTGATCATAAATTAATTAAAAGAACAAAAGTTTATATCGAATAATTAATGGAACCGAAAGAACCGGGTACCCGGTTCTGGATTAGAACCTGAACCAAAAAAACCGGTTCTCAAAATATGGCCGGTTCTCGATGCCCTAGGTACAATCTTAACATAATTAATAATAATAATACTACATTGCCTGTGTCACAGAGCGCATTGACTTCTTGAAGCAAAAAGTTTATGCGTGGGTACGCCGTATTCGCCGCTACAGAGAGCGTGTGGATCGATTCCAACAGAATCACTTTTTCCGGAGTGACCAGAGGAAGGTATACCGAAAGTGGGAGGGAACCGACCAACGTGTGTTGGATGGACAGCTGCCAAGTGCTACTGCCATGATTAATTTCTGGCGTAGTATCTAGTCAATGCCTGTCCAACACACCGAGGGTGATTGGATGAGTGTTGTCAAACGTGAGTGTGAGTCCATCGAACCAATGGAGGCCATTACCATCAGCCCCAATGACATAAGTTGTGCAATCCGCACGACCCAGAACTGGAAAAGTCCTGGGCCGGATGGATTGCACAACTTTTGAATAAAGTGGTTTCGATGCTCACACGAACGGTTGGCAACGCAATTCCAACAAGCTCTTGAGTTTGGTTCCCTGCCAACTTTCCTTACAACCGGTGTTACCTCCTTGTGATAGTACCACGGAAGCGAAAAACTATCGACCCATCACGTGCTTGCCTACACTATACAAGCTCCTTACATCCATTTTGAGAACAAAAATTAAAACGCACATTGTTTCGAACAACGTTTTGGCCTCCTCTCAAAATGGATGTAGGGTTGGAGAGCCAAAGAGCTCCTCCTCATTGACATGACAATTTGCCAACAGGTCCGCGGGACAGGTGAGCCGTCTCGGCTGCCTGGATTGACTACAAGAAGGCATTTGATTCGGTGCCTCACTCATGGCTGGAGAGGATCTTGGAACTGTATAAAGTTGATACAGCTTTAAGATCCTTCTTAAGCGCATGTATGAGGCAGTGGATCACAGTCCTTCATCAACCAGGTGGTGGTGATGGCACCTCTGGCCCGCAGGACTTTATAAGGATTCAGCGAGATATTTTCCAGGGTGATAGTTTGAGTCATCTGTGGTTCTGCCTAGCTTTGAATCCGCTCAGTACTCTGCTGAAGGCAGGCTCTGACTAGGCTGCCGGCTTCGGAGAGGTGGTGAGAGCATTTCTCACCTGTTGTACGTATGGATGACCTTAAACTGTTTGCACCAAAACGTCAGAACTTGTTGGAGCTACTGAAGATTACAGAAGTGTTTAGTAGCGCCATCAAGATGGAATTTGGTATAGATAAGTAGGCGGTCATGCATGTACAGCGGGGGAAAGTCGTAAATTCGAAAAATTTACAGGTTTCTGAGATAATGTCTCTCAGATCTCTCTCCGAAACAGAAACCCATAAGTACCTTGGTATGTCACAGTCGTTGGGTATTGTGGACGGGGACATAAAGCGGGCGGTGAAGGAGCGCTTCTTCTGTCACCTGACAAAAGTACTGAACAGTCTATTATCGGGTGGCAACAAGGTGCGCGCCTTCAACGCCCCTGCTTATGTGAGCAGGGGCGTTGAAGGCTCCTTTGGCATACTAAGGTGAACTCAAAGTGAGCTAGACGCCCTGGATAGAAGGGCCCGTCTTCTGCTCACAACTCATCGCATGCTACACCCACGCTCGTCTGTTAAGAGATTGTACATCCCGCGTAAATGTGGAGGCCGTGGCTATTTAAACGCCAAGGACCTCGACAACCGCGAGGTGTGCAGTCTTAGGAAGTATTTCCTTGACAACGAGTGTGGGATGCATCGTGATGTGGTGGCAGTGGATAGGTGCCTCACCCCATTATCCTTGGCAAACGAGAACTGGCGCAAACCAAAGGTGCTAAGTATCGAGGACCGCAGGGACGTATGGAAGAGTAAGGAGCTACACGGGCGGTTCTACAGGGCCCTAACAGTGCCCGATGTAGATTTGCTCGCGTCAGTGAACTGGCTATGCTTTGGTGACCTATTTGGGGAAACCGAAGGTTTTGTCTGTGCAATTGCGGATGAAGTTATCAAGACGAATAACTACCGAAGATATATCCTGAAGGACGGTACGGTCGAAATCTGTCGAGCATGCCGCATGCCGCTCCTGGACGCCGTGCCAGAGATTCACTCAGGCATATTATCTCCGGCTGTTCTCATCTTGCTAACGGTGAGTACATGCACGGACATAACCTAGTAGCCAGAATCATTCACCAGCAACTTGCTCTTCGATACGGCCTTGTATAGTCCGAAATACCGTACTATAAGTACGCACCTGCGCCAGTTCTCGAAAAATTGGCATGTCACGCTCTATTGGGATCGATCTATAATAGTACTGTCCGTGATGAGAGAGCACGATATGAGGCTTATTAGCCTCATATCGTGCTGACAGATCGATCGAAGCGCCGGGCAGTGCTCGTCGACATCACCATCCCCCATGACGAGAATCTCGTGAAGGCCGAGAAGGACAAGCTCAGCAAGTACCTTGACTTGGCTCACGAGGTAACTGCCATGTGGGATGTTGATTCGACGATCATTGTTCCGATAGTTGTTTCGGCGAACGGTCTCATAGCGAAGAGTCTCGACCAACATCTTAAGAGGCTTTCGCTAGATGGCTGGGTCAAGGGTCAGATACAGAAGGCGGCACTCCTGGACACGGCGCGCATCGTCAGGAGATTCCTCTCTCTGCAGCCCTAACCACCGCACCGGTAGCTTGGGCCCTACCCCGCTGCCGGCGGCACACTAAGATTAGGTTTTTTTATAACATTGTTAGATTTTGTAAAGATATTCTTTATAATATTTTTAGATTAGATTAGATTTTTTATAATATTTTTGATATTTTATACTAATGTTATAAAAAAAATATTTTAAGAATCAAAATAAATAAAGTGAATAATAATAATACACAGTTACAACAGTTCCCATAATACTATCATCCACTGGTATTGTACCTCATACTTTTCACACCAGGCTAAAAATACTCGGAATCCATAAAATGACATACATCCAACTACAAAAAGCCGTTACCTTGAACACATGTAGGATAGTCCGCAAATTCTTAACAATAGACCAATAATATCACACAACAAACAAACACACACTCATGAACACTTTACCCATTTTTTTCTTTTGGCCAAAAGCCCGCGATAAAATGTAAATACCCTACCAGTAAGTAGGAGAAATTTAAAAGAAAGTAAAAAAATAATAATAATACGTATTACCAAAATAATTGTTTAAATTTTTCTTATTTAATTGGGATTATACCTATCATAAAACTGTGCGGTAATGTAAAGTAAAAAGCACTAGCTAGTGCGTAATAAGCTGCATTCAGTTACTAAAAACGGTTCAATAAATGTCACTTTACGAGCAAGTGTGGAAAAATAAATTATGTCTCCAGTCCTCACAGCTCATATATTATATCCTCATTGCTGAGGTTTGAACTTCTCCTTACATAGAACTTAACGCCATTTTTAATAGACTAGTTAGCCTTCGTGTTAAATTTGTAATGAATATTGTAACCTTGTTTCAGAGTACATTGAAAACTTCAGTAAGTTCAGTCACAGACTTGTTGAAATACAATTTTTTTCAACGAACTGTTGAAAATTTCTAGGCATGAGTCAATGCTTCATTGTGGCTTCAGTACTAATGTGATTATTTCAGAATAAACATCAGGCCTTACATCGATTTTTACGTTATGTTGCTCACTATGTAAAAAGACTTAAGATACGAAATACCTCCAACAACTTAGATAAAATGGCAGTTGCTGGTGTAGTCGCTGCAGGTTGTGGAGCTGTAAAATTAAACCAAATTTCAGCTGCTCTTGATCTAACACTAATGTCAGAACTGAATTATAAAGCAGCCCAAGATGATAAATAAAGATAATTAAAATACATAATTCGTTTTTCTCCTATCCTATCCAAAGGTACCTATCTACGACACAGACACTGATGATTGCACTAGTATTTGCTTTTATTTCAATAAGTAATAACTTCGGGAATAGGGTGAAAGCTAATTTATTGAATATTTAAAATTTATAGTATAGCATTTACCTCTAACAGATTTTACCTAAATAGTTTATTTCATAAATCAATCATATATACAACGTGTAACAAAAAGGGTATATATAACTCTCCGAAAAGGGATAATTACATCAGGTAGTTAGGTATTTAGGTAGCATTCACACCAATTGAAAAAAATAACTGAAAAGAGAAGAACAAGCATTGTAACCTATAGAATTATGAATATTCTTGAGTTTTATAAGGTATTGCAGGCGGGGACGCGTTATTATATATATATATATATATATCTATATGGAAATGAATACAAGCTTTTAGGGGAAAGTGGGGGGGATTCGTACACTTTCCACTTCGAGCCCTATAGCAGAAAAAGTAAACGCTATTTGAAAACAATTTGAGCATTGCTAGATTGCTTGTATATTTGCCTACAATATTCCCTTAGACGACTAGCTCATAGAAAGAAGTGTGGACAAGCTATGACGATTTAAAAAAAAATCGTACGTATGTACCCCCACACACGGGGTAGCTTCGTAAATGTGTGTATAAGGGGTACCATAAAAATTAAACTTTGTACTCAGTAGGATTATATTTGGTAATCACATGACCAACATAGTGTTTGACAGACTTTTTCTTCTCGAACTTCACTAGAATAAAGCCTTTCTCTTTCACGAATTCAGTTATATTATAACTAGAGTTTCGTTCTCCACATCAGATCCTTCAGCAATCTCTTCAATGGGAGGACAGGAAATTTCTCTTAAACTCATGTCAGTCTCATCTACACTTTCAGTATCTGTACTTTGCTTCTTAACCAAAATTTTACGTACATTATAGGTATATTCGTACAGTACGAATCCACCCCGTTCGAACCTGTACGAAGCTACCCCAACCAAGAAATTCAACTAATATTTTTTTTATTTATCCTAGGTTACACCTTCTTTAGTGTTCCCTATTCATACTAAAATCTCGCCTTAATATTAGGCTAATAAGTAATTTAAATTTAACATAAACTTCGATATTGACCATAATTCAACTAATATATTGAAAATAAAAATAACTGCTGAAATTATCTTCAAGTAAATGTCGAAATAATAAACTTAAATATGTACCCAAACAGCACAAAGAATCAGTTTAATACACTTATAGAGATAAACACGTTTAAAGTTGCATCCAAAAATTACTTTCGCGAAGCGAAAACTCGTAACATCCTGTCACATCGAAGCCGGCGGCCGCATTGGCAAGCCACTCCGCGGTTAGATTATGTGTGTGAGTGATTATGTGACACACAGATACGAAGGCGCCACTATGTTGCGTATTCGAATTATGGCCATTGTACGAATGCTATATGCTAATTGCCCGGTGTACGAATCCCCCCCACTTTCCCCTATTTGATATCCATATTATAATAATAATGAACCGGCCATATTTTGTGAACCGGTTTTTCGGTTCCAGATCTAATCCAGAACTGGGTACCCGGTTCTTTAGGTTCCATTATTAATTCAATATAAACTTTTGCTCTTTTTAATTATTTATCATCAAAAAGATTTTATTAGTTCCTTTAAATAAAAATATACCTAACATAACAAATTACTTATAGATACCGATACGTTCAATTTAGGTGTCGGCTTACACTAAGGGTCTGCTATGATGCCTTATCTCTTCCTGCTGGTAATGGATGCTTTGACGTTGGAAATAAGAAGGAGGTACCCTGGTACATGCTTTTAACCGATAACATTGTTCTCGTCCGTGAAAATGGATTTAATGTCCATAGTAGGATGATGAAATGGCAACAAGAACTGGAGAGAGCTTGAAAATTAGCTGAACTAAAACTGAACACATGTTCTGCGATTTTGGCGGTCTCTCTACTTTCGTGCCTATTTTAATTGAGAAGTTTCAGTACCAGTCTTCTACTACTTCTGGTACACATGGCCACACATCAAGCTATACATTTCCAGTATAAGCTGATCTCGCATTGTATAGGATTTCTCTACAATGAGAGGTCAGCTTATATTGGAAACTATAGCTTGATCTGTAGCCGTGCGTACCTCGGTTCACATAATACAGAACGATGGTAATACTAACCGTGATATAAAGTAGTGTATCATCTCAGGTTGGATTAAATGATGACAGGTCAAAAGACAAACATGTGATCCATGGGATCTCTGAAGCTAAAGGGGAAAATATATAGTCCGTGATGATAGGTCTTAATATATGGTTATGGTGAGAGAACCCGTCAATATGTAGTTCCACGATTATACAATAAGTACCGTGTATTGAGAGATGCAAATATTAAAAGTAAACTTCTATTGAAACGGAAAACAAGGGAACTGTTGTTGTCAAAAATTGTTTGAATTCATGTGTAAAATAAAGGATAAACTGTGTTATGGTTAATGAGAAAGGTAGTGAGTAAATGTACCTACTTATGTATATGATCATGTCATTGTAGTAATTGTGTTGCAAGGACATGCTGATATATGTTTAGGTCATATATGTGTCAAGTGCATTACGCCTACAAACTGCATTAGCAGTTTGGCGATTTTGAACTTTGTAATTTTGGTGATGTTTGGGTTTAATAAATGTTTATAAAAAAATAAAAAAAATATTGGGCATTAGGTAAAGAAAATGGATAAAAGACATGCAGTTGAGATGATAATGTTGAGATGGATGTATGGAGTGACAATAATGGATATGATTAATAATGAGTACATACAGAGGAAGCTTGAAAGTAGCGGTATGGACATCGGACATGTTATGAGGAGGAATGAAAGCCACGTGAGTAAAATAGTTGAATTTGCAAGTGAGTGGAGTTATGAATATGGAAAAAGAGATGGATAGATCGTGAGAAAGATGATGTAAATAAGAAAGGAGCGAATGCTGTTATGACGGATAAAAAGGCAGAATGGAAGAAGCGAACATATTGCGTCGATCACAAATTGTTAGGAACAGGATATGTAGATGATGAACAATTAATTACTTATAGGTATTATTACATTTTAGGAACATAATAGGAATTTCAATAATTGCATAAACATAATAATTCACATAATCAAGTAATAATAGTTAATAATTATACACATAATCAATTAAAAATTGTTAAATTTCTGGAGTTTAGTGTCGCTACGCTACACACCAACATGCTCGCCACAAGCTGCCGTTTTGGAATATTAATAATATTTAAACGCCACAAGAAGCTTCATGTTGCGACACTAACCACCTATAGTGTATTTTGATCGTTCTACGAAATTTACTGATGCATCCTAAACGACTCTTTAAAATTAAATGAAAGAACCGAAAAAACCGAAAGAACCGGTTCTTTATATTCTAAAATCGGTTCTTATTGCAACCCTCAGAACCGGAAATTCACGGTTTTTTTGGAACCGGGAAAATACGGTTCCGATGCCCTAACTCGAGTCCCACAGTTAAAACGAATCTAACGACACCTCATAATTATGTTTAAATCTATCAAGCTGTTTAGGCTGCAGAGCGTGCCAAAGAAATATACAAACACTCAAAAACATATATAAAAGTGTATATGTCACCGTATTTTTTTGAAAACCGTTAGTTTATAATCAACCTAGCGAGATTATAAATTCCCCGAAATAGTGTGAACTGTACCATACTGCTAACAATATAACGTATTCATTTTCGATAGTTTATAATCTAACGTTGTCAAACCGTCATATTGTAAACTGGCATCATACTTGAACTTGAATGCGTCGGAACGCACTTTGCGCGCTGATTGGTTAAACGTCATATACCCTTTTTGTTACCTGCAGTATATATACATTGTATAAACTCGTATTGACATACAAATATACTCATATTTGTATGTCAATACGAGTACATTTCATTCATGTACATTATTATAGCTTTTGGTAAAAAATCGTTAATTGCAAGTCTAATAAAAAAATTAAACTTATACTGCTCTCCAATAAAATATACTCTGTGATTTAAACGATGGCGGTTCGGCCTTCGTGTTTCTGCCGGCGTCGCCCGAGTCCGCCCGAACGTATCTTGCTGTGGCGCGATTTTTTAAAACTTTGATAGTTCTCTAGGGGCAGTGCCCCCCGCGCGGCCGCCTAGGCCACGCCTTTCAAGTAACGATTTATTTCAACTATATCCTCTTAACACGTCCATATTGAGTTTTACTGTATAATATGCCTCCAAAAATAAATTGGAAAACGTTGAAAAACCAAATTGTTTAAGCAAACAAGCACGGCTCGCCTGATGGTAAGCGGTTACCGCCGCGTAGCCTATAGACGCTTGCAGCACCATAGTGGTAAAACTTGCCTCCAAAAATATTTTCACATTCAAAAGGAGTTTGAAGACAGTTGTCATAATCTAATCTTCTATTGCAGCAAAAAATCCGTTAAATAACTTTTAGTTATCTAGCTGCTTTATAAGAGAGCTAGTACAAAGTTCAATATCAAACGGAGTAGCAAACAAAGCCTCGTGAATTGATAAACTATTGCTTTTGATAATCGGAAACCACTTGATATTTGGGCTCATGTTAACAATACTTGGATATTAATGTTACCTGAAGACTTACT
This sequence comes from Polyploca ridens, assembly GCA_951394255.1. Taxonomy (NCBI): domain Eukaryota; kingdom Metazoa; phylum Arthropoda; class Insecta; order Lepidoptera; family Drepanidae; genus Polyploca; species Polyploca ridens. The sequence goes on from OX596262.1 coordinate 14,609,014, forward strand.
TAGCTGAGATGAGACTTGCTTATATAGCGTGGTATAAATAAATAATTGAAACAATTGGTATTGCAAAAATGCCGTGGAAAGAGGATGGTACAGTGTACGGCCGTCTGTAGTCTTCTCGAGTCTTTGAACATTCGAATTCGTCTGAAGACAATAACTATAGAAAGAGAAAAGTGATTAGGCTATTTGAGGACGACACATAATGGATTCTGCGTAATTTGCTGACAATTAAATTTGGTGGAAGCGAGACTGCTTTTTTTTCTTGGTAATATTTTTTTTTTACTGTGTAGGCTTGTTTGACTATAATCTCACCACGGTGAGAGATGATGTGGCGAGGGTGGTAAGCACACAAAGCCTAGAAGTAACTGGCTCTTAAGTGCAGCTGTCGTAACACACCGATAGGTGCTTGGCGACAGATTGTCAACATGAGGGTGGTAGCCAGCCAGATGGGTACTACAAAGCACCTTGCCACCTACCATGCTATGGTTTCCTCACGATGTTTTCCTTCAGCGAAAGATCAAGCTCAGTGTAGGATTCGATCCCGGGACCTTCGTCTCGGTATCCAACGTCATTACCACTGAGCTATCATTGCATTCAAAGTCAAAGTCAAAGTCAAAGCCATTTATTCAATTTAGGCCCCCGAAGGGCACTTATTATTAAAAATACATTATAAATTAATATTCTAGCATGGGGTGGTTATTGAAAATTAAAAGGCAGTTTAGATGTCAGTTTAGTTACGGCTATATAACTATAATATAAACATAACCTAACAAAAAAAATTGCAAACAAAAAATGCGATGGAACCCCATCAAAATTCGACCCTTCTGCCAAGAAAACTTAAAGAACATCATTCCTATGCGGAAAATTAGCCTTGAATTATGCCTCATAAAGTTTGGCTTCTTTTTTCTTGAATACAAACCGAGTTGATTAGCATAGACACGACTCGCTGGTCCGTCGTATTACCGTATCGTATCGCACCAGATTTAGTGCTGGAGCTAGTTGGCACATGGCTCCGGAAAGGGCTATTTGAATTCATAATGCTGGCGACAACGGATGAGGATCACTACTCACAATAACTGTAGACAGCTTCCCGACGCTGTTGTGTATCGAGAGGATATTTCAGACTACAGCTGGTTATATAGTGGTAGTATAAGGAATAGTTTGGTAGCTAGAAACATTTCCATAATAGCTATTTAGCTTATAATTATTATTTAATTTTGAAAGTGGAATAAAATGTTCTATGAAACCGTTAATGAAGATTTTAATTTATAAAATAAAAACTTTACGACAAGCTCTGCGTATGACAAGTTTGTTCCTTCGAGTCGCTTGGAAAGTATAGTTTATTTCAATTATGTGGTAAAATAAGAATTTACTCGAAGAATAAGATATTTCCGGACATTCACCTCAAAGTTACAAGCAGTTTACGGACAAATACCTACATATATTTTGATGATGAATTAGTTCAAAAGTTGACGTAATCAAATAATGTTGAAAGGCATGAACATGTATGATATTCAGTTCCCCAAAATATTCCAACACACGTAAAAGAGAACAACGAATTGTTTGAATCATTTCGCGAAATGCATTTACACTCAAATCGAGCAATAAATAACGCTTTGGGTAACCTCACCAAAAATTTACTGGGAAATGCGTGAATGATCAGAATTAATAATGAATTAAAATATGGATATAATATTTTTGACTATTGAGATGTGTGAAATTTCGCGTATTATCATTATGTAATTCCAATAAATTCCACATCTCAATACTTATTTTTAAAATATTGATGGATTGTGTTTAAACGTGGTGTTTGGTGATAACCCGAAACTAGCTTCCATGTGCAGTTTCCAGTGTAAATTAGTAGTTACTTGGTGATTAATTTTCTACCTGAGTAGACAGGCACTTACAGTAGTACCCAACTGATATGGCTTACCAATGTACCTGCTCAGAAGAGAGTGAGTCCCATCGGACCCGGTGCCTCTGCCCCGTTAACGGGGCAAAGTCATTGAGGCCGATCGGAAAAAGAGTGCCATTGGCCCCGGTACACGCACACACAGAAGCTACCGGGGCCGATGGCACTCTTTTTCCCATCTGCCCCGTTAACGGGACAGAGGCACTGAGGTCGATCAGAAAAAGAGTGCCATCAGCCCCGGTAGCTCCGGTGTCTGTGTTTAACGGGGCCGATGGCACGATTTGCTCCCATCCGCCCCGGTGGACTTGACCCGTCAACGAGGTAGATAAAAAACATAAAATTTGCCGGCTCGCTGTTTTAAAGGGACGTATTGCACGGATCAAGTTTCAATTGCCATTTTGATTATATAAAAAAACCTAAATCGACGTAACTGAGCTGGTTACCAGGGTAACAGAAGTTCTTAAGAGATAAGCTTAAAAAAAAAAGTAAATTTAGTATAGAACTCACACATACTGACTTAGTACTAAAAATCAACTCAAAAATATTAGTAATTAATTTTAGTAATTAAGTATTAAGTATTAGTATATTGTTTGCTAAAAAAACTATTTTGTATTCTTGTTTTGCGACGTTGATTTAATGCTAGGTAAATACTGTTTTTCTAGATTGTTGATTATTAAAATATTATTTTTGTTAACATATTATTATTTTTTTGATAACCGTACTATTTTGTAATGATTCGTGAAGTTGAAATTTATGACAGTTTTTTTTAACTAGCTCTTGTTTATGAAAATATTGTATTTGCTTACAATATACAAGTAAATTAGTAGATTAGATGTTAATGTGATTAATTATGACTGATCAATGTTAATCTGTGACTATTGAAATTAAGTAATTAGTATATTTTTGCTAAAAAAAAGCTATTTTGTTATGTTCTTGTTTTGTGACGTTGATTTTATGCTAGGTAAATACTGTTTTTTCTTTATTTTTGATTATTAAAATAATATTTAGTTTAAAAGATTAGTATTCTATAAAAATAGTAAGTAGTTGAGGTTTTAATGCGATTATTGGAGACTGATAACAATGTACGTATCTGTGATTATAGAAATTAAGAAGGTAATTATATTGTTTGCTAATGAGACTTTTTGTAATTTTCTTGTTTTGAGAAGTTTATTTTTTTGAATCGTTGATTATTAAAATATTATAGTTTTTCATATAATAAAAACTGATTAATATTTATCATAATTTTATTTATACGCATTATTTTCTCGGGTTGAAACGAGTTTCATCATATTCCGTTTTCGTCAAAGTCGCAATAGTACATTTGAAAACAAAATTTATTGATTGAGAGCGATACCAGGATAACAGAAGTTTGAAAGAATTATCTTTTGTAATTTCAAGTAATGACAGACAAATTATTTATGGCGGCAAAATAAAAGTTTGGAAGTGTATTACCACTACCATAAGATTTTTATATATTGTTATTTTTTTAAGATACCTTGTTAAGAAAAAAAAAGCATTTGGTTTTTACTTGTGTACTCTTCATCTTTTAGAATCAAACCAGTGTGTGTGAGTTCGAGCTAATCTGTTAAGAACTTCTGTTATCCTGGTAACCAGCTCAGCTACGTCGATTTAGGTTTTTTATATCATCAAACTGGCAAATGAAACTTTATCCGTGCCATCCTTCCCGTTAAAACGGCGACGCCGGCAAATTTTATGTTTTGTATCTGCCCCTTTGACGGGTTCAGGAGACCGGGGCGGATGGGAGCAAATCGTGCTATCGGCCCCGTTAAACGCAGGCACCGGAGATACCAAAGTCAAAGTCAAAGTCAAAGCCATTTATTCAATTTAGGCCCTAGTAGGGCACTTATGAAGGTCAAAGCTACTGAAGTTACCACCAGTTCGTAAGTCGGCCTTCAACTGAGAAGAACAGGCAAGAAACTCAGCAAGGTTACATTTTTTAAATATTTTTTTGAACAATCTGACTATTGGCTATTTTTTTCCAAAACATTATACATACATACGTTTTATTTTACAAAATAAAATACACAAACATACCGGGGCCGGGTCACTGAGGCGGATCGAAAATGAGTGCCATCGGGCCCGGTACACGCACACATTGAAGCTACCGGGGCCGATGGCACACTTTTTCCCATCGGCCCCGTTAACGGGGCAGAGTCACGGAGGCGGATCGAAAAAAGAGTGCCATCGGCCCCGGTACACGCACACACTGAAGCTACCGGGCCCGATGGCACTTTTTTTCCCATCGGCCCCGTTAACGGGGCAGAGGCACCGGGTCCGATGGGACTCACTCTCAGAAGATAAATTTTCGAAGCACGGGAAACCGCTATTGGTCGGCAGCTGCCGCCATGTTAGCGCGCGCCGTGCGGAGGGGCGTGACTTGCGAGTGAGACGAAACTAACAGCTGCAGTGTAATATGAACCTTATAGTAGTGATCTAAGGTTGATTGTAAGTTTTAAGCATTCTTTCGCTAATCTTCGGGGCCATACTTTCTTTTTTGTGTGAACGAAGATTAACGACACGCCTTATCAGTTGGGTACTACTGTACTACAAAATAACAGGCGATTAGCTATGATGGTTTACTTGTTTGTAACTTTCTATACATAGATTTTATTGTTTACATATTTAATTTAGAAGTCATTATTCAATTTAGACCCTATTAGGGCACTTAAGAAGGTCAAAGCTACTGAAGTTACCACCAGTTCGTAAGTCGGCCTTGTTGTAATTATAAAGTAACCAAATATCTTTTAGTAGCAGAAATATCCAAGTCTATAATACCTTACTTGAGGAATATAATTGAAATATCTCAATGGAGAACCATTCGGTGTTATATACCAATCCAACAGCAAACCCAGAAACATTATATCGTGCAATAGTACTTGAAACATCTCCCAATGTCATAGACAACAATAAAAGTGGAACAGCGCAGTCGGACGCCGATGATATCGTATTAAGGGCAACAGAACCCAAACGGGAACTGCTCGCACATTTTCCCGTATTTAAGGAATTGATTTTCTTCTGATCGAATAGAGTTGACGCGCGGTACGCTATCAAAAGTTGATTAGCTATAATTCCGAAGTCTTTATCTGACAGGTGACATTTGGTGATCGAAAGAGTGAGACGGGGCACACTATTACACTGATTTAGTTAAAAAGCGATTATGAATAAGGGGGTAAGTTTCCGAACTTCAGTTTTCTTTACGACACAAGCAGGCAGACCATCCTGATAATCAGTGGTTACCACTGTCTATGGACATTTGCAATATCAGGGGGATTTACGATGCGTTGCCGACCTTTATCAATATGTCTTTAGGCATTTTGTATATAGTTTAAGAAATAGCTAATTAAGTGAAAGTAATCATAGGTAATATATTCAAGAAACCTATAGCTTTCTGAGTTTTTTGCCGGTTTTCTTCAGTTGAAGGCTTACTTCCGAACCTCAGTAGCTTTAACCTTTATAAGTGACCTCATAGGGCCGTAAATAAATAAATGGTTATGCAGAAATGAATGTTAAAAAATGCTCGAGCCGCTATTCGTTTTGTTTGGATTAACCCTAAGCCGACGTTCCGAACTATTGTCTCTGTCACCGGACTGAATGCAACAGAACCTGAACAGAACTGTTGGTTACAATAAGCAACAATGTTTTGTCAATACAGCTTCACAGTCTTTTGTACCATAGGGTGTATGTGAGATGTTTGTGAAATGTTGAGGACTTTACTACGAGTAACAATATTTTAAAAGACAGATATTTGAAGTGAAGTAACATAGAGATAGATTAACAGATACTGAGGATGATTTGCATATTTAGACAGTACAGAAGATCTACTAAACGTACTGGTTTAATTTTGTGATTCTTTAACTTATTTTAAATTTTCAATTATAACTGAATAGATTTTGTAGAGAGGATTTCAAAGATCAGCTCGACTGGGGAAGTACCTCCAACTTACAGAATACCACAACTTTATGATAAGGACGCCAGAGCTCATTGGGGAGGGGGAAAGGGTCGGTAATGTATGAGTGATGCCACGTGTATTGTAAGTGTCTATTTGGCTACGGTAACCGCTTACTATCAGGCGGACTATACGCTTGTATACCGACTTAGTCGTATAAAAAAATTGGAAATAGTATTAAAGCCAGTTGCGTAGATCCAATAATTGGGTAAAACGACTGCAAATAAAAATGCGAGATAAAGTGGCCAGGAGAACTCTGTAATAAAACGACGCTAGCGCAACCCCATCGAGTTTGGGCTCGTTTGATTCGTCTTTACAAGGACTCTGGTTCAAGCTTCATTCTAAGAGTTGGTCGACCACTATATAAAAAAACTAGTTTAAAAAAATATGCTAGAAACGTTCACAACAAACTTACAAAGTTACAACTTAATGGGATGATGTATGAGCAAACGCATAGAAGACAAACCCACATAGTTATAATTTTTTATCGATATATTTCTTTATTTAAAAAAATATAAGGTAAAAAAATACCTTATAATTTACTGCTGCTTATTAAATTTATACCGTTTCACCCCGTAATACCGAGGATATGTGGACTGTAATTACTCAATGCATTATGCATTAGAATTTGATTATGAGAAAGGCGTAACACCAGGTACCGTAATAACACGTCTCCGGAAAAATGTAGCATCTTTACGTTGGAAATTAGCACTTTTGAAATATAAAAAGGCCTCGCAATTTTCATAAATTAACAAGAATCCACTTAGAAGTCCACTTGCACAGGTCGCAGCTACAGACTATACAGGACAATCAGTTTTTGAAATTTCGTCTTGAAAAAAATATGACGCCAAAAGGTCAATCAAATATTTTTAAGAATAACTTTTTATGCTGGAAGATCTTTGCCATATGGCCAGGAAGAGACATGCCAAAACTCTACTGTTATTACTCTTTTGTTTACCTTCTTATCACCTTATATATTTACGTATTACTTCTGACAATAAATCTGCTGTACACTCCTCTAAAACTCAACCTATTTGTTCGCGAAGTGATATTCTTTTTCACAGAAATAACCGTCGTCGGTAAAGTTCTTATGATATTGCTTATGTGGGATGACATTCTCACTATTTTCAATCTGCTTGACTGTGAAGAATTCAACAATGAAGATTTCAAAGCCAAAAAAATTATAGACGAATCAAGTGCCAATTATATAAGTTACTGGAAATTTTACGCTTTTACTGCAAACATTTCCTGCGTGACGCAAATACTAGGCATCATAACAATAAATTTAATTTTGAACAGGGAATCAGATTTCCCTGTGTGCAATTATTACTTTCTGAGTGATGATTTCCGGGAGAAATATTTCTTTTTAATTTACTTTTATCAAGCAGTTGGGATATACGGACATATGATGTACAATGTGACTGTAGATTCGTTTATAGCCGGTATTCTATATATGGCTATAACTCAAGTAAGAGTGCTTCACATCATATTGATGAATTTGAAGGTAGAACAAGAGTATTCTCAGCTAAATTTGGAAGAGCAAGACGGGATTCAAATGATGAAGTTAAAGAAATGCTTGAGACATTATGATCTGATTTTGAAGTAAGTTTCATAGAATTTTAGTATTTTTAAGGCAATAGGCTCGTTGTTTCTATGTTGATTACCAATGCGCTTGAGTTTCCAGTAAAGGAAAACATTGACAAAAACCCAAGTCACACAATAATGTCTATATAATCAACATCTTAATGAATATGTCGCATAGCACCTATATGTATACCGGGTAACTGGCCTTGAGTGTCAGAATAATTCTAACCTAAAACCTTAACCTTAAATCATCACATTCTAAAATAATTACAAAATCACTATTACATTTTTCAGATATTGTTCGACAGTTCAAAATGTATCAGGAGCATGTATGTTCCTTCAATTTGGGGTTTCTTCTATTAATATTTGTGTGATATTGTGTGGATTGCTTATGGTATGTACCAATTTACTAAAATGATACCCAAAGTACCCCAGGGGGCCTACCACAAGCTCGTAATCGCTTGGCTCGCGGTTAAAAATATAACAATGACATCAATTGTTATAATAGGACGCGCGTCCCTCGCGGGTTATAACAAAGTTAAAATAACCTTACTTGTCTTTTGTCCCGTTTTGACGTCGCATGTCAAAGAAAGACAAAAGTCAAATAAGGTTATTTTAACCTTGTTTTAAGAGCTTGTGGTTCGCCCTCAGATTATTATTTATTGCTTATTTTTAGGAAACATCGAAAGAATCGCTAGTGCCTTTGGGGATGTATCTCGTCACAATAGCGTCAGAAATATTTATTCCTGGGTGGCTTGGGACCCAACTTAATTACGAGGTACTGATTAAAGCACACAAATACAATTGGTAGGCCTTATTTTCCTCATACGTATCAATTGTGTTATAAGTGTAGTTAAGTTTTTACTTCTTATCATTTCAAGCTAGAAAAAAATCTTATATACCTACAGTGAAATACCAATGTAAACTTTATTAGTTAATCATTGAAAAATAAATTCAATTATTAACCTAAGAAAGTTTACATTGGTAACTACTGGTAATCTGACAGGGTCCGAAATGAGGACATTCGTAGGAGAACGAAAACGACGGACATAGCTCGTAGAGTTAGAAAGCTGAAGTGGCAACGGGCGGGCCATATTGCTCGAAGAGCCGATAACCGCTGGGGAAGAAAGGTTCTCGAGTGGCGACCACGTACTGGAAAGACCCGAGCGGAACGGCCTCCCACCAGGTGGACCGACGACCTGGTCAGAGTCGCTGGGCGCCGCTGGATGCAAGCGGCCCAGAACCGTTTGAAGTGGAAATCAATGGGGGAGGCCTATGTTCAGCAGTGGACATCCATGGGCTGATATGATGATGATGACTGGTAATCTTACTTTATAGTGATTTATTTACCATGAAATACCTTTTAAATCGTAACATCTTTTACTCAACCCATTGCCTAAATATAGGACACAGAAATAAACTCAATTTCATAGTTATACTACCTATGCGTAGGACTAATGAAATTACTTACTTCATCAGAGTCAAGGGTTAGTAAGAGCAGCATACGACGCAGAATGGATCCCCAGGTCAGAAGCATTCAAACGAAGCATCAAGATATTTGTGGAGCGAGCCAAAATCCCAATACAGATGACAGGCCTTAAAATGTTTCCTCTGTCTATAGACACTTTTATTGCTGTAAGTTGATTTATTATAGTCATAGTAAGATAGTATTCATTGATCGTGACAAGGTACAGTCACGGAATGAAAAGTGTCGTCACCTTAGAGTCTATTTTCGCATACACCAGATTGCAAGAATCAATTTTATTATACCAACAAGAAGGTTTCATGTCTGTGGTTGAACGAATCAAGTTGAAAACTCACGAACCTTTTAATTCCGGCACTATACTTGTGAAACCAGAATTTTCACATTTATCGTATTATATGATTACACTAGCTGTGCCACGCGGTTTCACCCACGTTCCCTTAAAGTATACTCGGAGATAATGTAACTTCCTTAGTGGAAGAATTTTCAGAATCAGATCAAGTTCCGGAGATTACCTCCCATATCCAAACATACAGATACCTCTTTATTATTTAATATCATAAACTCCTTCGAATAATAAAAGAAGTTTGTCGCCACATGTCTCCCTCCATGTGCCCTTTTGTTACTTAACTGACATTGTTCCTGATTCTGTTGTTTACAACTAAATTAATTTTAGTGTCACTATGTCTCTTTTTAACAAGAACATAAAAAAAGGATGTAAGAAATTTAGTCCTGTCAAATTAGTCCAATGCTTGTTTTCAATATAAATTTAGTTGCCATCTCTCGCGGTTACGTCTAAATACCCGCAAATGAAGACGGCAAAGACTAATTTGACAGCTTTAAATATATTCTATCCTTTTTCAATAATGATTGTAAGAAAAAGATGTGATGGGACTAAAATTAGTTTAGTGCGATTTACAACAGAATCGGCACCATTATTAAAACAAAAATACACTTCAGCAACTAACTTTGAGTTAACGACAAGGTTCCCAGTAGGCTGGCAGCGTTTCTTATTTGGATATCCAAGGCCAAGCTAATGAGTTAGCGGAAATACCTCGCCGGCAGCTGGTCTCCGGAAGCCTCCATCAATTTTGATTACAAAGTGCGAGCAAATCGGCGGACTTCGGACCCCCACGATCCCATAGTCTCGACCGCAAAAGGCATAAAAAAATAATCTGGTCCAAAAGCTGCGTATTTTTTTAATTTTCCGGTTGCCGGTAAGGGTCAACTCACACCGAGAGGCGTCGCGGCGCGCACTTTTTAAAATAACAATAATTGAATTTTATTCAGTAAACAAAACCGGCCAAGTGCGAGTCAGACTGGCGCACGGAGGGTTCCGTACAATATTAAATAACTCAAACTTGCTATGAAAAAAACGCTAAAAATAAGTCGTTTCTTGTATGGGCGCCCTCTATAATTTTATATGGTTTTTATTATTTGTTGTTATAGCGGCCATAGAAATACATTTTCTCTGAAATTTCAGCTGTCTACCTATTACCGTTTATGAGATATAGCCCACTAACAGACAAACGGACGGACGGACGGACAGCGGAGTCTTAATAATAGGGTCCCGTTTGGCACCCTTCGGGTACGGAACCCTAAAAAGGTACATATAATAATACTTTGTCTTTTTTTTTTTCAGATTATGAAGTCAGCCTATTCGTTCTTCACTCTCCTTCGATTCGTTTTAGATGACGGTGCTGGAAAATAATCCTTAAATTATCTTCAATAGGAAGTCCAAAATAAGGATATCATGGTAACATGGTGTATTGATGAATAATTTTTAGTAATTCAGATTTTTTTACTATTTAATTTTTGTTTTCGGTATATTTTTTTTCTATTGAATGATTTTGGACATTTTAGATTACTGAATTATGAAGATTGAATAAAATTAAATGAATGTAATAAAAAAAAATCTAATCTACAAAAAGTTTGATTTTCATTATTGTACATTATTTTAAATTTAGCTCTGGCAACTTATTACAAGCGATTTAAAAACTCCTACCCCCTTATTACAAAAGATGATTTAAAGCAAGTTTAGTATAACCCAGGTTTAAAATACCTATATCAGTCAATTTCTAACGTCATGTAATAATAAGAGTCGAGACTATCTTAGAACCTTTGTTTTACTGAACCATGTTTTGTAATATTGGCTTGTATTTATTTTATTTTCTTGTGAGGTACACTATACTAAAATATTTCCTATGAATAAGAAATTGATATCAATATAATTGTGTAAAAAATAAATAAACTATCTGCAAATCGAAAACCCTTGTGTACAAAAACCGTATTGGCTCAGATCAAATAAAAACCGTATAGCATGCCTATGCAAACTTGACGATCATCTTCGCAAGGTTCCGAGAAGAACGGGTAACAGTAAACATGTACCCTTAAGGTATTTGGAATTTTCAATCATCTTTATTGTCTGACATCGCTACTGATAAGCTACATAATTGAAGATTTAATTGTAGAGGTTCTAACCAGTAGGAATAATTTGGTTCAAAAAATTCCGCAGCTTTCATTTCATATCTGAATAAATCGTTTTATACCCGACTGACCCGGAAGGAGGGTTATGTTTTTCGAGTGTATGTATGTATGTCTATTTCTTTGGCACGCTCTGCAGTCTAAACGGCTTGATGGATCTAAGCATATGAGGTATCCTTAGATCCGTCTTAACAGTGGGAGTATCATAGAGTATATTATTTTTATATGGCGTCTACAAATAAAAAAAAAGAGGGGGGTATTAAAAACAAAAATTTCGTTATTATAACAATATGGGTATCAAGTATCAAATTAAAGCTTGTGAACAGCCCATTCCATATAATTTATATATTGTAATACTTTTATGCTGCCATTATTCGCAGTCGGGGACAAACCAATTCCTAAGTATGTATTTTTTTTTTATTTGTTTATCCCCGACTTCAATACCTTATAAAATTCAAGTTATATTCAAAATTCTACAGATTAAAGAGCTGGTTTTTTCTTTTCAGTTATTTTTTGTTTTTACGCAGTCGGGTTTTTTGTTTTTTATTTTCATTAAACATTTACGTATGCAGAAAACCAATAGAAAACCACTCAATGACTACTGAAAATGGACTGTTCACATCTTTAGAATTAAAATTATATGTATTTACATTGTAAATTGCAATTCTATCTCCTGTTTTTTGTACAAAGTCATTGTTGTAAATGAGTAAAAGCAAAGGTCCAAGAATGGAACCTTGTGAGACGCCCATATTTATGATGACCCATACTCTCATAGAAAACACCAGCATCGTGGAGCCCCTAGTTAAACTTTAATTATTATGTACCATTAAATTATTTACTTTAAAACGTAGAGATAAGTTGACTTAAACTGTACAATAAAGTTAGCAGCACTGTCATTTGTTTCCCAAACTTTTACAGCCATTTGAACGACACCCAACATTGACGTGCTAAAACAAACAAGATACGTTCATAATGAGTTAACTTCACGCTCGTAAAAATTGGTTACAACCCTTTATACAGCAACATTAACGACCTTTGTCCCAACATTTGTGTTATAAGGGCGTTGGAAGTACCCATCAATATGAACAACTTCGAAAAGGAAACCAATTTTGAAATTTTAAAATTACTTCCACTAAAATTGTATGGAAGCTGTATTTATTGTTGAAATTTTCACTATAATGTACAACTATGTACGTCATTTTTCACGGGTTCATAATCAGCTATTTGATACCAAACTAAGCAATATAAAGACCTATATAGCTAAACTACTTGTAAATATAGAGAGCGCCGAGCGCGCGCCATAAAGCATAACGAGCTTCTTGTTGATGTTCGAAAGAACTAAACTTTCTATCACAATCAAATGATGTATTACTTTCAGTATTTTTTTAATAACTCTTGATTTGACACCAAAAAGTAGTCACTACTGGATAATAAGTACCTACTGTACAATATGCAGAGATCTCTTTCAGACATCCTTTCTTATATTTTAGTAATATTTAATGTTTGGTGCCATATTCCTGCCGCTCTCAATTGCAGACGCCATAACATACCAAAACCATCGATGGCTTCTAAATGAACTTGATCGTCGTAGCCAAACACGATGCTATAACAAATTGTAAACATCAACATCAGTCACAACAACATTACATAAATCAGTTACCGAAACCTCAGAGTATATAAATACTACGTACAACGAAACTAACAAAAGATTGCGAGGAATCTTTTTATAGATCTCATTTGAAATTCGCGGAATGATATTCACATATGCGCCGCCGAGCGTCCGCGCTCGCGCTCGCGACGGTACCATGCACGGAGGTAGTCGAGCCAGTCATAAACATCATGTTATTGCGAACCTTAGCTTCAGGGATCGGTGAGACTGTAGTACATAGAAAGCGAGACGAAGTAAGTTAGTAGCTTGACAATAGCATCAAGTATATACGTACATACTAGGCACTTATACAAGCTAGCTAATGCAGGCCCACACACAGAGAGTGGTGAGGCCATTGATCGACGGGTGGGGCAATACTATCAGGAGTACTATCATGCCATTACTTTGTGAAGGATGGCGGGCGAAAATAAGTAATAGGTTCGCAGGAAAATCCGCAGTGATTAATAATAGCCTCCATAAGTTCAGAACCCTCAAGTTGAAAATCTGTCGCCAAGCACCTATCGGTGTGTTCCTACCGCTATACTTGAGAGCCAGTTCCTTCTAGGTTTTGTGTGCTTACCACCTTCGGCCACATCATCACTTACCATGGTAAGATTGTGGTCAAAGACAGGTAAAAAAAAAATACATCCATTGAATCAGTAAAGAATTAGTTAAGTACCTATGTATCACGACTTTGTAAGTTATTTTATACATTTGTATGCCAAAATGTCGTCGGTCACATAATAAAATCATTGTCTTTAGTTTTCAAAGCATTTGCGACCCAAAAGTAATTGTAGCATCGCTTCCGCACTGGATACTCGTCCTAAAATTATGATTTGAATGCTAGACGGCGATATTTATGTTTTGTGTTCAATATTATTCATAAATTCATATTTTTTTGGAAAAGACAATTGTATAAAATAACTAGAACATTAGTCATGTCGAAGTCAAAGTCAAAGCCGTTCAATTTAGGCCACTTATAAAGGTCAAAGCTACTGAAATTACCGTAAGATTACTGATAAGAGGTAGAGCATAGCGTTTATTCGCTCAAAGAGCGGCGCGACTGGGGAAGTACCTCCACCTTACAGAATACCGCAGCCAAATAACTTTATGTTGTGTTCCTGCGCGTGAGTAACGGCACCAGAGCTCATTGGGGAGGGGGGAAGGATCGGTAACGTGTGAGTGATGCCGTGTGTTGCAAGCATCCATATGGCTACGGAAATCGTTTACCATCAGGATGCTTGCTTACCTACCGACTTTGTCCTATCTTTTTTTTATAAAATACAAAATAAAAATATTTTTTTGCCCTCCCGCTCCAGTTTCCCTAGATCTAATATTATCCTAAGACTAATAATAGCTCTCTTGCTGATGACGCCGAATGCTGTTTTAAATACAAAGAACCTTGCAGTGAAGGAACATATCGTAAGGAAACCATAGCACGGTAGTAGAGTAGGTACGTAATAGTACTCAGTCTGACTTTGCCTTCTTATGTGTGTTCTACCGCTTGTACAACGGAGAGTGTTCTAAAGAATTGTTCGACTTGATGCCCACGGCTTCCTTCCACCATCGCAACTCTCGCCATCGACAGGGAGTCCATCCTCACACATTGAAACAAAAATTGTCTCGTACTGTGCGGGCTCAACGGAGCTTCCTTCCGCGGACGCTCAAACTGTGGAATGAGCTCCCTGCTGTGGTTTTCCCAATGGAGTACAGCATGGGGTTCTTCAAAAAGGGTGTGAAGAGATTTCTGCAGGGTCGGCAACGCGCGAGTGATACCCCTGGTGTTGCAAGTGTCCATAGGCTACTGTAACCGCTTACCATCAGGCGGGCCGTATGCTTGTTTGCCACCTTAGTGATATAAAAAAAAAGTACCCGCCTGGCTGGCTACCTGCCTCAAGCTGAACATCTGTTGCCAAGCGCCTCCTTGTGTGTTCCGACAGCTGTCCGTGAAAGTCAGTTCCTCATCATCTCTAACCATGGTGAGATTTTGGACAAATATAAACATATCATATTAAAAAAACAGTTCAACCGCTAGGCTTCAGTGTGATACAAACATACACACAAACTTTCGAATTTATAATCTTTATATATAAAATTCTACTGCACGTGTGTATGTCACTGAACTTCTCCTAAACGGCTGGACCGATTTGAATGTTTTTTTTTGTATGCGTTTGGGTGACGCCCTGGATGGTTTAGATAGGGTAGGGTAGGGTAGGGTTGGAGGGCCGTAGCCTCCTTCTGCGAGACCGTAATGGTCCAGAAGGAGGCTGCTGAGCGGGATCGGGAGAGGGCCGATCCCGCCCGGAGACGACGCCGCCGAGGCGCAGCAGTGCCTCGTGGCGGCCCTCCTGCCCTGTAGCTGGGGCTAAGAATCATAGCTACGGTGTTCCCCTGCCTGTCGTAAAAGGCGACTAAACGGGGACCTTCGGGGTCGTGGGCAATCGGTGCGGGGGCCCTGAACGCCCAGAAGCGACCCCGAGGAGGACGATGGGTCGTTGTGGTCACGACTCATCGGGCGATAGCACCGCGAGGGTGCTGGGGGGAGGTATCACACTTCCCCCGGGACGAGCTATCACAGCGCCGCGCGTGGAGGGGCGAGCAGGTAACGATCTGCACGAGAGCCCGCCCCCCTCTGTAGCGCAGGTGGCGACCACCGTGGGGTTTTAGCCGGTAAAAGTTCGGCATAACCTGGCCGCTCCCCCCAGGGCGGTCGGGTATACTATGAGGATTTCCCCACGCAAAAAAAAAAAAAAAAGGGTAGGGTAGGGTAGGGTAGCACCGCAGGGTAGGGTAGCACCACGCGAACGAAGTCGCGGGCATATAAAAATCTTACAACAACAAACATGCAAAGAGCATGTTTTAATATTTTCATAAAAATAGAAAGCACATTGCTTTTCCGATATTGAATTCATATTAAAATGCGAAATACCGTTTCCACTCCCGACGATAACCGCACACTCGTACAAACGTACCATCTACATATAAACACGTATTTAACATAATCATATGTGTCGCTGGGAAAGAACGAAATCAGAATTTTCGACGAACCCAATAACAATATGAGGAAATGCAATTAACTTGGAAAGAGTTTAGTTGGAATTCAATTACTGAATTGTCTGGATTTGGAACTGAATTAGTTTATTCAATAAAACGATGTCGCTTGCGTGACTTTAAATACAGACAAGTAATATAAGCCACTTGCAAATTGCCTTAGCCATAATAGTTACATTGTGATACGTGTGTGCAAAGTTAGTCATTACAGACGAGGCGGTATTAAGTGATAAAGAAGCCGAGAGTGTCAATGCACACGACGTTTTTCAACAGCGAGGAAAAAAACAGACATATTTTTTAAGTAATTTTTTTTGATAATCATCTACTACGCAACGAGAATGTTACTTTATCCGGTTAAATTAAGAATGCTTCGTCTACACACATGCCAATTACAGTGAGATACAAACTTAACATAATCGGGATAATATCATAAAACACTAGTGCGGTAATGTAAAATAAAAAGTACCTACTAGTTCGAAATTAGCCGTCTTATGATACTAAAATCGGTGCCATAAGATCCACTTTACGATCGAGTGTATTATTTTGTTTCAAATCGGTTGTTGCTTTTGACTTCAGACGGTAGGCAATTATTATCAGCTGCCAAATCCAGATTGAAGTTAAAATACTCGCACTACGCCCTCTGAACATAACAACATAAAGTAGTATCACCCGATGATCAATCGAACATCGAACATAGCTGACGCCCTCTAATATTTCCGTATAAATCACCCCATTCTAGGAAATGGTTTCACACAAACATATACAACAACATATGTCCAAGATGTCTATCCCCTAAGATAGAAACCACTGCAAATCTAACACCTAACATATTCATATTACGTGGCTTCCCGCGAGACAATATCCCACAGTCACAACACAGGAATACAAACCATATTGTATTTAAATAGAGTTGGTATTCAAGCAGCAGAGGAGAGTAGATATTGAATATGGGAGGTGAATCGGCCCAATATTTCGTGATTTATCAAAACGTATTTGTGGGTAGGTAGCGACGCGTGCGGGTCTACTGGAACAGGAAATAATAGTAGGAGCTGTGTTATGTATGACTCTCCTATGTTTTGATACATCCAATGATAAATCTTACACTAGCTATGAAAACTAGATACAATATACAAAGCGTAACGTAAGGGTCAGCTCACATAGAGACGCGACGCGGCGCGCACTTTTTAAGATAGCGGTACAATATAGAACTTTATTTATGTAGTAAGCGTATTCGAATTATCTCACTGAAATGTGTACCTTTTTGTGTAGTAAATAAAGTTCTATATTTTATCGCGAAGCGTGCAAAACCTAGAAGGGAATCTCGACCACACACTTCATACTCATAAGCCATTTTTTTTAATTACCTACGCTTTAAATCTCTTTCACGCACACGCAGCTAACTTTGAGGTCGGTGAGCAGGGCAAACTGTCAGAAGTACTATGATGCCATGATGGCGACTATGAATTCGCGGGGGGATGTGAATGTCCCTTCTTTCCGTGCCTATAGTCTATTTCAAATAACATGAGTTCGGTGACACATGGTATTTTATTAAATTTCTCAATGGTTAATGTTCATTTCGATATAATAAAGGAATACTATGATAGAGCTAGGTTTCACGAAATATTGTGAATATTATTTCAGAGTAATCAAATGGAATTTCACTAGATATTAGTAAAAAAACCCTTGACCTTGACGACTCATCCTATGTGAAATAGAGTATAGTAATCGTATTCTTTGTCTTGAGTGCAGAGTCGATTACACCGCATGTGTATCAGATGGACAATACCACCATGCTTTGATGGTTCCTCGGGCGAAAGGTCTAACTCATTCATTATAGAAGGGTAGACCCAAAACGTCCGAAATACTATATGCTGAGTTATTTAATATCATCTATGCTGATAGAAGTTATTTTTGAAAGGTAAAAATTGAATAATTCTGACAGTTTTCAGCCAGAACAAAAGAATAGCCGTTATACATGGAGTCCGTACTCCACATGTCAGATAGAATATATATTTGATTATTACAGCTCAATTTTAAACGATATTTGTGTGGTAAAATCATAGATGTAGAGTAGTCTAGATACCGTAGGCTTCCGTCCAGGCGTGCCCGGCAAGTTCTATTTAAGTTTGCGACCAGGTACAGTAGTACCCAACTGATAAGGCGCGTTGTGAATCTTCGTTGGCACAGAAAAGAAAGTATGGCCCCGAAGATTAACGAAAGAATGCTTACAACTTACTATCAACCTTAGATCACTATAAGGTTCATAATACAATGCACCTGTTAGTTTCATCTCACTCGCAAGTCACGCCCCTCCGCAAGGCGCGCGCTAACATGGCGGCAGCTGCCGACCAATAACATTTCCCGCGCTTTGAAAATGTATCTTCTGCGCAGGTACATCGGTAAGCCATATCAGCTGGGTACTACTCTACAAGTCGTATCGTTGGAAGTAAAAAAAAAAACAGTGCCATTATGAACTGAAAGAATTGTTCTAGATATAATATAGAACTTTATTTACTGCCAAAAAAAGTACACATTTTATTGTAAGAATTCGATTACGCAGCGTGTCCCTCTACGCTGCGTGAATCGAGTGGCCTCATCTACCATCGTCGCGTTACGTCGCCTCTCGGTGTGAATTGACCCTTATTGATGGGATGTTTTATATCACCGTAGTTTGGAAAAAAAAATACGCTAGTTTTTATACTATTTAATGAACAAGCTGTATCTAACGTGCTTTAAATCTATGGCTAAAATTGAATATAATGTATGGATTCATGAACGCGGGTTCAGTCAAGTGCGAAATTAAAACGTTATAGATATGTTTGGAACAATTTATAAAACTTACAATTAGATTTATATGAATACTAGCTGGATTACTACTCGGGATAAAAAGTAGCCTATAATACTCGAGGATAATGTCGCTTCCTATAAGTGAAAGAATTTTTCGACACCGACTGGTAGTTCCTGAGATTAGCTCTTTATATGTATAACTAGCTTGTGCCCGCGACTTCGTCCGCGTAGAGTATTTCTTTTTTCTAGATATAAATCATTGTAATAATATAGAGCTTTATTCATGGCTATTGCCCGTAACTAAGTGTGATATTTAACAAAAGTTCAGGTAGATTGAGAGCTCACACGTAGGTAAGCATGCCACATAAAACTGGCAGTGGGAGTAACAGTCCTACCGCAAATCAACTCCATCATATTTCAGAGTTTGTCGCTGTGATTTTTTAATAGTCATCGCGAAACAAACCTTGATTGGGAACTGCAATCTTTTAAATTCAAACGGAAGGTCTTGATCCAGGCAGATCCAGTTAGTATTTTGGGCTCAATAACATTGCGGCGGAGAGCTGTTACTTGGAGTCTAGTTCCATTGCACAATTTTGGAGGCCGTATATTTCTAAGCAACACAGGGGCACCTACATGCAACATAAGCCTATGACACGAAAGACCCGGCGGATTTAGAGAGTTTAAAAATTCAACAGGATAGTTTACTCGATATTGACCATGGTGTCAACAGAATTATAAACTATTTCATCACCTTCGAATTAATTTATCAACATTTCGTTGATGGCAGCGGCTTGGTCGTTTTTGGGAGTCAAAATGGCTCTCTCGCATAACCACTCCATCGGTTTGTGTTAATATTGTTAATATTTTTAACATTAGGATAAATTTTGTCCATAAGTTCCTCAACTGTTGATACCACAGTACTGAGTACATAACTCATCTGGTATTTGTATCAGCCCATCTATTTGTGGAAAGTTTCCGTTCCCGATTTTTAGGAGAAGATCTGAAAATCTACCGGCAGAAACTTCACCTCTGAGATGTACTCTCATGTTTTGAGTAAGCTTCAGCACGTCAATTGAAGGCCATAAGACAGATCTCTTGATGCATGCTTTGATCTCATCTGCGCGTGTTCCTTTGGGCACTATCGGTAAAGTCTGGCGAAAATCACCGGCCAGCAACACCGTTACACCACTCATTATATTTTTAGTATTGCGTATATCCTGCAAACTCCTATTCAAGGCTTCAACTCCTCTTTTGTGCGCCATCGTTATTTCGTCCCATACTATTAGTTTAGATATACGTTCATAATAAATTTAGTGAAGTTTACTTTACAATTGAAGGACTTGCATGCACAACTTTATCCCCCTTTTCCTCCCTTCGGTGGTGGAATTATCACAAGCGCTGAGATAACCATACATTAATTTTCAATCGTCAACCCAAACACAAAATTTTAAGATCCTAACTTCAAAACTGACGAACTTGCATACAAACTTTCATCCCTTATTTTACCCTGTTAGGGGTGGAATTTCCAAAAATCCTTCTTTAGTGGATGCCTACACCGTATAATAATATATTTAGTGAAGTTTACTTTGAAATTGAAGGACTTGCATACACAACGTCATCCCCCTTTTCCTCCCTTCAATGGTGGAATTATCACAAACGCTGAAATAACTATACATTAATTTTCAATCTTCAGCCTAAACACAAAATTTGAAGATCCTAACTTCAAAACTGACGAATTTGCATACAAACTTTCATCCCTTATTTTAACCCCTTGGGGGTGGAATTTCCAAAAATCCTTCCTTAGTGGATGTCTTCACCGTATAATAATACATTTAGTGAAGTTTACTTTGAAATTGAAGGACTTGCATACCCAACTTCATCCCCCTTTTCCTCCCTTCGGTGGTGGAATTATCACAAACGCTGAGATAACTACACATTCATTTTCAATCGTCAGCCTAAACACAAAATTTGAAGATCCTAACTTCAAAACTGATGGACTTGCATACAAACTGTCATTCCCTATTTCACCCTCTTAGGGGTGGAATTTCCAAAAATCCTTCCTTAGTGGATGCCTCCACTGTATAAGGTATCTTTGTGCAAAATTTCAAATCTCTAGGTCCAGCGGTTTGGGCTGTGGGCTGATATATCAACAATCAGTTTATCATTTTATATATTAAGATAAGTATAGATACCTTTACATAATTGACGCTGTAAGAATCCTATAATATATACCCTATATAAGATTCTTATAGCGTCAATTCACACTACCGAAAGAATTATTGAATTAAAAAAATATTATTGTTGTACAAAATTATCATATCGATCAAAAGAAGAGTCAATTATTAGACCATTCAGCTCGAAGAGCCGACCAATAAGGTATAAAGACGCTCATGTGATTTCCCATAAGTGTTCTAATAGCATTATTTGCTCCAGTGCCACGACCTGCAGGGTCATAAGGTCTTACCAACCCCGCCTACTGGTCTGTAACGCGGTTTTTTTTACTGTTTTAGGCATGTGTTTGACTGTAATCTCACGATGGTAAGTGATGATGCAACCGAAAGCGGTAAGCACACAAAGCCTAGAAGGAGCTGGCTCTCAAGTGTAGCTGTCGGAACACACCGAAAGGTGCCTGACGACAGATTTTCAACATGAGGGCGGGTACTACAAAGTACCCTAACACCGTGCTATGGTTTACTCACGATGTTTTCCTTCACCGAAAGCTCAAGCTCGTTGTAGGATTCGAACCCGGGACCTTCGTCTCGGTATCCGACGTCACTACCACTGAGCTATCATCGCCTTAAAAGTTACTTGTCTTTAGTATACTAAGAATAACGTGGTATAATTAATTAGAGTAATGATATGTTTTGCATGTATATGCTCGGCTAGGCACAAGCCGCAATGGCGTCAACTAGGGTTGACAAACGATCATTATACGCGACGTCATTAGCCCGCACTTGACACCGCGCGACGCGACGCACACCGCGTACCGCACGCCCGCACCCGCACCGTGCATGCACGTCATTATAACGTGCACATTTCTAATGTCACGTGACGGGTACGATGCGAGGTTTTTAAATTTTTTTTTTCTTTGTCATGTCTATATTTTATTTTTTTATACCACTAAGGTGGCAAACAAGCATACGGCCTGCCTGATGGTAAGCAGTTACCGTAGCCTATGGACGCTTGCAACACCAGGGGCATCACTCGCGCGTTGCCGACCCTGAAGAAATCTCTTCACGCCCTTTTTGAAGAACCCCATGCTGTACTCAAAGAATGAGTATGACCTCAGTCCGGGTGTAAGTATGTATATTAAGTATGCATTTACAAACAAAAAGTAGTATATGTAGTATATCAGTTATCTGGTTTCCATATTACAAGCTCTCCTTAGTTTAGGATCGGATAGCCGTGAGTTTTTTTATTATTATTTGTCCTGGGTGTATCATATACTCAATATTTTTTGCTTCAACTGGTTGGCTAGCTAACGGTACGCGTTTCTCAGAGAAAATAAAACAGAAACGCTATTTAAGTAATTAAGTTCTTAAAATGTCTGCTGTTTTATATACCAATAAATGCCTAAAAGATCAATTGTTTTTAACTATAGTAAAAATACAATAATAATTTTTCAAAGAGCACCATGTATAAATTGTTTACAATTTTTAAAAATTATTTTATATCCATGTCATATATGATATTATGACTAAATATGGAACCCATTGATTGTTATATTCTTCATAATAAAACACACAAAAAAGGAAGTTCCCGCACGAGTCTCATATCGTAGCCTTATCGTACTGATGTAAACTTACCTTTTTACGTCAAACCTCAGGTATTATGATAACAAATGATTTTCACCGCTCGTGTCAACAACCTCACGGTGGTTTTTCCAATAAAAATAATCGTCGAACGATGACAATATTTGTTAGAAGAAAATAATATCAAAATTGACATGAAAAAAATAAGTTGTTTTTTAAATTAGCTACCAAAGTAAAAAGAGGGTATAATTTTTTAACATGATCTCTTGAAATGTATCCGAGTACATTTTAAATACAAATAAAAAGCAGAAAAATACCATAAATAAAATGCTACAATGCACAAAGTAGCAAGTTAAATATAAACAACAAACACAGCTTAAAATGAATGCCTCTTTGTAACCATATTTTACTGTTTATGAAAGTATTACTCAACACATAATTTTATCACATGAATAATTTTTAATTCACTGAAGTAACACAAAATTTTAATTTCGTTATACAATTCTCGCTCTCGTAGATCGTGTCTACGACAGACGTAGAGTCGCTACGAAAACGCTACGAATTAATTTATTCATTTCGTGGAACGGGTTAAAAGCTCTGCTTCACAGAAAACTGAACCCAGTTCTACAACGTTCTAGTTAATAAACTATTTCTTAATGTTTGATAAATGTGTATTAATATTTGTTTACAAATAAAATGTTAACATTTTTTATTTGCATATTTAGTAGTAAAGAAGTATGTTTCTACCTATAATAAAATAAAAAAGTAATTTATAAAAATTACTTTTTTATTTCACAGTAATTTTTTAAAATTACTTTTCTTTTCGTCATTTTTAGTTTTTCTTAAATGCACTAGAATTTGATCAAGGTTTTAAGATGTTTTTCCTTTTACCACCACACTCGTAGCTCGTATCAATAAGCTAGGCCGTCACACATGTGTCCATATCTTGAAAACTACTGAACCGATTTCGATGAAACTTGCACTGTTCCCTAAGTTGTAGTAAATGTAACCCAATAGTGCTTTCAATATCCTATCATACCTATGAAATTTTGTATATTTGTTTGGATGCCCTAATAGATCATCATATGTGAATATATTGCAGTTCCAATAATATTACATACATACGTGTCGAATTGATAATCTCCTTTTTTTTAAGTCGATTAAAAATATCAAGAAATAAAACAATGAAATGAAACTCAATATCACAATTATACTAGCTAACTTCCCACGGTGGTAGGATACTTTGTAGTACCCGACTGGCTAGCTACTACTCTCAAGTTGAAAATCTATCGCCAAGCACCTAGCGGTGTGTTCCGACAGCTGCACTTCAGAGCCAGTTCTTTTCTAGGCTTTGTGTGCTTACCACTTTCAGCTACATTATTAGTAACCATGGTAAGTTATCAAGCACAGGTCTATTTTAACCGACTTCAAAAAAAGGAGGAGGTTCTCAATTCGAATGTATTTTTTTTTTTTATGTTTGTTACCTCATAACTCCGTCATTTATTAACCGATTTGGAAAATTCTTTTTTTATTTGAAAGGGTACGCTTCCCGTTTGGTCTCATTGTCATCAGATCAGGATTTGATTACTTCTTAGTGTACTTTGAAGTCGGTTTAAGGTTTTTGTAAAACAGTCCAATTATGTTAATAAAAGAAATGCCCAGGCTACTTTATAACGCCAGGTCACTGTAACTCAAAATCAAAATCAAAAAGTCATTTATTCAGTTTAGGCCCTAGTAAGGCACTTATGAACGTTACATTGGTACATACAGTTGAATTTACCACCGGTTCGGAATACACTTAAACTGAGAAGACTCCGGCAAGCAACTCATCATAGTTACCTCGCAATCGGGAGCATTAGTTAGTAACCCATAGGCAAAGAATTTAAAACGTCCAGAAGGATAGTCGCCTCTATGGGAACACGAAATAAACAAGCCATAATTGACAGTATTTAAAAGTTATAAGTTTAGGTAATTAAAAGTGACTAAATCGCAATACTTACACATGGAAGGTTAGTTTTTAGTTTTTCCTTGGTTTTTATAAGTGTTGTGACAGTATTTCAATATGCTAGTTGGCATTTTTTATTTAATCAGTACAGCGAGTATGACGCGATGACAGCCGTGCGCAGTACGAACTGAGTGCGATTTGCTCAGGAGCCCCTCAAACGGAGTGATATTAAATGTCATGCTTTAGTAAGGCTGACTATCCATCTGGGTAGAGGCACGATGCCCTATGAAAATCTTTGCCCATAGGATGACAAATGACAATGTAAGAATGGTAGGAAACAATACAAATTGGTAATACAGACATTAGAGAAAGTCTAGATATTTTTGTCGTTGGAATTCGGCAAAACTTTCGAATAATTTAGCGGAACAGCAGGCAAAACTAAATTGCTCTTATGGGAATGCGCTCGCTTAATGGCCGTGAAGTTATAAACTAAATCCCACGCCCCAACTCTGCTTTGGTATTCTGAAACGTTTTTGACAGCAACCGACGACGACTCCGTTGTGACGGTTAGTCCGGGAGGTAGCGTTGCAAACACAAAAGTCATAGTAAGCCGGCTGACGTTGAAATGTATAGTTGATCTTATATGACTAATAAGTGAACCGACCGTCTGCTCAAGTAAGTGCTCAAGTCTTCTACATCCGTCATCAGCCACTGCCAGTAAAAAAAAAAGACATAGTACGCCGGCTCAAACTTGTTTCATAAGTATTTGACATAATACTGAGCTGAAAAAAATCGTCTGCTGCATGGTGGAGGGGGGAACACGCGTCAGCTGCTCGCATGAATTTGTAAAAAAAAAAGTTTACCCCTGCCGTAACCTTCCAATCCTAAACCCACCGCGGGTGCATCGCTGATGCGTGGTTCACATATTAGTCATTCAAGATCTATTGAAAAAGATGGCCATCGATCGGCGTATTAATACTACCTAAAATGCATCAGTACCTCCCGGACTATTGCATGTCGAAACAATTGAATACTTGAATAGGTCAAAAGAATTAAAATGGGCTGGAAGGTGTATTGTAAACATCAACTGCGCTCTGCGAGTGGATTTCATTTATTTTAATGATCTGAGTCGTAATCCCAAGCTAAGCAAACTTATGATATGGAAACTAGATAAAGGCTAATTTTATTTCATATTTTAGTAAAACTTTAATGTACTGAATATACCAATTTTAAAGGTTTAATATGAAGGCTATTCATTGGTTTAACTTTATCTTAATATTACGACTTAAACTTCACAAAAAGAAAGCTAGATATAGCGCCCATATTTTGAAAATATTGAAACAATTAACATTTTTTCACGAATAATGTTTAATAACATACTCGTATGTAAGTACATACTACTAAATTGACGAGGTATTTTTTTATAAGGAATAATAAAAATAAGCCAGATATCAAAGACTTCTATATAGAATTTGGAAGAATTTTAGCATTTCCAGTAAATAAAAATGCATTGACTTTGTAGTGCTGTGCACAATTTAATCAATGTTTATTTCAACAAGAATAGTTAAAGAATTACTCGCCAAAAGTCTCAACTGTTGAGCTTGACGACGTTTTTCCAAGATATCTTCATCATTGGCTGATTTAAGGATGCCCATAATATGACTTATCCGAACTGCAGATATCTGAAATATGTATACCAACTCTGTAACCACTATAAAATTAGTATCATCATCATATTCTGTCACGAGATGTCCTCTGCTGAACTGGGCCTTTGTTTTTGACTGATTTCGACAAAGAACAGTCTTGGATTTATAATAAATAATTTGTAATAAAACATACTTACTTCAAATATCATAACATTACACAGAAACTATCATAAATGAAAGTGATCCACAAAGTGACAGGTTTTTTTTTATAATGGATACATAATACGACCTTAATAGGAGCTTCCTAAAATTAAACATTAATTAATTGACCAATTGAAAAATGTAGCACCGCACTACGAATGTATAGAGAATAGACCGCGACGACGGACGTCGTCGTCGTCAGCTGTCAAAAAAGAACAGAATTGCACTACTGACTGAGTTTAAAAACTTATGTATTTTACTATTACCAGTGAATAAGTTTATGTTAAGAATGAATGAATATGACGTAATTATTTAATCTATCGTGTTATGTCCTTCTTATAATACAAATAGTGTGGGTATTTATTTCTCAAACACATAAAAACTACTTTAGTTTGGTGTTGCAGAGACCAGCGGTTTAGTACCCATTAACACTGCGTTTTTCTCAATTGCTAATGGCATAGTGACTCCTGTGGAGCCTTCTTCATACTTTAGATGTGAAGAGATTGTAAAATCACAGCATTATTTCGCTCAAAGAGCAGCTCGACTGTGGAAGTACATCCACCTTACAGAATACCGCAGCCAAATAACTTTATGTTGTGTTCCTGCGCGTGAGTAAGGTACCCAGCTGTAGGTATTGGGTAGATGCGTGGATACGTATTCGAGAGGTGAGGGTGCATGACAGCTCCGGGACCATTCTGGAGAAATAAGAGCCAGCTTCTCTGGTGTCCCTAGCGGGGATTGAATGCGCTAGCACCAACAAGGCGCGCTGGTGCCGGAGCTTGCGCTGCGCATTTACGTTGGTGCTCGTGCTAGTGCTGGCGTGCTGGGGTGCGTATGGTGAGCGACTTTGACAGCTCCGGTACCATTCTGGATAAATGGTAGTGAGTGATCACGGTGCGACTCACATTTTCTCATGAGTACTAGGGGCGAGTACTCTGGCGGCGTGACCTACCGATGGTCCTAGACGCCTCGTAAGGGGTTGCCTGGTATAGTGTGCCATCTTTTATGACCGAGAGGTTGGTAGAGGTGGCCACTATAGAAAATCTCAGTAGATATCAAGAGGGATATGCTCATCGGGTAGGGGGAAGGGTCGGTAACGCGTGCGGCGTGAGAGATGCCTCGTTTGCTGCAAGCGTTTCTATAGGGATCCGCTAACCATCAGACGGATCGTACACCTTGTTTATCAACTTCATCGTATAAAAAAGAGATTTTTGAAAGATCGACAACCCGCATGTGATACCCTGGTGTTGCAAGCGTCTATTATATAGGCTACGGGATCCGCTTACTATCAGGCGTCAGGCATCAAGACACAGAAACAGATTGTCAAACGTTCCCTGAAGACAAATCTCTTCAAAACTACGCACTATAATATTTTTTCAGAACGCACCGAGGTTGCACACTTTACTTGCATATATACATACATTTCAATAAACGCAAAACGCTATACGTAACCTAAACATGATACCTACACACCCCAGTTCACATCAATGTCCAATTTAAAAAGACTTTCAAGTACACCCATACAAATAACTCGACACTGTCTCAACTACACTTACCTTATAATTAGTGCACATCATTATACCGCCGGGGTACACATGCTTTTCACTCGACACTCTAGTGCGAGCTCATCTTTACAAACAAGATGTCTGCTTTGCTTTTGTATGTCCCTTTATATGACATCTCGACGTTAAATTCTGAGTTATAAGGGTGTATTTTCCCGATAACATTAAGTTTAAGTAGTTAAGTAATGAAGGACAACGAAGGTCGGGATTTTATGCGGTCAAAACTTACAGTCTTGCCCCCTTATTCATAATAAAGTTATCAAACGTTGATTAGCTAAAATTCCGAAGTCTTTATCTGACAGATGACATTTGGCGATCGAAAGAGTGAGACGGGGCAAACTATTACACTGATTTAGTTAAAAAGCGATTATGAATAAGGGGGTTGGGATCTAAAATTTTGGCGAGCTAGTTGACGTGGTTGGTAGAATACAAGCTACAGGTTGTAGGCTCGAATACCAAGACTGACGTGGAGGATATTATCCCGGGATATAATAATTATATGTGTATAATAATAATATCTCGGACTGTGGAATGAGCTCCCTGCCGTGGTTTTCCCAATGGAGTACAACATGGGGTTCTTCAAAAAGGGTGTGAAGCGGTTTCTTCAGGGTCGACAACGCGCGAGTGATACCCCTGGTTTTGCAAGCGTCCATAGGCTACGGTAACTGCTTACCATCAGGCGGGCCGTATGCTTGTTTGCTACCACTTAGCTAAAATAAAAAAACCTTATAATACTTTATTAATTTCAACGAATTCTTTCTCAATAAATGGTATATCTAAAGATTTTTTTTTCATATTTAGATGGTCCTCCTCAGCTTCATAATATGAAATAGATTACAATATAATTAATATAGTATGATATTAAGGTAAATTAACCTATACGGTCGCGAATCATGGAAATATTTAATCATATTGTTCTACAAAGGTAAAAGTCAACAAAAACTTGAAAAAAAATCAAATTTCCCGTCTCATGCTGAGCCTTAAAGAGGTTTCAGCTATGTCTAGAATTGTCTAAACAAGAAAGAA
Source organism: Polyploca ridens (assembly GCA_951394255.1). Classification (NCBI taxonomy): domain Eukaryota; kingdom Metazoa; phylum Arthropoda; class Insecta; order Lepidoptera; family Drepanidae; genus Polyploca; species Polyploca ridens. The sequence goes on from OX596262.1 coordinate 14,638,059, forward strand.
TTTATGTCATAATTATAATAACTTTGACAATAACTTGACGCCGACAGGATGCTCTTAACAAGAAATAATAAAAGCAAATTATATAAATATTCTTTACAAATGGCCGCCTGTCCCGTCGACGAGGCTGTATTTTATTCAACAATTTAATTTATCTTTGTAGGTAAAATAGTTCCATTATTGGTGTATACTTTCAAAGAACTTACACAATTTTCTATTTGGTTTATTTTCGCTCAGAAATTTGCTTTTTATTAATAAATGTATTTACGGTTTATAAATTAAATTAAATTTGTTTGAAAACAAAATCCATAGTAACATGAAATTAAGACAAATTAAAATTGTCAGGAACACATTGTGAAACAAAATAATTTTCATACAGATAACCGTTCACAGGTACTTATGAATTTTCAAACTGTAAGGGTGGATATCCACCAGAGATCTACAAAAAGGAATGTGTTTTAGCTATAAGACGAAAATGATGCGATCCTATTTGTCAGCTCAAATGTGCTCGCTACACATCTTTGGTGGATATCCACCCTTACAGCTGGAAATAACCTCAGCAAATTACCAACTCTTTTAAACCAAGCATCAACTAAGACAGCATATACAGTGTATTGAACACTGCCCAATACCCAACCAATATTTTTGTCAAATATTTTATATAGGGCAATCAAACGCCCCCTTACGCGCCGCAGGTCGTGGGTTCGATTCCTACACAGGACATGCATTTGTGTGCATGAACATGTATGTATGTCCTGAGTCTGGGTGTAATTATGTATATTAAGTATGTATTTACAAACAAAAAGTAGTATATGTATTATATCAGTTATCTGGTTTCCATATTACAAGCTCTGCTTAGTTTGGGATCAGATGACCGTGTGTGAGGAATGTCCCAGGCCCCAACCTTCAAGCTTGCACCGTAAGAATGTTGCCGCCACTGACACTTGATTTTTTTCTTCATATTTTTTCATATTCATATTTGAACATCGAGGCATATTATTTGCTCTCCAAATAGGTCTGATGTGTTTCAGAAGCTTAGAAGCTACACTGATTTTGTTGTTCACCGACGAGCAATATAAAAAACCACTATCATGAAATATGTCTGTAACAAAGCAAGATAGCTTCTTGAAGTAAAAATTAAAGTAATGAATTTAATAACGCATTTAAATAACACCAAATTGAAACAAAAAAACGTACTTTAATGTGCTAGAGAAGAAAAAACAAACTAGGGCCTTTTGGACATAAAAAAACATTTGGGTTTACGACAAAATAATAATAAAATAAGTTACAGAGCAGTTAGAACTTTACAAGCACTAAGTCAGCATGAAATCCACAAAATCTAACGACAAGCTTCGAATTCCACATACTCATCTAGCATTAATTTCTAATATACTAAATTGCTTTGTGCCAAGAGGTCAAGAAGTGCTTTGTGCACTCCTCGGGGGAATCGCCTTGAACAAGTATCTAAATTGTGATCCCAGTATCCCGAATGGAAGCCGCTCTAGATTTGAATCCATGAAATAGACAGGCACAGAAGGATCGCTCTTTAAAAATGCTTAACGCACACATATATCGTTTTGAACGATCACGTACACGTTCTCTTGCTTGTGTGCTAAGTCTTACTAGTTGTATGTGGATATGACATACACACACAACACATAAATATGTTAATACTAATACACAATGATTATGTATGTATACCTTTATAGTTATTTTTTGTTTTTTTACTTGGCTATACAGAGTATGTGACGACAATCTAACGAAATTAAGTGATGATGTGGCCAAAAGTGTTAAGCACACAAGCCAGCCAAGAAGAGTAACTGTCGTAGTGGCTTTATAAACAAATGCTGATAAAGTATTTGTTACGAATATTTTCTATAATATTTTGTCATTCAAAGATTGGCTCCAATTCCACACTCAGTTTTCTCTATATATTGCCTAATAATTTCAAGGCTAAAGTTATATATGTGTGTGTAAAATATTGTAAGTAGAACCTTCTGAGTACATCTATTTTGTGCTGAATCAGTGTTACTAGTTACAATTAACTAAACCAGTTTCTTGATTGTAGAGTCTTAATGCACACGTAATCCTCCTAACAGACCTCATTCCAGGTGCTGGTTTCTGAAGACGTCGTATCTATAGAGATGTGTTAGTACCCCAGAGATGGTAAATAAGCATACGGCCCGCCTGATGGTAAGCGGTTACGGTTATCTTTAGACGCTAGCACCATTAGGAGTCCTCAAGAATCTCTGGCGACCTTACTTAGCATTACATATTATTTAGCAGCGATTTAAACTTGAGAACCGGTTATGCTTACATCTCTTGAAATACTTAGGTGTACAGTAGTACCCAACTAATATGGCCTACCGATGTACCTGCGCAGAAGATACATTTTCAAATCGCGGGAAATGCTATTGTTCGGCAGCTGCCGCCATGTTAGCGCGCGCCGTGCGGAGGGGCGTGACTTGCGAGTGAATCGGAACTAACAGCTGCAGTGTATTATGAACCTTATAGTAGTGATCTAAGGTTTATTGTAAGTTTTAAGCATTCTTTCGTTAATCTTCGGGCCATACTTTTCTGTGCGAACGAAGATTCACGAAGCACCATATCAGTTGGGTACTACTGTACTATAAAGTATCCTGTCATCGTACTATGGGTATCAAAACCTTGCTTATAAGATTTGAACCCAAAACTTTCACTCTACAGATGTCAGTTTTAACTGAGATAACATCGACTTAAATCTAGAAAGATAAAATAATCCAAGTTGAACAAGACATCAGTCGCGGCTAAGTAGAAGGCAAACTATATTTTATTTCTTGTAAATATTAGTCAGAAGCTCCAACCGTATCCGACATTAAACCTGCAGACTTTTAGAACCAATTTTACGAGCTACGCCCACCAGACGTACTCAGCGCTTATCTAGACGCTCCTATTTATTGATGTTTAAAATCTTTCAGATCTAATTTATAAACGGATTGTAAAATTTAAAAGGTTTCGAGAAAGTATGGACAAAATAGCGTCATAGATTTTAACAGCCACAATATTTTAGTTCTTACTATATCATATTCGAAGTCAGAAAACCCAAAGCAATTCAACACTGAATGGAAACAATATTTAGTAATCCTCACGAATATTATTTTCATGGCACACATACTGATCTGAATTTGATGAAAATATAACGGTATAACAGATGTGGCTACAGCCAGGTTGGTTTACTTTGCTTATTTCCGTAGTTTAATGTCCTACAGTCTTCTGCTGTGGGGCTCAGCTGCAGACTTTGAAACTATATTTATTCTGCAGAAAAGTGCAATTCGCGCAATCTATTGTTTGGGTCCTCGCGAATCACTACGAAGTCGATTCAAGGAATTTAAAATTTTAACGTTACCGTCACAGTACATTTATGAAAATATTATGTTTGTCGGTAAAAACTTAAATTTATTTGAATCTAATAGTAGCGCCATAACTTCAATACAAGAAATAAAGATAAAATTGTGACACCTAGATTCAGGTTATCTAAAGCTAATAAGTCTTTTCTCGGAAATTGCGTTCGATTCTATAATAAAATCCCACTCGAAGTAACTAAAATGTCTTATGATAAATTCAAAGATTTCATAAAGCAGAGGTTAATTGACAAAGCCTATTATAAGGTGGCTCATTACGTGGAAGACAAGAATATATAGTTTCTGCACTTGCATCCCCCTGGCTAAGTGACAATTGTACGAATAAGCATAAAATAATAATGTATATATTGTATAAGTATTTGGGAAAAAAGCTGTAATATTAAATTAAAAGAATTTCCACAAAAAAAAACCTTGCTGAGTTTCTTGCCGGAGTCTTCTCAGTTTAAGTGTATTCCGAACCGGTGGTAAATTCAACTGTATGTACCAATTTAACGTTCATAAGTGCCTTACTAGGGCCAAAACTGAATAAATGAATTTTTGATTTTGATTTGATTTTGATTTTGTATCTTGGAGATCAACATAGAATACACTCGGGTGAAGCTGCGGGGAATAGTAAAGTCAAATAGTTTTACTGTTTATAGGCCTGTGTTTGACCACATTCTAACAATGGTAATTAAGTGATTATGTGACCGAAGGAACTGGCTCTCAAGTGCAGCTGTCGAAAAACACCGATAGATGCTTGTCTACAGGATTTGGGTGAGGGTGGTAGCCAGCCAGGAGGGTACTACAAAGTACTCTACCATGCTATGATTTCCTCACGATATTTTCCTGCACCGAAAGCTTATTGTAGGATTCGAACCCGGGACCTTCGTTTCGGCATCAATACCACTGAGCTATGATCGCCTCTAAAAACTCTTTAAAAGACGCTAATTTAATAATGTTTCTTGAAACAAGAGTGGTCGAGCGTTTATTTGCTCAAAGAGCAGCTCGACTGGGGAAGTACCTCCACCTTACAGAACACCGCAGCCAAATAACTTTATGTTGTGTAAAGTTGCGTTCCTGCGCGTGAGTAAGGTCGCCAGAACTCATAGGGGAAGAGGGAAAGGGCGGTAACGCGTGAGCGATGCTTCTTGTGTTGCAAGCGTCCATATGGCTGCGGTAACCGCTTACCATCAGGCGGGCCGTATGCTTGTTTACCGACCTAGTTATATAAAAAAAAACAACGAACATTTATAAATACCAAAGGGCAGCCTAGACGACCACCGTGGAAAACAAAATACTCCCCATGGTGAAACCTAGAAAGTTAATAAATACAAATAAATTGTCGACCTGTCTAGGTAATAAAGAAATCTGGGTTTAGAAGACTATATTGTTTCGTAAACGAGTTTCAGGGCTTGGGGATTTAGATCGACGACGAGAGCGCCTGCTGAGTTATATTTAGTACAATTTTCATTCGTTATAGATATTTTTGCGTCGCAGATTTAAAGTGTGTTTTTTTGTTATACTTAGACCTTTAATGAAGGTCGAAGGAAGCAAACATGTGGTTATGGCATAAGGGTTTCTGTCTCCAATATTGCCTAGTCGATAAGTACCTAGTCGATGATAGGAGAAATGTTAGACAGGATAGTTTTTTTTTTTTGCGGAAAATTATACTATCAACTACAATGGCGACCTCATTGTAGAATGTTACGTCGCAAAGTAGTAATATTATTAAATCAACTGTTGTATAAAACTTTGCAATTCCCGTTTCATTAGCTAACTATCATCAAGAAAAATCTGCCGCTAAGCGCCTGACGGTGTGTTTAGACAGACTCTTGAGTGATACTTTATAAAGACCGGCAACAAATTGACAAATCCTCTGATATTGCCAACTTCCACAGGCGACGGTACCCATTTACCATTATGTGAAACATAATACTGGTAAACATTAGATTAGTGTGAATAAATATGAGTAATAGAAGATTATTTAATTTCTCTCCGTTTCTCATCACTTTATAGGTAGTAAGTACTCCATTAAATTACACAATAACCTTAAAAGCTGAATGCTGAAACAAAATAAAAGACTGAACGATTCAACATGTTTACTGAGGTACAGGCTAAAATAGTCGGTATTGTAATGTAGTAAGGTTTTCAGTGAGTATTAGATCCTTTAAACCAGCTTGGATGAATCCGACCAACATTATCTACTGCAGTGCAGTGATGCTATTGTTTTAGTTACTTTTGTTTGTGCACCTGTAAATTAAAGGGTCGTAAGCTGTGTTTTTTTTTTATGGAATAACCTTTTTTTTACACAACTTTTTTAACCGACTTCAAAAAGGAGGAGGTTATCAATTCAGATGTTTATGTTTTTTTTTTTATATATATATGTACGGGCATAACTCCGTCATATATTGACGGATTTGCAAAATTCTTTTTTTGTTCGAAAGGGGTTTATTCAGTAATGGTCTCATATAAATGACATATAGATGAAACTAAAAATTCAAAAATAAATTAACTTTTTAACAAAATGTTTACCCTAGACCCGATGAAAACTGTTCTACATTTTGAATCTAATCCTAACTTTTAATATTATAAATGCGAAAGTGAGTTTGTTTGTTTGTTACGCCTTCACGCCTCAACTACTCAACGAATCATCATGAAATTTGGCAAGCAGATACTCTATGGTATATAGCCTACTCTTTATCCCGGGAGCGTGAAACCGCGGGGAACAGCTAGTCAACAATAATTATTACTCCAAAACACTTATACTTTAATGTATGTGGTAATAAATAAAATATTTACGTCGATAAACAAAAACTAATATATTTGCTTACTTTATGAGATATATTGTAAGTGCTGAGACAATTCCGCGGAGTGGGGAACAAAGCGAAACGCGTTAGCAACCTTGTCAAAACTTCGCGAAGTGTCCAAACTTCTAAACTACTTTACATAGGGTTACCACAACTTTTATCCATAGTTTAAACTGCAGTTATATCACTATTAGTTGTCTAGCGTTTTTACTATCCGTGAAATGAATATTATTCTATGATAGTTACATGGTCTAAGCTTAATCAAAATTGGTCCGGCAGCTTGGCCGTTAAAAAATAACAAGCGGACAGACTAATATTAGAAATTATAATTGAAAAATGTATAAGGCAATGAAAAGAAAAGATAAAAATATAATAAGCTGTCGCAAGTTTGCGGGGCTAACGAATATACAAAGAAATTGTAATAATCTGCACTGAATTTGGCTCACATTTTCTGATATTGTTACATTTATAGGATAGGCGAATATTAACCGAGGCAATGACTTTTCCAGTGCCCTGAGTGGGGCTAAAACCCGACTTCTAGATACCCGCACTCGCACTGGTCACAAGATTATTCTCCGACCTGGTCATGTTAACATCGATGGCTCATACACCCTTAAACCGGATCGAACAGGCATTTTGAGAATTGCTTTATATTCATGGTGGGGTCAGCCCCCCAAGGACCCGGAGTGTTGACCCAAAACGACTCAAATATAAAATATATATACCTATATACGAGTAAGTGACTGTAATAGCGCAGTTTGATTGCCTCTAACATAGCCTCGCCAGTTGATTGTTATTTTATTATTCTTTATGTGTGGCAGCCCTATTATAGTAATGTAGGTTAAAACGTTAATAATGTTGTTGGTACATCATCTATTCTTAAACTCATAAACAGCTTAAGTATCTCACTATATTATAAATGCGAAAGTTTTGGTGTTTGACTCATTATGAAACTTATGGCAATATATTTGATAGACGGAACTCAAAATTAAGGGCTCTTCTAAGAAACTATGTTCCACGTTAATTCTTCTTTCTTTTCTGAGTTGCTAATGCCAAAAACCCACGGGCACCCGCAAATATAGATTGTATTTACAAGAGCTTTTATGTGTATGTCTGTCTGTCATCACATCGTGCAAGATGGACCCATTTCACGGTTTCAATTTGAGCTACACAATCAATCAGTTGTTTTTTATACAGCTAAATCGGCATATGGCCGATGGTAAGCGGTTACCATAGCCATATAGACACTCATGCGTTACCGATCCTTCCCCCTCCCCGATGAGCTCTAGCCAGCTGGCGACCGTACTCACGCGCAGGAACACAACATAAAGTTATTTGTCTGCGCTATTCTGTAAGGTGGAGGTACTTCCCCAGTCGAGCTGCTCTTTGAGCGAACAAATGCTACGCTCTACCTCTCTTGAGTACTTTATAGTACCCTAAAACCGTGCTATGGTTTCTTTATGATGTTTTCCTTCATTGAAATTCAATTCCCTAGCTTATAGGCTTTGAACTCACGCGGTTTCTTATAATTATTATATCGAACAGTAGAATATAAAATATCATTTTTAATCTTTTAGAAATCTTCGTGTATAAAGTACTAGCTGTCCCACGCGGTTTCACCCACGTTCCCAGGATAAAAAGTAATATGTCCTTCTCTATACCATAGGCTATCTGCATGCCAAATTTCATGAGGATTCGTTTAGTAGTTGAGGCGTGAAGGCGTAACAAACAAACAAACTCACTTTCGCATTTACAATATTATTTAGGATTATAATAAGTAGGTTACGCTTAAAAAGGATAAAAACAAACAACCAATATAAAATATATTTCGCATATTCAGAAGATTCAGTAACATTTCTCACATATCTACAAAAAAGCGACGCGAATGTAAAATATACCCGTCGATTTACGCATTCAACAAAATTCCACCAAGAGCTATAAATCAAAATCGGAATACTACCGAGTATTTGATAACAACATTAAAACGGCACTTCCGAAAACAATTGCCACTGAAAATGTTACCTAAAACCATAAGCGATAGAGATTAAGTTGATGGTTACTGATGGAATGAACAATTGTTGAGATATAAACAATTCTTACAAAGGAAACAAATCGTCGGCAATTCAATTACTGTAATGGGCGGTTCGGAGATCGCGATGGGATTGCAATACAATCGTATTTGTGATGTTCGAATGATATTTTGTACATTTACATACCAACGTAAATGTGGAATAAATCAAGGTACCTTCAAATGATAATTAATCATTTGCTTCTTTATAGGGTTATATTTTGACAAAGTCTGATTAGCATCCTATACTATTAAACGAGCCATATTTGTTTGTAATGATTTGAGATCTCGAAGATTGAGGAGGGAGATTTTGAGGGTAAGAAAATCGATCTAGCTAGATCTCATCTCTGGGAAAACGCATTTCTTCGAGTGTTCGCAGCTGGTAAGATCGGTAATTCAAACTTTCAAGAGCAACTTGGAACATACCATTAACGGCAAGGTTACCAGAAGGCCGGCAGCGTTTCCTCTTTGAATAGCCAAGCTGACGCGTTGATGGAAAAAGCTCCCCGCCCGTTGGTCTTCGGAGGTCTCGATAAATTTTTAGACAACGTGCGAGTAAAACGGCGACCTTCGGACCCCCACGGTCTCGACCGCAAAATTCATAAAAATATAATTGGGTCCAATCGATGCGTATTTTTTGAATTTTGAATTTTCCGCACTGGCCGCAGCTGCCCCTGCAGCTTTACAAGTTGCCGGTAAGTGAGATGGCGCGAGTGTATCGACACATGTAGCATCCCCCCCACACCAGCGACCTGCCGACACTCCACGGGATCAAAGACATACCATCCGGTCTCTTGCCATCGCCCCGCGCAATACCGACTGGTTCCAGTACGGAAGGCACGTTAGCGACAACAAGAGCCCTGCGGATAATGTCATTCTCAAGGTTGGGAATAGTGCGCAGGAGCTTTTTGACGATAGATCTTCAACTTGAATTTGATAACCGCCTATGTGGTATTCTGTACCTTGCAACAAAACACTGTAAGTACCAACCTGATTTCTGATAGACATTTATGAGTATGAACATGGTAATGTTTGATATATGATGAGATATACATGTCGGAGTCAGCGACAGCCAAGCGATACAAACACCACGATTAGGGTTCAGTGGTATCGGGAATCGGTGGGCGCAGTGCAGGCAATAAAACAACGTTATACCATCCCTTCGTAAAAGTCCCGTATGAGGAGACGAAGCGACGCAACAAACTCTTCACGGGCTCAATGTGTTTATTACGTTATTATTACGACACAATATCACAATTACATAATCACTTCACTTCGCTTCACTTCACTTCACTTCACATATGTACAGTCATAAATAATTACAGGCTTCAGTACCGGGTGTAACAATGATTGCACTGAGATGTGTACAGCTCGAGCGCTTGTGATAAACAAACTATACCAAAAGCAATACGCATCCCCTTATTAACTCTGTTATTCACGTTATAGTCAAATCAATGTTCTTACTATTACGCATACCCTCATTAAGTCTGTTATTTACGTTAAAGTCAAATCAGTATTGCTACTATTTTACCCAACCCCTGTACCACGATAATATCGTAATCCAACTGAGTCTGACCAACGATCTAACTCTCCGACATACATATATGTAATTATGTAAGTTATCTGGTTTCCACATATGAAGCAAATATCCAATTCATGTTTCCACAGTACTCTCTACACTCATTCTACTACACTCTACTTAGTTAGGGATGATGTGGCCGTGTGTGAACAATACAGGTTATTGTTATTAGTTCCCAGAAAACTTTACAAACTTTAAACGCAGTCGTCTCCAATACGCACGTAAAGCGCGCGTAACACGTGCGACACGCCGCGGAAACGCGACGGGCGCAGTGCGACGAACGACACGACGTGCGTTGATTAATGAGCAGTGTTGGGAACCGGAGCGGAGCGGAGCTTAGCAGACAGGATCAGACACTGTCTCTTTACCCTACCTTACATTATTTATTAACGACTCTCCAAAATGTAGGTACGTGCCAGTTATGAGCAAATACGCTTTATGTGTGAATACTGAAGTAAATGTGAAATGGAGTGTGTTATTTATAAAGGGTAAAGAGTAATTATTTTTAAATTATATGGGTCTGCGTTTTGGCCACTCACCCGCCCATAAACGACCATAACGTAGCCGAAGACGGCGCAGGCTTGCCCAGTGGAATTGTATTCTAGAAAGTGGAAGGTTGTAGAAACTGAAAATACTTACTTACCTTGAGATTCACCTTACGCGTCGCAGGTCGTGGGTTCGATTCCCACACAGGACATGCATTTGTGTGCATGGACATGTCCTGAGTCTGGGTGTAATTATGTATTTTTAAGTATGTATTTACAAACAAAAAGTAGTAGGTATATGTATTATATCAGTTATCTGGTTTCCATAAGCTCTGCTTAGTTTGGGATCAGATGACCGTGTGTGAGGAATTTCCCAGGATATCCCAGGATACTATGTCTCTCTGGTGCCGTTACTCACGCGTAGGAACACAACATAAAGTTATTTGGCTGCGGTATTCAGTAAGGTGGAGGTACTTCCCCAGTCGAGCTGCTCTTTGAGGGAATAAACGCTACGCTCTACCTCTCTATGTGGTGATATGCCCAAAAGAAGTAAGCATATCAAATTTAGATGTTATACTGTCTCTCAATGCAGTAGCTGACCCATACGTAGTTCTTCAACTTGAAGTTGATAACTGCCAAGCGGGTATTCTGCACTGTTTAACAGAACACTGTACCACCCTGATTCTTGATCTGATTCTTCGCCATAAATTTATTGATTCTGGTCAATATGGCCCAGCAAAACTAGGTTCAGTTCTCTTTGTACATACTCATAAATCACAGTGGATTCTAGGCAATATATTGTGAGATTTATTTAAGTACTTTTCTAATAATATCTTTCAGTAATATTGACTACTACTTGAAAGTAATAAGCTGCTATAATAGCAAGAAAATCATGTCTGATATATCATTATGAATAATTTGTAGATCAAAGTATCTTTCAGACGTTATTTCTTCAGGTAGGTACTTCACTTAATAAAAATTCTGTAGACCTTGTCAACAAGAAATATGATAATTTCCGAATTACATTTGGAGCTAGTAGAGCTAAAAGAGGTAGAGCGTAGATTCGCTCAAAGAGCATCTCGACCTTACAGAATACCGCAGCCAAATAACTTTATGTTGTGTAAAGTTGTGTTCCTGTGCGTGAGTAAGGTCGCCAGAGCTCATAGGGGAGATGAGAATGGTCGGTAACGCGTGAGCAATGTTTCGTGCGTCGCAAGCGTCCTAATGGCTACGGTAACCGCTTACCATCAGGCGGGCCATATGTTTGTTCACCGACTTAGTCGTGTAAAAAAAATTACAATTCATGAGACAAGAAGTGTTAAGACTGCGTATAAAGCAAAATAACAATCTTAGAATTGAAATTTAACCAAGTAAATAGTATTTAAATGAATAAATATTTTTATATGGGTATTTTCATTATATACGCGAGGGTTCTACCTGAGCAAAAACATAATGGAATGAAATTTCCTCGATAGAAAAAAATCACAAAGCTACCTCTAATAATAATGAATTTTCGGTTTTATTCGTTCATGGTGTATCTAATTAAGATAAAAATTCTATAAATAATATCACTAACATATGACCTAGGGCTGCTACTAACGATTTTTTAAAATATTCTATACTTTACGAGTTATTTAGATAAAAAGCGCTTAGTTCATTTTTGTTCCGCGGAACACGCTATCTCCATCTCATCTCCTCGCGAAGATTAGACATAAGTTTGTTTCATCTGACATTGCCATATTTTTCTGGCTTGGTACGCACTCTTAAGTATCAGAACTGTCACACTATAAACCTATTTAAATATAAACCGGCCTAGAGTCTGAGTCTGACTCATGCACCGAGTGTTTCGACCTTCCTTAGGCCCAGTTTCAATAATTTACGGACCGGTATCGGTTACGATTTATTAAAATTAAGACTAATAATGAAGCAAATACCTCAAAGCTTTGCATAGCAGACCCTCCCATATGGAAGTAGCTATCACAGGTAAAATTATCTTACGAAATGATCTATATGCCCAGTTTGGCAAAAAAAAAGCCTACCATTGGTAAGCAAAACGATTCGTTTTTGTTTATTGAAACCGGGCATTAGACGTATAATTTCTTGGTTTAGGCCATAACTGTTTTAAGAAACCAAACCGCTTTACTTTTGTTTGTGAAGGAATTTTGACGATATCGCATAAACTTTGGTAGTTAGAAAAATCATTATATTTTTCCTGTTATATTTACATCAATGACTACTTATCAGCATCAGTAGTTGCTGAAATACATCGCTGTGACAGACTGACAGACAGACGGAGCGGTGCCATAAGGGTTCCTTTTTAACTTTTTAGTTGGAAACCCTAAAACTGAGTGTAACACAATAACAACTTTTTTATTCTATCCAGAAGGCGAGAAATTAGATCCAGCCTATAGAGTTCCATTTTCAAACATGATAACATCTCGTCCATAGACAAGAGAACTTAGCTATTAGCCCTTGAGCCGAGATCCTCACGTAATTCAATAAAAGAACTCGCCTTGCCACAAAAACGCGTGTAGCACGACTGCAGTCACACCGTCGCGTAACTCAGGAACTGGAAATATCGTTAAGACGTAGGTAACCTATTCACACTGCTATTTCTCATCAATTTAACGATCGTAGTTGAACAAAGACTGAACGTGTTTCAGAGAATATTGCCAAAAATATTTGTTTCATTCGTTTTTATCTAGTATTATGTTTGTTTTAGGTATAATAAACATATTTTTCTTCTTTGGCAACATGTCAAGGTTTTCATTGACGATAATTATCTAATGTGACAGCATACTAGGCATGTCTGCAATAATTTTACTTAAAAATAAGTAAAGCATTGATTACATAATAAAATATCCCTCCCTAATACATAATTTTTTAAGTAACCGTTTTATTACCAAGAATTTTCAATAAAACTTTCAAAATAAATAAAAATCACGACTGCCTTGCCAAAAAACGAACTAAAAAGTTAGAAAGATATAGCTAGAAAGATATACTCGGGATGATGTTATAAAGATTTTTTAATTGCATGTGTTACATATCTACCTGGTGGTGAAAACCGCATAAAATCCGTTTTGTGGTTTAGGAGGAATTAGCGGATATATAGACAGACACGAAAAGCGACTTCATTTTATACTTATATGTATACAAATACATGGTTTTCAATTTAAATTTCATATAAATAATGTTTTGTTACGAATCAGTGTAATTATGAGTTTACCATTTCAACATAGAGACAGAGACGTGGAGTTTGTCGCGCGTGACAAATGACTCTCCCGCACGAATGGTACGCGGGACGCGGGAGTCCCGCGCTAATTACAGCTCTCTGAAACAGGCTCAAATGACTCCGGATCATTATTTATTCATCACACTTAACGGTCACGTGAAAAATACAACAAAACAAATTCAGGAGTTGACGGCCAGTCTTGCACTCTATTGTTAAAAAGCAATAGGGGATGTGACTTTTAATCGTTTGTTTAAAGATTGTCTGAACATCCTGCATCTCACTCTGACACTCAAATTCAGCTGATGTAACACTAATAGCCAATCTGACAGGTACAACAAGGTATCAATATTAGGGATGGGCCGAAATTCGTTTTACATTCGGTTTAACCGAACTTCGGCAGCTTGAACCGAACTTCGTCATTCGGCCGAATTTCGGTTAAAATTCCGAACATTCTGCACTAAATATACTTTCACTATAATAATAGAAATTAATGAAAAAACATATCTGTAGTAACAGTGAAATAAAATAAGTCTGATATACTCAGTCATTTATTTGAATTAGAAAAAGTAATCATACGTGATAAACAAAAAACTTAAATTGGTCTTTTTAACTACCAGTCTCAAAAATCTTTGGTTACTTAAGAGGACTCAATTCGTCATACTTTTCATACAAAACCTCTGTACTTATTATGGCGTTGTTAAACATTTTTCGTTAGATGTTTTGAACAAATTAGTATCTTGTGCGGTATATCTAGCCGTGTATCTAGGCGTAATTTAAAAAAAGTGTTAAACAAATTCCGAAAAACAGCGTTTTTGCCTGAACTTTGGCCATATCTAATGTACCTATAAATTGTAAAAGTAAAGAAAACATTTAGATACCAGGCTTGCAAATGTATTGGAGATTCTAAATGACTAACTTTTTTTTCACAAACTTGTAAGATTTTTTCACAAGAAGTATACTCCTGGAACAAGTTTTATGAATGCGAAATCATGAATGACGACCTAGCGAAGCGGCCGCGAGTGATCAGCGGAATTTACCGACTGATAACCGACGGCCCTGATGCTGTCTCTCTTTTTTCGCAGTCAAACATTACGTTGGATGAAACAACAAGCTTTTAGACTATGCTTGCGTTGAAGTTGCGCCGGCCACAGAGGGCCACCTTAATCAAACAAAACACAAAATTAAACCGCTCTTCTTACTAACCAAACCAGCCTTAGAAATCACGTAAAAACAATTAATTTAATTTGCGTAATGTAAACAATAGCACGTGACAAGCTGGTGACGTCTTTACACATGACTAGCTGGCTAACGGCCCCGCTGGGAAGCGCGGAGTGCGGGCGGGTACATCTAGCAATATTTGCAGCAAGTGCGTAAACAAGTCACAAGACGAAAAAGCGCGGCGAAATTGAACCGAAGTTCGGCCGAACTTCGGCCGAATTTTTCATTTTTACCGAATGTTCGGCCGAAGTTCGTATTCGGTTCAAACCACATTCGGCCCATCCCTAATCAATATAGAAGGGTGCAAAGAATTTAAAACGTCCAGAAGGATAGTCGCCTCTATGGGAACACGAAATAAACAAGCCATAATTGACAGTATTTAAAAGTAATAAGTTTAGGTAATTAAAAGTGACTAAATCGCTATACTTACACATGGAAGATTAGTTTTTTAGTTTTTCCTTGGTTTTTATAAGTGTTGTGACAGTATTTCAATATGCTAGTTGGCATTTTTTATTTAATCAGTATAGCGAGTATGACGCGATGACAGCCGTGCGCAGTACGAACTGAGTGCGATTTGCTCAGGAGCCCCTCAAGCGGAGTGATATTAAATGTCATGCTTTAGTAAGGCTGACTATCCATCTGGGTAGAGGCACGATGCCCTATGAAAATCTTTGAAAGGGTGATGGCTGCCACATGCGTAATACTTGTGAACAGGTGCTACTTGTGGGGGCTGGTCTGCTAAAGTTCGCTATTTACTTATTAAGTCTAATTTGTAGTTTTGCCGCCGGGGGAAGCAATTGTTGTCAGTGCGATCAAAATGTAAATATGATGTAATGAATCTGAGCTTGTTTTGAAAACAGTAATAGCTGAGTTTATTGCCGGTTCTTCTCAGCAAATGCAACCTTCCGAACCGGTATTAGAGTCAGACTATTCATAAGTAACTGCGAAGGTCTATTTGAAATAAATGATTTTGATTTGATTTGATATCATACCACTGTGCTAAAAAATCAGGCTACCTTCGTCATATCGTTCGACATCATACCACCGAACGAACAAAAACGTTTGAAGGTAATAAAGTATGTTTCATAGTCATAGCGCACAGCTATTTATTATATTGGTAGCCCGGGAATTTGATATAAGTGGTACAAATAAATATTTTCTCTACCATCGATGGGTATTTTGCATAAATTTCAGTTATGGCGAGGCATTTGTCAGTGGATAATGCGGTGTCGACCCGTATACAAACGGCACGGAGTTACCGTATTGCCGTATATACGTATATCTCGACGCCTATTTGCCGAATATACGACAAATTATGATATACGTATCTGATATTTATTAAGTCTACTTATATTTTGACTTTTTGGCACGGTTGGTTAAGTTTCCCATCCAGGATATGCATTTATCTGTATGAACATGTATCTGCATGTCTTAAGTCTGGGAGTAAGTATTTATAAACAAAAAGTAGTTGTATTTGTAGTGTATTAGTGTCTGGTTTTCATAGTCCCTACAAGCTCTGCTTAGTTTGGGAGCCGTGTGTCAAGAATGTCCCAGGTATTTATTTTGCTTTGTACGGTTTCAACAAGTGCCTGGTTTGAAGAGTGGGAATTATACTAATTAAAAGTAACATATTCATGTTTTGACAACGTGCCAGCCCCTTCGCACCTCAAGCCGGCGAGGCTCTTTCATGATATTTTCTTCACCGAGTCGGTTTACTTATATAATCTAACAATTAAAAGTCCACGTGAAATTAAACGCGTTTAAGTGCAAAATAATCAGTGTTAAATCTCTCATTCACCCAGTAAACAGAAACAAAACGCTTTCAGAATAAAATCCACTTAATTCTAAAATCAAAAATAAACAAAAACAAAAGCACTCAATATAACCGGGAGCTAACAAGCTCTGTTCAAAAATGTGAATCATCGGCGTGAAAAAACCTCGGCTCATTTGGCGAGAGGACGCTAATCCCGGATTATATAAGACTCCAAGATTTCTGCTAAAATAATGAGATACGCTCTGAGTATTCTCACTTTAGGGTAAATTTTGTCGGTATACTTAGAAGCTTTCACCGATAAACATTATGGCGACTTTAATTTGAAAATATGTCACTAATCAAGTTCTGCGGCATAGTACCCTTAAGAGGACTCAATTCGTCATACTTTTCATACAAAACCTCTGTACTTATCATGGCGTTGTTAAACATTGTTCGTTAGATGTTTTGAACAAATTAGTATCTTGTGCGCTATATCTAGCCGTGTATCTAGGCGTAATTAAAAAAAAGTGTGAAACAAATTCAGTCAAAGCCTCCGAAAAACAGCGTTTTTGCCTGAACTTTGGCCATATCTAATGTACCTATAAATTTTAAAAGTAAAGAAAACATTTAGATACCAGGCTTGCAAATGTATTGGAGATTCTAAATAACTAACTTTTTTTTCACAAACTTGTAAGATTTTTTCACAAGAAGTATACTCCTGGAACAAGTTTTATGAATGCGAAATCATGAATGACGACCTAGCGAAGCGGCCGCGAGAGATCAGAGGAATTTACCGACTGATAACTGAAGGCTCTGATGCTGTCTCTCTTTTTTCGCAGTGAAACATTACGTTGGATGAAACAACAAGCTTTTAGACTATGGTTGCGTTGAAGTTGCGCCGGCCACAGAAGGCCGCCTTAAGGTCAGTTCACACCGACGCGAGTATGCGACACGACGGGGACGTGGCGCGCTCATTTACAAAAGAATTCGTAATGTGACACTCGTGATATCTTCAGGCGCAAGGTGACGCCCCGAGAAGCGTATTCGAATTCTCTCACTGAAATGTATACCTTTTTGTGTAGTTAATAAAGTTGTATATTGTATGGCTATCTTAAAAAATGCGCGGCTCGTCGCGTCTCCGTGAGCTGACCCATGAGGTGAATAACGAGCTATAACTTCGACAGGACTATATTTTTTGATGATACTGACCAAGACGTAGTCGAAGATGTAATGGCAACCAATACAATTCAAACATATTAATTTTGATTGTAGTTATTACTTAGCTATTATGACTTTTTTATTAGCTTTATTTTTCATTTCGAACATTAAGACCTCATGAACATATAACCGCTCATTAGCTTAGCACATAAAAGATATAATGAAAGCAACATAACCTCATGTTATAATAAGATAGATAAATATTTTGTGTTGTAACAAGTGCTCGCGGGTGCTCGCCCGAAGCACGACGAGTAGGTAATTAGCAAACATACACGCCGTTTGCTGCTTACATTAAAGCTAGCTGTTCAGGCGACGACGCGCGACGCAGACGTGACGGCTATGCAACAGTAGTAGTCGCAATCGCAATGAGTGCTACGAATTTCGTAGCGTATTGTAGCGAAGAACTTAGCAACAAATTATGAAAAGGAATCTTATGGGTTGTGTTGCAGTTTATTTTACAACTAGCTTCCGCCCTGCGGTTTCACTCGCGTTCCAGTCATAAAAAGTAGCCTATGTCAACCGCGGTTAGTGTAGCTTCCCAACAGTGAAAGAATTTTTCAAATCGGTTCAGTAGATTCGGAGCCTATTCAATGCAAACAAACAAACAAACAAACAATCAAATCTTTCCTCTTTATAATATTAGTAAGACTAGCCAACGCGGTTTAACCCGCGTTCCCGGGATAAAAAGTATGTCCTTCTCCATACCATAGGCTATGTGCTTGCCAAATTTCATGATGATCAGTTGAGTAGTTGATGCGTGAAGGCGTAACAAACTCACTTTCGCATTTATAATATTAAGTTAAGATGATATTGATTAAAGTCGCTATGTCGTTCTGTTTGTAACCTTAGTTTTTTTTAAAACAATGCGATGTGAACCTCATATTTTTTCGGTAAGTTTATGTATGTATAAATATTATAATTGCTTACAAATATACAGGTCGTTGTTTTGGTCAGCGACGAGCGACTCAGGGTCGACAATACAACTGATACTGGTGCTAAAAAAAATATAATAAAAATACTTTATTTTTTTATAATAATAAAAATAATATTATTTTGAAAATCATGTAATAAGCTAAAATATAGACGTAATACTCAACGGGAGTGCGAGGGAGTAAAGGGGTGGGGCGATGGCGGCTTGCGCCTAGCTCTAGTCAGTGCATGTGGCTAGTGACCATACTTTGCGGTAATTTTATTTTAAATCGAATAAGGTATTTCTCAACGCATTTACAGTATTAAATGGAATTAAGTAAATTTTTGGAAAAATTATTTTTTGTACTACCAATGTTTACTATAAATGGCAAACTTAAACAGACCAGTCTCCACAAGCAGCACCTGTTCACAAGTATGACGCGTGTGGCAGCCATCGCCCTCCTCGCCATATTGGAGGGAAGTGAGCGACCCGTCACACGACGCCGCCGCAAGCAAAGGCCTTAAAATGAGCATGACTTACTTAAGTCTGCCTTAGTAATAAAAAAATAACTAAAGGGAAACTACTATTTAGGGAAACACACAATTTGTTATCACTGTGACTATTTACAACTTTAGATTAAATATCATTTATATGGAATAGAATATAACAATTAGACAGACATAATATATCGATGAATTTATATCAAAATAAATAAACGAAGAACTAAATAAACCTAAATGACGCCATATTATTAGATCGCATACGAAGTCGCGCCGGGCAGCTAGTATAATAATAAACAAAGAGGCGTACATAAATTATATAATATATAGTTTACATGAGTTTGCACCCACACTCAAAGTTCACTTAATGCCACCTCTATAACAATTTTTAGCTATAATAAACCACTAATTGCTTCTCCCCAGACTAAACTACATAGCGTAAATGCTATTAATAGAACTATCTCTTTAATAAAATCGACGATATAATACTACTACCCACCACTGTCTGCGAAATGTAATCTCTACAAAGCTGTTAACAATGACACACGTCTGTTAATGCTTCACGTCTTCATAAATATTGTTTTCAAATAAACTAATTAACCTTTATTGAGGTGATACCAAAAACATTTAAACACAAAATTCAATGTGGCACTTATGAACGTTATAATTAGCTCTACCACTATAAGTTACAAATATACAGAACCACATGAATAAGAACTAAGTCGGTAAACAAGCGTACGGCCCGCCTGATGGTAAGCGGTTACCGTAGTCATATGTACGCTTGTAACACACATGGCATCACTCACGTGTTACCGATACTTCCCCCTCTCCAATGAGCTGTGGCGACCTTACTCACACGCAGGAATACAACAAAAAGGTATTTAGTTGCGGTATTCTGTAAGGTGGAGATACTTCCCCAGTCGAGCTGCTCTTTGAGCGAACAAACGCTACGCTCTTCCTCTCTGAAATAAACCAAATAACATGTTGTGTTCCTGCGCGTGAGTAAGGTCGCCAGAGCTTATTGGGGAGGGGAATGGTCGGTAACGTAATACCACCAGGCGGCCGTATGCTTTTTTGCCGAGTAAGTAGCATAAAAAAAGACTGCGACTAAATAATTCGGTGGGTGAATGGCACGCCCATGTTAGACACGCGGGCGGCACGGCGGTTGCAAGGCGCTAGTGCCTTCACTCGCTCCTCGGATAGCAGTTGCTTTACTGCAGTTTATTTTACTACATGCTATTATAACTAGAACAATATTGACATGGTAGACTCTTCCACAGTCTAGCAGCTCAGCTTGTAACGATGCGACCTCTCCCATTTCAATTATTGCTTCTGGTCACAATGTTATATCCAAATTTATATATTATTCAATCTTCAAATGTTCAAATATTGCTTACCCAACTTTATTGCAAATATATAAAATGATAAACTGATTGTTGATATATCAGCCTACAGCCCAAACCGCTGGACCTAGAGATTTGAAATTTTGCACAAAGATACCTTATACAGTGGAGGCATCCACTAAGGAAGGATTTTTGGAAATTCCACCCCTAAGAGGGTAAAATAGGGGATGACAGTTTGTATGCAAGTCCGTCAGTTTTGAAGTTAGGATCTTCAAATTTTGTATTTAGGCAGACGATTGAAAATTAATGTGTAGTTATCTCAGCGTTTGTGATAATTCCACCACCGAAGGGAGGAAAAGGGGGATGAAGTTGGGTATGCAAGTCCTTCAATTTCAAAGTAAACTTCACCAAATGTATTATTATACTGTGTAGGCATCCACTAAGGAAGGCTTTTTGGAAATTCCACCCCTAACAGGGTAAAATAAGGGATGAAAGTTTGTATGCAAGTCCGTCAGTTTTGAAGTTAGGATCTTCAAATTTTGTGTTTAGGCTGACGATTGAAAATTAATATACAGTTATCTCAGCGTTTGTAATAATTCCACCACTGAAGGGAGGAAAAGGGAGATGAAGTTGTGTATGCAAGTCCTTCAATTTCAAAGTAAACTTCACTAAATGTATTATTATACGGTGTAGGCATCTACTAAGGAAGGCTTTTTGAAAATTCCACCCCTAACAGGGTAAAATAAGGGATGAAAGTTTGTATGCAAGTCCGTCAGTTTTGAAGTTAGGATCTTCAAATTTTGTGTTTAGGCTGACGATTGAAAATTAATATATAGTTATCTCAGCGTTTGTAATAATTCCACCACCGAAGGGAGGAAAAGGGAGATGAAGTTGTGTATGCAAGTCCTTCAATTTCAAAGTAAACTTCACTAAATGTATTATTATACGGTGTAGGCATCCACTAAGGAAGGATTTTTGGAAACTCCACCCCTAACAGGGTAAAATAAGGGATGAAAGTTTGTATGCAAGTCCGTCAGTTTTGAAGTTAGGATCTTCAAATTTTGTGTTTAGGCTGACGATTGAAAATTAATGTATAGTTATCTCAGCGTTTGTGATTATTCCACCACCGAAGGGAGGAAAAGGGGGATGAAGTTGTGTATGCAAGTCCTTCAATTTCAATGTAAACTTCACTAAATTTAATATTATACAGTGTAGGTATTCAGTAAGGAAGGATTTTTGGAAATTCCACTCCTCGGGGGGTAAAATAGGGGATGAAAGTTTGTATGAAAGTTCGTCAGTTTTGAAGTTAGGACCTTCAAATTTTGTGTTTAGGTTGACGATTGAAAATTAATTTATATTTGCCTCAACGTTTTCGATAATTCCGATCCCGAAAGGGTAAAAAGGGGGATGAATTTGTGTATGGTAGTACACTAAATTTATTATTTAAGCTTATGGTTATAAACTAACGCAACGAATCAATGAAACGTGTTGTTGGAATTTGAACCCTTAGGAGTGAAAAGAGGGATTAAATTTAGCATTTGAAGTTCTTTATTTTCGGAGTGAAAAATTCAAAATTTATTATTTCGGCTTATGGTATTGGCGTATTGAAATGACTCGCCTAAACAACATCAGGAAAAAGAGAGGAATCGGTATTAAAACAAATATCCGGTTAATACGAGCATTGCTATTCCTCATTTTCATGTATGGAGTGGAAGCGTGGACTATACTGGCCCGAGAAAGAAAAAGGATTGATGCATTCGAGATGTGGTGCTGGAGACGGATGTTGGAAATACCTTGGACCGCTAAACGCAACAATGCATCAATCCTATCGCAGCTCCAAATTAAAACCCGATTTTCATATGCCACCAACGTATTTTTTCGTATTTTATCCACATGGTGCGCAAAGGCGATGAAAGTTTGGAAATCTGATCATAGTTGGAAACACGGAAGGAAAACGACTACGTGGTCGTTCACCAACAAGATGGTCCGATCAAGTAAAAGACTCATCGTCCTCCAAGTTTTACAGAAACCAGAAGACAGAAACCAGTGGAGGCAGATCATTCGCTCTAGAAGCAAACCCGATGTTGAGCACGATCCTCAGACATGAGGGAAAGAGAGATAAGGCCTCTAAAATTGTGCTGTGGAACTAGACTACAATCAACAGCTCTCCGCACCAATGTTATTGAGGCCAAAATATTTACTGGTTCTGCCAAAGGAGAAACAGTCTTCTTGCCGGGTATACCATTGATCCCAAATCACTTTCCGTTTGAATTTAAAAGATAACAGTTCCTAATTAAGGTTTGTAGTCACAGGGAAAAACTGAAATTTGCTAGAGTTGATTTGCGGCAGGACTGTTTCAGTTTTATGTGGCATCCTCGCATATGAGCTCTTAATCTACCTGAACTTAAATCAATAACTTAATCCAATATCACACATAGTGGCGGACAATAGCCATGAACAAAGCTCTATATTGTTACAATGATTCATATCTAGAAAAAAGAAATAATCTACGCGGACGAAGTCGCGGGCTATAAAGCTAGTTGCAAATAAAAAATATTTATATTTTTTGTAATTTCTTTTATAAAGGAATCTGAATTTTTAAAGTACGGCTAGGAGTTTTAATCGGGTATCATGAAAGGGCTTCGTTTGTGTACATTCCGAAACAGTTTTTTTATTTTCTTTTATATTGCGTAGTTTTTGACTTATAATGAAAAATTTCAATAAGAATACCATTCCCTCCTAATCTCCGAAGTTTGCGAAGTCAACAATTGGAAATAATTACAGTTTATAGAAATGTAAGTAAATATTACAGGAAAAATAGAACGAAGTTTCTAACTAGCACATTTTCAACAAACTTAGTTATGTGGTCTGTTTTTTACAACAGTTATGACCCAAACCAAGTTATGAGCCAAGGTCGGAACCCTTGGTGAGCCAGTCAGACTCAGACTTGCGCTTGGCCAGTTTTTATTTTTCATAGCCAATGCGCTAAACTTCTCTATCAACGCCTTCAAAACAACTTGCTGTATCGGGTGTTTCTCCAATACGGAGAA
This sequence comes from Polyploca ridens, assembly GCA_951394255.1. Taxonomy (NCBI): domain Eukaryota; kingdom Metazoa; phylum Arthropoda; class Insecta; order Lepidoptera; family Drepanidae; genus Polyploca; species Polyploca ridens. The sequence goes on from OX596262.1 coordinate 14,661,602, forward strand.
ACAATAAAAATATCTATTATTTAATAAAATAACACTCAAAATAGACAATAAACAAGATTCTAGGTAAGTAATATAAGCTGGGCGCCTGGGCCTAAGCTAGCTAATAATTGCGGTAGACTCTCAAATAACGAAACAAATCCTCTTTCATAGCTGCCAGTAGGTTCTAAGAAGGATTATTATACGTTCTTCAGTTTCATGATTGTTATAAATTTTTACCTTTTCACATTTCGCTTTGCCAATATGTTACGGACTACCGCACAAGCTTATTTTAATTTCAATAACTAAAGAATTACCTAAAAATATTCCACTAACCCGTGCATTTATTTTTTAATTTCATTAAAACTGCAAAAAAAAATCATTCAATTCAACTAATATCAAATGCGTCGCGCTGTTTTAAAACCTGGGGGCCACAAGCTCTTAAAACAAGGTTAAAATAATCTTATTTGACTTTTGTCTTTCTTTGACATCCGACGTCAAAACGGGACAAAAAACAAATAAGGTTATTTTAACCTTGTTTTAAGAGCTTGTGGTTCGCCCTCTTTGTTAGCACGATGCCTTACGATCAATTACCTAAAAAACTGCTAGTATTTTATTACATATTTGCTTACTATTTAATATGCATCATTAAATTTATACATTACTAGCTGTCCCACGCGGTTTTACCTGCATTGTCGGGATAAAAAGAAGCCTATGTCTCTTTCCATATCATGGACTATCTGCAGGACATAGGCTACATTTTATCCCGAGAATGCAGGTAAAACCGCGTGGGACAGCTAGTAATAAATATTTAATAGCAGAAGCTTTTCGACCTGAAAAAAATTATATAGTGTTTCATGAAATAAAAACAGGATATTTATTCAAGTTTATTCAGTTCAAAGATAAATAAAAACATCTCTTATATATTAAAACATAATAAGCTGAAACTATTTCAAAGTAACAATAAATAAATATCCTGGGACATTCCTCACATCCCAAACTAAGCAGAGCTTGTAAAACGGAAACCAGATAATTGATATAATACATATACTACTTTTTGTTTGTAAATACATACTTAATATACATAATTACACCCAGACTCAGGACATACAGACATGTTCATGCACACAAATGCATTTCCTGTGTGAGAATCGAACCCACGACCAGCGGCGCGTAAGGTGAATCTTAACAAACTGCGCCAACTGGCCAGTCAAATTATTCTTTAAAACAAAAACAAAAACACCCAAAATTAACCAGGTAACAGCATCAGGCAATGAAACTTATCATTGTTCAAACCTCTTCGCAATACTAGCATCTCTATTAACATTAGCTCCTCTCAAGAGCCAGCCCTGCCCCGGGCGAGCGAGCTGGCTGCCGAGCGGCGTGTCATCTGCGGCTGCGAGCTGGGTCAGCAGCATGCGTCGCGGCCTCGTCGAGTCGTTCACGGAGCTGCCGTGCACCAGCAGATATGAGAAGACCACTATGTCTCCTCTATCCGCGAGCACTGGTGTTGCGTTTTGGAGGGAGAACTTTTTCTGAAAAATAGAAGCGGTTCTTATTATTTAATGTTTCATAGCGTCACTTCTAGAACTTTCTGGTAAATGGGTCATAAGCAAGCAAGTAAGATATAATGCTTGCACAAAGTGTGTAATATTTGTGTTCTCGTTGTGTAGCATGATTAGCCATTCTGAATTGATCGGCAAAGTTAAGGTACCACTGGTACTAGTTAAGGTATCTGGATCGGTGACCGCCGCGTCTACCGTGCTTTGAAAGGCACGTAATGCCGTTGGTCCCGGTTATCACTTAGTTTTGATAGTCATTACGCTAGTTGGAGGCCTCCTAGGCAGCTTGATAACTCCAACAGTAGGTTAACCACTAGGTGGTGGAGTATCTACCCTTTCGCCCTCATTTGTGTACAGAAGGCTTGTGCTCAGCAGTAGGACATTAAAGGCTGATATTAAGTTCAGATATCGACTGCTGAACATAGGCCCCATTTTATTTCCATATAGAACGATCCTGTATAGCGGATCCCAGATTAACTAGGTATAGATTTACCTGATTGATCCATTTTGGTCCTTGGATACGAAGACTTTCATTTTGATAAAAACTTCATAGACATACAGACAGAGAGAGACAGCCTTTTATTCAATTACGGCCCCAGAAAGCACTTTTACTGAACTTTTCATTTACTGAAGTTACCACCGGTTCAACTGAGAAGAATCCGGCAAGAAACTCAGCGAGGCTAAATCTATGTTTGGCTTTTTTTCCAAATCGGAAAATTAATATTAAAAATAGTACCTGATCAACATAGTGAAAATTCCCTTCCTTAGCGCCAACATCCTCCTGCGGGCCTAACTTGTGTGAGCCGGGGTACACGAACAGCCCCCCGTTCTCGGGTCCGGCTGCATCTAGGTGCAGGAACGCTGCGACCATGGAGTCTTTCTCGTAGGGGAAGTAGTGGTAATCCTGACACAAATAATATTCATGTCATACCCGAGCTGACAAGCAGTTTGTTGCAGTTGCTGCAACTGAAGTTTCCCTGAGATAACCCCAAGAAAATATCTGTTCCTTACCACTTTCGGTCACAACGATTTTGAGAGAAATTATAGTCAAAAGCACGTCTAGACCTTAGATTTCTCGGCGTTTTTTTAAAAAGAATGCAATGAAAGGCAAAAATTACTTACCTGATGCATAGGATAAGCAGCACCTTTCTCCGGAGGCTTCAAATGTGCTTTTGTGTGATGCAAAACAATATTGCTGGTGTCCATGATGTCTTCCAGGGCATCCAGCAGGTCCTTGTTGTAAAGGTAGGTAGCGAACACTGCGTGGTGGTACTGGAGATTATGTATTCCTTTTACCTGGGAGAAATAGTTGAAAAACTTATGCTTTTTATTGCTACTGTGATAGGGTACTAAGTTCTACGATACTAGATTTTATTTATTTCAAAAGTTTAACAAGCAAGCAGTTCTACCTGCTGATAAGTGGTCAACGCCGCGGCACAACTTGACAATTTGCAATCCATTACCAATATAATGACAACCTTCGATTAATACTTCACAAACTTCGACCACATCGTCTTTACCATAGTGAACACAGCTTATATATCCACTGGCAATAAACCTCATTTAGCAACCTAATTATATGGATAAGCCCAGGCATATCCACAAACTTAGCGTCAGTGGTTGAAAATAATTTAAAAACAAAAAAAAAATCTGTCTCTATAACTTCTCATAAAATAACTCACAGTATAAGCACTATCACTCTTTCTGTCAGTCTCGTCACTCCCAACCCAGGAGCTCTCCATCTTCTCCTGATTCTTCCTCTGGAACAACTTGTCGTACTCCTCAGATAAGGTGTCCAGATCATCTCCAGGGATAAGGTTCTTCAGTACTATGTAGCCATTGTCTTTGTAGAACTTCTTTTGCTCTTTCGTCAGCCGGCCCATTATTTTTCCCATAAATATTTTACGATTCGAACTCAGAGTAATGCAAAAAATACTGTTATTTTGCTAGGAACATGGATTTAACTGAGAGATAAATTTTATGATTTTATTATCAGCTATTAATATGCCGGTATTGTAATGGTAAAGCGATGCGATATCAAAGCTACTTTAGTTTATTATAGTTGTTATTTTGATGATGTGTTCGAAGGTGCTACTAAGCCTAGAGCGATTGAAAAAGGTGAAAAACTGAGGAGCTATCATCGTCTTAGATATACCTTAATCTTAATATGACGCATAATAATGCCGCTACAATTAACGCTTCATCCATGTACATTATTTCAACAAATCTCTGGTAGGTTGAATCTTGCATAGCTTCGCGTGTCAGCTTATCGTGTAGCAATCTACTCGCGCGCAGTGAACACATCTCCCGTGATCATAAGAGTCATAGTTCAAATTATTTATCGGTAACACGTAATTATTATGTAAACATCAATTTTATTCACAAAACATTTTTACAGTTATGTATTTTTTACTTTTTTAATAGTCTTTGTCATCATCATTACTGTATGCTTTTTTGTCGAGATCAGTGATGAAGGTCTTGGGTTCGATGCCTATGTGCACGATGGTAGATTATAGGATGTATAGGAATTCTAACGCATAGACACAGATTACTAAATAGTTACTACGTAACCACAGAGCTATCGCTTATGTACACACGTTGTAGGGAAATCCCTCATATAGCAAATTTCATCGAAATCGTTAGAGCCGTTTTTGGGATCTGAAAAATGTATATACAAACTAGCTGCCCCCCGCGGTTTCACCCACGTTCCCGGGATAAAAAGTAGCCTATTTTCTTCTCCATACCATAGGCTATCTGCATGCCAAATGTCTTAATGACCCATTGAGTAGTTGAGGCGTGAAGGCGTAACAAACGAACAAACAAACTCACTATCGCATTTATAATATTAGTTAGGATATTGCTATTTTAATAGGTACTATAGGAATATGAATATTATCTAGTTAAAACGCCTAAAAGTACTAACTACTTTCGAGCAAACGCGTTATTGCTCGAAACTTTATGCCAGGCATGAAACCGCTTGCACACTGACCTCAAGCGTTGGCACTAACTTTACCATTTTCTTATTATAACTCGTCATAAACACTACGCGACATTTCTATTCCCCATCTTAAAACCCATTACTTCTTGGATAAAAAAAACCCACATGCATTTAGGAGCTAATAGGTCGTGCAGATTCTGCCGTGAGGCAGATGACACCAATACATCTCTTGTGTGAGTGCTGTCCACTTATGCCTAAACGAAATACTCATCTGGGAACACACCTTTTCAATCCAGATGAAGTAAAATCCATTCCTGCCAAGAATATTGTGCAGTTGTGCAGTTTTGCTGCAGGTCTTGGCAGTGAAATTTAATTAACGTGGCGATCACAATATACTTATTCTGGTCGCAGTGATACAAGCTCTGGAAAGATTTGAAACAGCCACTAATAATAGGAGCTAGTAGGTAACATAAACTACGGTTACACCTTAAAATATGTGTTATTTGATGTATGTAAGCCCGACATAAAAGGTAGTGAAGTCGGAACGCCTTTGTACGGCTGTGGATGCATTTCATTATGCTGGTACGCGGGTTAGGCCTCTGGTTGAGGCTTTTACCGCCAGAGACCCGCTGCTAATCCCCAGCGCATGATCCGAGGACTTGGATTAAGTGAGAGGACTTACGTGGTACGTGTATTCAGAGCTTTATGTTTATCGCTTGCGTTTAAAGTAACACTATGATGCTGTTTATGTAAATGTCCTATGTTTTTTTTTAATATTCTGATTCCTAACTAAACAGAGATTGTAATGTGGAAACCAGATAGCTGAAAAGGTGTAACTTGTAAATATTTTTACATACAAAATATTTGCCACATACTCCTAAGGACCTATATGCATTTTGAGACGTGTTCATAAATTGTATGTAGGATTAGGTTAACTAATGCAATAGCGAGGTAAATGTAATAACATATATTTATACTTAGCTCGATTTAAGAAATAAATAGTTTAGTCTGTGAGGAAAAGCTCATTTCATTCACGTCTTTAGAATAAAAACCAAAAGTCGTACTATTATCTATTATGCCAAAAGTCGCGTATTGTATTTCTGTTGCCCCAGATTTAAATATATCTGAACGACAAAGAATGTCCATATTACATTTGCCCCTGAACACGCGGTAACTGTACTAGTTAATCTTGAAAGAAAAGCGTAATTTATGCTAATTAAACACACTAACCCCCTTATTCATAATAGCTTTTTAACTAAATCAGTGTAATAGTGTGCCCCGTCTCACTCTTTCGATCACCAAATTCAGATAACGACTTCGGAATTTTAGCTATATACGTTTGGTAACTTTATTATGAATAAGGGGGTAAATATAAATCCTAAACCCGAAAGTGGTAAACTCAGAAATGACCGTATCTTTTGATTGCATTGACTAAAAGCTTGAATTTTTTACACCAAAAGAAACCGCTAGACCTCGGTACCTATTTTATCAATTTCAACATAAAATCTATACCCGTTCCTAACAGACGAACAGACGGATGGACAACAAAGTAATCCTATGAGGGTTATTTTTACCTTTTGAGTGCTGGAACCACCGACATAAATCTAAATAGATAACGCAAGTCCCTCCATACATATGAAAACCAAATGTGTCACTTTTTTTGCACCGACCATAATGTCACAAGATTGATTCAGATAGGTTAGCATTTGATTTTTAACGTAAAAATGAAGCTATCCTATTTGTCACCTAAACACATCCCTCGCTACACATCTCTGGTGGATATACAGCCTTCTGCGAGTTCCCTGTCCACGCGAATCAGTTTCAAAAGAAGAACATTGTTCTCCCTTTTTGCACAGATTTTGACACGCGAATGACATACACTCGCGTCGTCTATTTAGATGTATATCTGTGGCTGGAACCCTTAAAATGAGAATCAAACTAGATTATTTAGGGCCTACGATTCAGTTAAGTACCTTCAGTCAGATAACAGCTAGACAAGAGGCCCTTTATTTAATAAAGGTTTATTTACTTATTTTCGCAAGTTTCCGCCAGTTACCCACTAATGAGTGCTATAAGCGAGATAAACGCGCGTGTGTATGTAATTTCTTACGTCAGATACCTACGTGTGATACAATCATAGCTATATTTTCCTACCTATCATAATAAATCCCTACATAAGGGTACAGTCAGAATAGAAAAGTGCTCGCACCCTTCTTGAAATACCCAATGCTACCCCGTATTTATCCACTTAAGTAATAATTATGTACCTACCTCAGACCTTGTCCAAAAAGGAGGAATTCGCCGCGAATCCCTCGCGATTATGAGTCGAGACTCAGGCGAAGTGCACGTATTCGATGCTTGTGGATGCAATGTATTGGTGATAGTACCTCGCCAACGCACGTATGCATTCGAGCGAAACGATTCGCAGCGAATTCGCCCTTTCTGGACAAGGTCTTAATGATATTTGTATAGAGTTGCAAAAGATAATAATTAGAAATAAAAGAGCTGCGTCAACTCTAGAAGAAAAAGATTCTTGAGCAAGCAAGAACATACATTCCATTTGATTGAACGAGGAGGTATATATGAACTTGGATAATTTAATACCTGAGATCACCAATGCAAAATGCAAAATGTTTCGTTTAGTACGAACTAGTATTTAACTTGAAATGTTCGTTTTAATATATAGTACCTAGTGTAACATATACGATCACTGAAAGTGTTGGAATGGACAACTTACATACTTGTAAAGTTTGCATCTATTTTTGTAGCTTTGTAACAATGTTTTTGAAATCAGTCTATAATAGCAAAGCCACAGAAAAATCCAAGGTTATATAAACATTTGAACACGAAAATTCCAATGAAATATGAATTATGTGGTATTTTGAAAGCTTTTAGCTGTTTTCATGGATGTTAACTTTTTATCATAATAATAAATTAGTTGAGCAGCCATTACGGTACATTACGTAGTACGACTTACCCTACACTTAAGAGTGACCTCGTTACATTCCAAATAAGCCCCTAAAGCTTTACATGAAATAATCAAAATGATGTGACATCAAGTACAGTGCTGCGATCTATGTTCGTAGGGCATCCTGTGGAGGTTATGATGATCTATGCAGATTTGTTCGTTCACTTTCGTATTTATATCAAAAACTCAAATATTATTTATTTAATTTAGGCCCAGATAAGGCACTGGAAGTTAACAGTTGACTCTACCACAGAGTAATATAATATACTACGTAAAATCTCTATTGTTATTCGTTTATTTGTCTTGATATAAATTCATCGATATTTTGTCTGTCTAATTGTTATCTGGGGGCACGGTAGTGCCCCCCGCCAAGACAGCCAAGCGAAGCGAAAGGGCACTACCTACCTTTTCTCGAAGCGCTTCGTCGCTTTTTTGAACCCTCATAACTTGGGTTTGGATTATACCGGATAAACAAAATTCTCAGGACATGATGGCAATAGTAAACTTATTAAACATATTAAGTTTCAATAACATAGCTCTTATACTTTAGATTTTATTGATATCTAAAAATCCCCGATTTCGTCACTGACTCACTGATGATCATCAAAACTCATAGGGTACTTCCTGAAGTCCTAGAAAGCTGAAATTTGATATGTAAGCTTGTATTAGTACACAAACAACATAAAAATTATAAAACTTGGAAATTTCAGCAAAAAAAAAGTAAGTAACTTACAAAAAGAAGTGAAATCCCACCAAAAACATTTTTATGTAAAATGTTGCCGCCAAGACATATGGCTCGTACTGTCAAAAAGTTATCAGATCTCATGTAGAGCCAAGCTTATAACTCTACATGCACTTACTCTACAAGCCCTAACTTCACAAACTCTACACACCGTAGTCAAAATATGTGGCTTGGCCATACTTTCTTTTCTGTGCGAACGAAGATTCACGACGCGCCATATCAGTTGGTACTACTGTACCCATATCCTTATGTTATGATCAAATTACACCACGATCATTCGAAATTCAAAATGGGTGAAATAAAGGAGTACGTTCACTCAAAATACAGTGGCAATCAGGAGAAGAATAGCCGGGCGCCCCCAGTCGAAAGGGGCCGATTCGTCTCCTGATCGCGGCCGCCCCGCCCCGGTCCGGCCAGATAAAAGCTAAATGTATAGCCAGCCATTACTCCCATTCTGAACTGCCAAGAAAAAGGGCGCGCGAATTATGTCTAGGGTATTGGTGGGTCCGGAGAGGAAAACTATGTATTTTCTGGTAATTATTATTCTTATAATATTGATTATTTTGGTCGTTTTAAGCATGGTATCTTATAGTTGCTTAAAGTTTGTCTTAAAACTGTTTCATGTTTTGTGAAACAAAAAATATGTTTTTGTGTCACGGGTATCCTCTACATTACAATTTCTAACGCAATTTATGAAATAAACACACGTGTCACGACGTGGCATGGTTGGCTTGGCTATCAGCTCTACCATCAGCCTACGACCGGAGCATTCAAAGTAGTAGATAATGCAGTTGAAGAAAATGAAAATAATGACTGTCTTCCATAAAGTTTATTGTGTAAAAATAAAGAACTGTAACAATGACAAAGAAAATATGATATAAAACACTTGTATAGATACTTTGAGTATACAATAGTAAAGTATAGGTATTATTACAGAGAGAACATTTGGAACACAGGGAAGTGGTGATAGGAAACCAAGGAACTTACCCCAGCTGGGTCCTAGTACTTATGTTAAATCTTTAAATCGATGCACTGGTAAAACATATCACATTAAATATAATACTAGGAAATTTAAACTTTTATATTAAATATATCAAAATTGACTTTTATTTCATTTTACAACAGGTCCACTTGTAATTAGTTGGTTCTCAATAATGACCTAGTTGAATGAATGCCTGATGGACATTCTTCATTCAATAATTTGAAAATAAGAATATTCCAAAATTGGACATTTAAAAATTGAATAATATGTAAATTTGGAAATAGTATTTGTGACCAGAAGCAATAATTGAAATAGGAGAGGTCGCATCGTTAAAACGCTTGTTTTGGAGCTGTGCTATGACGCTACCGCCAAGATATGGATAGATATTATACAATTAACAGTCATTGGCAAAGTATATTTGTGAACCTTATCATTTAGATGTCCGTCAAAACATGGAACCGAATGCTAACATAATATTAATTTAAAATAAAGCGATATACTCAAACTGACGCGAATTCGACCACGAATAGTATGTGCCAAGCGAACGAGCGAATCGCAGTCGCTCACGTGCCGTGTTCCGCGTGAAAGCGTAAATTCCAATTTAAATCCGCGATGTTCATAATTCACAAGTGGGTATAGTTATGGCCTTAAAGTAGGTACACTTTATTTATTAATATTATCACATATTCTTATGGTTTATGGGTTGTAGTTCTCGCAACTGTCCTCACATATCTTGTTTTGGTACTCAATACAGTCAATAGTCTGTCCATATAAGATTGCACCCTATCGATTGGCTCCTGAGGGTGGAATATAGGCTTGAAAGTGTCCGAATGGTTTATACATGCTCCAGTGTGTACTAGGTTCACAACTGAAAGCAACAAATAACGGTAAAAGCCTGGCTGGCTACTAATAATACCAGGAATCTTTATTAATAAGTAGGGATGGGCCGAAATTCGTTTTACATTCGGTTTAACCGAACTTCGGCAGCTTGAACCGAACTTCGTCATTCGGCCGAATTTCGGTTAAAATGCCGAACATTCTGCACTAAATATACTTGCACTATAATAATAGAAATTAATGAAAAAACATATCTGTAGTAACAGTGAAATAAAATAAGTCTGATATACTCATAGTCATTTATTTGAATTTAAAAAAGTAATCATACCAGTCTCAAAAATCTTTGGTTACTTAACTAACAAAACACAAAATTAAACCGCTCTTCTTACTAACCAAACCAGCCTTAGAAATCACGTAAAAACAATTAATTTAATTTGCGTAATGTAAACAATAGCACGTGACAAGCTGGTGAAGTCTTTACACATGACTAGCTGGCTAACAGCCCCGCGGGGAAGCGCGGAGTGCGGGCGGGTACATCTAGCAATATTTGCAGCAAGTGCGTAAACAAGTCACAAGACGAAAAAGCGCGGCGAAATTGAACCGAAGTTCGGCCGAACTTCGGCCGAATTTTTCATTTTTACCGAATACGGCCGAAGTTCGTATTCGGTTCAAACCACATTCGGCCCATCCCTATTAATAAGTTAAGAGCGAATTGCCATAAGTCTCATGCGCGAGTCCAAAATTATCATACGCGCTTAAAATTTCAAAACAATACCCTCGAAATAAATAGAATAATAATAGAAGAAATAAAGCTGGAAAATGCCAAAACTAATAAAACCAGGGTGCCTAGACAAGATCGTTGTCGAAAATCGTTAGTAAACGATTAACCTTTGTATGGTTTTGACATTTCAAATATAAATATCACGTGATTTTACAGTAGTACCCAATTAATATGGCTTACCGATGTACCTGCGCAGAAGATACATTTTCAAAGCGCGGGAAATGCTATTGGTCGGCAGCTGCCGCAATGTTAGCGCACGCCGTGCGGAGGGGCGTGATTTGCGAGTGAGACGGAAATAACAGCTGCAGTATATTATGAACCTTATAGTAGTGATCTAAGGTTGATTAATAAGTTTTAAGCATTCTTTCGTTAATCTTCGAGCCATACTTTCTATTCTGTGCGAACGAAGATTCACGACGCACCATATAAGTTGGGTAATACTGTAACAATCTCTCAGGCAGCAGCAGGTACCGGAGTATTACATCCTAACTAATATTATAAATGAAAAGTGAGTTTGTTTGTTACGCCTTCACGCCTTAACTACTCAACGGATCATCATGAAATTTGGCATGCAGATAGCCTATGGTATGGAGAAGGACATAGGCTACTTTTTACTACGGGAACGCGAGTGAAACGGTGGGGGCAGCTAGTTCCTTATATAAGACATGTACAATGCAGTCACTAAACAACTAGTTTGACAAGGTCGAGAAGGAAGATATATGAAAAATATTGTAGAAGTAAGAAGTTACTTTAGACCCCACTATATTTGAGAATACTGACTTGCTTCCGGTTTTGCACTGCACCTCGCGTCCAGGAACAAGCAGTAGTGATCGTAGGTGATGAAGCTGACCAGTTCATCATCATTGTGTAATGAGCAATGATCACTGTAATTTCTGCACGAATGGTACACGCTTTCATTAGACTTATGTGCACACACTTTACCAATTCTGGAAGCAAGTTTTGACTATTTAATACAACGCTATTAGAAGGCAACAAAAAATAAATTAAACCTTATCTCTAATCTGATGATGTTTAGAAGTTTGTATTAAGTTTGAATTAGATATTCATAACAATGATAGCGTAATCAGTGGTAGTAAGTAGGTCTAAAGTACTCAAAAGCCTGGCAAAGGTCGTGGATTTGAATTCTACAATGAGGAAACTATACCATACTTTAGGATAGTAACCGCCTGGCTGACTCACACCCCCAAGTTGAAAACCTGTCATCGAGCACCTCCTGCCAGTTCCCTTCTAGGTTCTTTGTGCTCTCAACCCCACTATCACTGACCATAGAGGGAGCTTGGTCATATACAAGCCAAAATATAAACTAATGTTCATCCCGGGTGGAAATCAAGCCCATGACTTTGGGTGTGACAGTCAGTTTACTTATTTAAACATCTCACACCAACTGGCCAAAATAGTGACAATTATGCTTTGAGGTCAAAGTATAAGGTTTCAAAATCTGCTTAATAGATCTCTAGCCTGGCGTCAACTACAGCCGAAAAGCGTCGACTATAGCCAAAAAGCGTCGACTACAGCCGAAAAGCATCGACAACAGCCGAAAAGCGTCGACTAGGTACAGCCGAAAAGCGTCGACTACAGCCAAAAAGCGTCGACTAAAGCCGAAAAACGTCGACTAGGTACAGCCGAAAAGCGTCGACTAGGTATAGCCGAAAAGCGTCGACTACAGCCGAAAAACATCGACTAGGTACAGCCGAAATGCGTCGACTACAGCCGAAAAGCGTCGAATCGAAGTGAATAGAGTCGCAGTTATTTCTTGTGACTTACACCGACTTATAGACCGACAGCCTACCTGAGTCTAAAAGCCTAACAATTTGTACAGGGTTTCCTTTATAACGTAGGTGAGCAATAAGAAAGCATCCTAAAATTAAGGGGGAAAATAGGGGAAATCTACTAGTAGTATTATTATAATACCTGTAGTAGAGAGGATTGCAATCCCCTCCGCAAACTTTGTACTGTGCCGTGGTGGGAAGGAGATCTAATTTTGGGTCATGTTCGAACACCCATTCCCCATTGTACCAGTAAGGCTCATACCCCTGGTTCGGACGATAATGTAGTTTGGCGGGGTCCTCAGCGTCTTTTACATAAGGGCCCCTGTAATATAGTTTCTCCATAAAAACAGTGAAAATCAATGCCGTAGGTATTATAAAGCTATAGATACAACTATAGCGTGTATGTACATACTACTTAATTTTATATTTCTGTATTATTAACCGACTTCAAAAAAAGGAGGAGGTTCTCAATTCGGTTGTATGTTTTTTTTTTTTTTATGTTTGTTACCTCATAACTCCGTCATTTATTAACCGATTTGGAAAATTCTTTTTTTATTTGAAAGGGTACACTTCCCGTTTGGTCCCATTGTCAGGATTTGATTACTTCTTAGTGTACTTTGAAGTCGGTTTAAGTTTTTTGTAAAACAGTTCAATTATTTTTATTGTCACAGTTTAGCGACATCTATCGGCCATCTATCAGTTACACTAAGATAGGTCACACGCGGAAAGATAGATAGCGCCACAACATCCTGCATCGCGCTAACGAAGATACGGCAATCTGCATATATACAACTGTCCAACATGTACAGATGGACCGCGGTCCCCAGGCACGTTGACCCAGCCTGGCGGAAGATCTTCCCTTAAATGGAGGTGTCATCCAACGTTGCACCTCCATACACAGAAACACCAATCCCACCAAAAACATTTTCATGTAAAATGTTGCCGCCAAGACATATGGCTCGTACTGTCAAAAAGTTATCAGATCTCATGTAGAGCCAAGCTTATAACTACATGCACTTACTCTATAAGCCCTAACTTCACAACCTCTACACACCGTAGTCAAAATTTGTGGCTTGGCCGTTTCGCTACCGTCACATGGGAGTAAGGTGAAAAATGTATTCACTGTTCATTGCTTTTTTGTTATTCAATAGTTCTTATAGTATTGAAACGGCCAAGCCACAAATTTTGACTACGGTGTGTAGAGGTTGTGAAGTTAGGGCTTATAGAGTAAGTGCATGTAGTTATAAGCTTGGCTCTACATGAGATCTGATAACTTTTTGACAGTACGAGCCATATGTCTTGGCGGCAACATTTTACATGAAAATGTTTTTGGTGGGATTTCACTTCTTTTTTTTTGTTTGAAATTTCCAAGTTTTATAATTTTTTTGTTGTTTGTGTACGAATACAAGCTTAGATACCAAATTTCAGCTTTCTAGGACTTCAGGAAGTACCCTATGAGTTTTGATGATCATCAGTGAGTCAGTGACGAAATCGGGGTTTTTTAGATATCAATAAAATCTAAAGTATAAGAGCTATGTTATTGAAACTTAATATGCTTAATAAGTTCACTATTGACATCATGTTCCGAGAATTTTGTTTATCTGGTATAATCCAAACCCAAGTTATGAGGGTTCAAAAAAACGACGAAGCGCTTCGAGAAAAGGTAGGTAGTGCCCTTTCGCTTCGCTTGGCTGTCTTGGCGGGGGGCACTCCCGTGCCCCCAGATATATCGTTCATTATACTAAATTATTCAAGTGTTTAGATCTTTATAAATATTTACCTAGTTCGTCTATACCACGTAGTTTTTTTTGGTTTCATCCCTTCCAAACTTATCCAACATGTTACTGTAACAAAATAGTACCAAGATTTAAACTTGCGCATTTTTCCAAGTTATTATTAAATTATTTGTATAAATTACAATCTATAATATACATCCCACCAAAAACATTTTCATGTAAAATGTTGCCAAGATGAGACCATATGGCTCGCACTGTCAAAAAGTTATCAGATCTGATAACTCTACACGCCCTAACTTCACAAACTCTACACCTTAGTCAAAATATGTGGCTCGGCCGTTTCGCTACCGTCACATGGGCGTACATGAAAAATGTATTCACGGTTAATTACGTTTCTGTAGTACAATAGTTCTTGTAGTAGCGAAACGGCCAAGCCACATATTTTGACTACGGTGTGTAGAGGCCACATGGCCGAGAGTGCCTACCGCACACAAAGCCTACAAAGGAACTGGCTCTCAAGTGCAGCTGTCGGAACATACCGGTTGGTGCTTGGTGACAGATTGTCAATATGAGGTTGGTAGCCAGCCAGGTGGGTACTACAAATTACCCTACCACCGTGCTATGGTTTCATCACGATGTTTTCCTTTGCTCAATCAGATGGCCTAAAGGACGTTGTGCAGACAAATATCTTGCTTTTGGCAAATATTGAAGAGTTGAAATTAGCTGTGTCAATATTTACTGGTTTTTATGATAATGACCAATCATAATTTTCGTGTATTAAATTTTTATTACATATATTTTGGATAGATTAAATTTTTGGGGTGACTCAACGATATCCGGTTGCCACTCATGCTAGATATGCCACTAAGCTCATGCTTTTTGTAGGATTCGAACCCGGGACTTTCGTCTCGGCATCCGATGTCCAGTGAAACCAGAATTGTTTCGTACTGTGCGGGCTTAACGGAGCTTCCTTCCGCGGACGCTCAGCCTGTGGAATGAGCTCCCCGCCGTGGTTTTCCCAATGGAGTACAGCATGGGGTTCTTCAAAAAGGGTGTGAAGAGATTTCTGCAGGGTCGGCAACGCGCGAGTGATACCCCTGGTGTTCATAGGCTACGGTAACCGCTTACCATCAGGCGGGCCGTATGCTTGTTTGCCAACCCAGTAGTATAAAAAAAACAAAAAAAAACACGAAGCTATCATCACCTAAATGAGAACCTCATTCTCAGTTCCTCAAGCCGCCCCGTTCATCCACGCAATGATCCAGTTCCCGAAAAGAACTATCCAGACCCGTGGAATGGGTTCACCATCAGCACAACGCAATCTCCCTGGGTTGCATACACAGATATCAACCTGTTGACGTTAAAATCATCATCATCATCAGCCTATAATGTCCCACTGCTGAGCACAGGCCTCCTTTCACAAATGAAGGTGAAAGGGAATAGGCAATACTCCACCACGCGTGCCCACTGCGGATCGGTGGAGGTAGGCTAGTGGTCAACCTACTGTTGGAATTTTTCAAGCCGCCTAGGAGGCAACCGACTAGCTTAACGACTATCACAATTAAGTGATAACCGGGACCAACGGCTTAACGTGCCTTCCGAAGCACGGAAACGCTCGATTTGAAATACCACTAGGCGGTCACCCATCCAGGTACCGACCACGACAGGCGTAGCTTAACTTTGCCGATCGATTAAGAACGGCTAATCATGCTACACCACGAGCGCTTCTACGTTAAAATACCTATGGTTAAATCTCACCTTTCTATACATAATAAAATACTTACTAACATAAAATAGTCAGTGCTACGATCTTCATAATAATCCTCAAATAAAATAGTGTTTCTTTATCAGTATTTGATTATTCGTGGCATTTTCTTTCCATTGAGTTTTATTTTATTGTAATTAATTATTCAAAACATAATTTCAAGTGATTTCGTAACTGAATTTACTGCAGATAAGATTTATAGTAAAACTAGCTGTCCCCCGCGGTTTCACCACAAATTTCATGATGATCCGTTCAGTAGTTGAGGCGTGGAGGCGTAACGAACAAACAAACAAACTCACTTTCGCATTTATAATATTAGTTAGTATGGATCTGATAAAATCTAGCTACTACTTAGTATATGGATCTGATAAAATCATCAATGAAGTAAAATACCTACCTACCTACTAATAATTATAGTATTACTTATTTTACTACGTTTTGGCATAATTAAAACCGGTCAAGTGCGAGTCTGACTCACTCACTGATGGCTCCGACCTTCCTTGGACTTAGAAATAAAAAAAAAAAAAAAAAATTTATAATAGTGATATTCACAGATATCTGGGGGCATGGCAGTGTCCCTCGCCAAGACGAGCCAAGCGAAGCGCAAGGGCACTAACTACCTTTTCTTGAAGCGCTTCGTGTTTTTTCTAACCCTCATAACTTGGGTTTGGATAATAACAGATAAACAAAATTCTCGGGATATTTTCTCAATAGTGAATTTATTAAACATAATTAAGTTTTAATAACATAGCAATGTCGTTAGTTAAGGATATTTTTTAAAGTGCTCGTGTATGTAGTGTTCTGCGTTGGACACCAAGGTTTCGGGCACGGTCGCCATCGTCTTCAGTTTCTCTGTACAATTACCTCTGTAGGCGATCAACCATCCTGAAAGTACAGTGAAAACACTTGGCATTATTACTCCTACAATGAGCTCGAGCTTTCGGGGAAGGAAAACATCTCGAGGAAACCATAGCGCGGTGGCAGGGTACTTTGTAGCTACCTGGCTGATTAACACCCTGTAGCTGAAAATCTGTCACAAAGCACCTATCGATGGGATCCGACAGCTGCCTGTTGAGAGCGAGTACCTTCTAGGCTTTGTATATGGTTACCACCTTCGGCCACATCATCACTTACCATGGTGAGCTTGCGGCCAATTGTGTGTATTATAAGAAAACAGGTGGGACGATCTGTTACCAGTATTTTCCGCCTCATATAGATTAAAGGGCATGTTTTTCTCTTTTCAGTTATTTTTTGTTTTACGCAGTTGGGTTTTTTATTTTATTTATTTGTATAAAAACTTTACCTTTTCTTCTCTCACAATCCGAGTTTTGCATTTCGCAATAGTTTTTGAAGGATGTATGATTAAAGTATCTGTTTCTTCCACATATTGCGCCGTACCTTACAAAAATAAACATATGGTAAAGAATCTATTAAAATACTTAAAATATATCTATGATGCTTTATTAACATTACTTAAAAGTAGCCTATGTATTGTAACTCTACGGTCTCTCTGTTGCTTAGTTGTTGCATAAAAGAAAGACAAACCAACAATCACATTTTCGGATTTGTAATAATTGTAGGACTCAATTATTTAGTAGCTAATATCCATGCGTGGTTTCACCTATTTTTACAGGATGGAAATTTGAGACGGTTCAGTGAAGGAAACTTTAAGGGTTAGGCAAATATGGTCTTAGGACACTATATCCCTTACTTTTTGAGTTATTGCAACCGGCATTTACAGAATTTGAAAGAAATAATACTTTTAACAATCATTTTCCTAACAAAATGTATGGGCAAAGGTTTTTCGTTTGGTGACGTTTCTAGTAACCTAACTTGGCCCCATAGAGCATTTTTTGATCCTTGTCGGACACAGGAGCGATTAGCTAATGATATTTATTTTCGGAAATCCCCATTTGCTTCGTTCTTCTTCGTTTTTCAAAATCTGTAAATGCCGATAGCAATAGCTCACAAATTCTTCAACCCTCGCTGCCTTCGCTTACCCGTCTAAAATTAACGTATTTGGATAAGTGGCTTAAGGTATTTGGATGGGTATACAGGTATACCCATCCAAATACTTTAAGCCACTATAATTATATAAATAAATCTATATTATAATAAAAGTTGTAGGCTCACTCACTTTACATAAATTTTTGGGCACTTTTTGGCACACACTCCGGTGTCGTTCGCGAAGACCCAGTCACTATTTGGCCAGTAGGGTTCATAGCCATAGTTTGGGTTGTAATCTCTGGTTCTCTTGGGCCCAGGTAGCTTCGCTATACTAAGGAAATGTATTACTTTAATAACCAATTTTGGCAAAGGCGGCTACCGGATAATGTTAACATCAGCATAGTACGCCAGAGATAATAAAAAAATACGGCTTTTTTGGTTAAAACGTGAAACTTCTGCGTCAGGGATACAACAGCGGTAGAGGTGCTCACGGCGTCCTGAGTGAAGCGAGGGGTTCAAGCCACCCAAGACGAGGACACGCTTTATCTATGTGAATACTCTATTTTTCATACCCTCTAGCCCTCTGCGAGACAACCAAACACCGTCGCTTGGTTGACTGACGCCATTGAAGAAAAAAAAAACACCGTCTCTTTTTTCACTTTTTTTTTTATTTGTTGGCTTCACACGGCTTGTGTATTTTGCCATTTTCCAGTTATATTATAAGTTCTATTCACAATAAATCACTTTCACATAGTCCTCAGTCAGTCAGTTGTGTTGTAGGCTTCTAGCTACTCGTCGTGGCCAGTTCGATTTTCGGACGATTTATTTATATTTTTGTTCGTCAACGGCAACTAAACTAAAACCTATAAAATTAAAACTCTAGCCCTAAATGTTGTAGTAAAACATGACTTTTATGGACGGTGACTGACTGAGGACTTTATGTGAAAGGGATTTATTGTGACTGGAAACTATAATATAACTCGACACTGGCAGAAATGAGCCCTAATTTGGGCTTGGTTGCCAAACTTAAAAAGAAGAAGAAGAAGAAGAATTAGTTAGTTGACGTTCCATATTCAAATCACATTATGCATCAGCGGTCAATGAAATTCAGTAAAAACATTCCATTCAAAGAAATGTTTTGAAATGGCGGCTTGTACCTACTTGTATAGACAGATTGTAACACAGATATAAATCTAATTGAAGATGCGAGTGTACTTCGCGTCAAAAGGGTATACACTCACAGAATGAAGGGACTTGTCTATTTAGATTTATATTCGTTGGTTGTATAACACATGTCCCTCCATCCTGTGAGTGTGTGTGCTAGGTAGTGTTTTTATTCTTACTTGGTCTGATGGCGACCTTGCCGCCGTAACATTAACATATTTTGTAATTTATTCTCGCCCAATATACTCATTATAATACTTTCATTCTTAGAAACGTCCCGTATATAGTTCCTCACAGCCAATCCTTCCACTACAACAAATCAATAATAAGTTGGACACAAAATTACACAAAATTCTCCTACAACGGTTCACGTAATACTTTAAAATATTACTATTATATAACTCACGTGTAAATAATGATATAATTATCCAGTTTTGAACACTATTCATTATTATGAATACTTTAGTTATCATAATTCATTTTACTTGTGTAATTTCTGATTCCATACCCAAAGGGTGTTCAACAGGACTCTTATTACTGAGCCCTTGAACGATTTACTGAGCCATTTGTCTCAAATAAAGTGTAATTTGTATCTAAGAAAAGGCATACAAAATGACATAGGCGGGCAATACTATAACGAAATATGCTATCGGTGCCAGTACATCTACCATGAGTTTTCTACACTAACGTAATCTACACACGCTAGCGACTACGGTGAAACTTTTTGTACAAAATGCTAAGTGCGAGTCCGAGTCTGACTCGTGCACCGAGGGTTCCGATTTTTGGTTTGGGCCATCACTATTGTTAAAATCCGGACCGCATAACTAAGGTTGTTTGAGAAGGAATTTTGAAGAAAAAGCATTTAAATCGGTCCAGCCGTTTAGGAGTTCAGTGACATACACACGTGGAGAAGAATTTTATATATAAAGATGAAATGAAGATATTGAAATGAAAGAATAATAAACTAGAATTAATTCAGATTTTTCGCCTTGCAAACTTCGGAGATAAGGAGGAAAGGGTTATTTCATAGATCATCATAAATGAAAATAGAAACCTGTGTTAGAAATAGTTAGAATGTACCAATAAAGCTATTTATACCGCTCTGACGGACAGACAGATAGACAGACAGACAGACATACAGGCGGACGGTGTGGCACCATTAGGGTTTCTTTTTACCTTTTTAGTTCGGAACCCTAATGAGCCGACCATTCATGTCGTTACTCTAAGATATTAGATGGATTACGAATGGTAGAGTCAATTTGATAACATTAACAAATACCTTATGGCCTACATTGAACAAAATGAAATATTTATTGATATTGACTGTTTTTTTTAAACAATGTTGTCTACATTTTATATGTTATTTTACTGACATAAGACTGTAAAACGGAATTTGTGCATGTTTCTCAAAATCTCTTGTATTTTTAGTAGCAATTCATGTATTTTTTTTTCAATGCTTTGATATTAAATTCTGGCTTACAGATTATCTAACTTAAATACAGCTTGATGGCAAATGGATGATACTTATGTCATTTTGTATGCGTTTCCTCTACTCCGTTTTTAAAATACACTGATTTTTAAAAACTTTAGAAACAAATTCTACATACGCAAAGTTACTACTTAGCTTATTTTAGTACCTACAGTCAACTTACTTATGACTTTGTTCAACACTTAAACATTTAATTAAAACTAAAACCAATTTCGATAGTAATAATTGGAGTTCATTTTTATTACTGCATGTTCGTTACTAGAATGGCAGTAGTCGGAGAAGAGAGAAGGAACGGATGGTTATAAAAATAAAAAGGTTTTTTGACTTTTAAAACTAATAATATTATTATCGTTGGAATGATAAGGTATTATTTTACTAAAACTATAAAACATGTTCATTTTAAAACCCTGTTACATATTACCATAGATATTATGTACTTCGCGTGTCAAAATTTGTGCAAAAAGGGAGAGAAATGCTCTTTTTTGAAACTGTTCCCCGTGGATATGGAACTCGCATAAGGCTGCATGTCCACTAGACACTCTTTGAATTCGTCACCGATAGATGCTGAATTGTTATTAAAATCCAATGTGTCTGAGTGCTGTGAATTATTTAAGTTTAGGCACATTACACCTTACGACATAGTCAAAACATTTAAAACCCTGAAACTTAAACGCACCGGGGACTTATGGGATATATCCGTGACTGTTTTGCAGGGTATCATTGATGACATTGCTCCCCATCTAGCTTTAGTATTTAATAAATGCGTAGATTTTGGCCAATTTCCAGATTTAATGAAATATAGCAAAGTTATACCTTTGTTCAAGGCGGGAGATCCCAGTGATCCTACTAATTATAGGCCGGTTTCCATTTTGCCAGCTTTGAGTAAAGTATTTGAAAAGATTATTTTAACGCAATTACTCGCTCACTTTAATTTGAATAAACTATTACATAGTGAGCAGTATGGGTTTACAAAGGGTCGTTCAACTGTTGATGCCGGGGTAGCACTTTTAAGAAATATTTTTAACGCTTGGGAGAACTCACAGAATGTTATTGGAGTCTTCTGTGATCTATCTAAAGCCTTTGATTGTGTTGATCACCAGACACTCATACGTAAACTAAATTATTATGGGGTTAGGGGTGCAGCACTTGATTTGATGAAGTCGTATCTCGGGGAAAGAATTCAAAGTGTTGATGTCAATCGTATTAAATCATCTGGTTCTCCTGTGCATTTGGGGGTGCCGCAGGGCTCTATTTTAGGTCCTTTTCTATTTTTAATTTATATTAATGATCTTCCTTTTTATGTCAAAAATACCTGTGGAATTGTACTGTTTGCTGACGATACCTCACTGATTTTTAGTGTTGATAGACTGAAATCTAATTTTGACGATGTAAACGGTGCATTATCTCGGGTATTAAATTGGTTTACTGTAAATAATCTAGTTTTAAATGCAAAGAAAACTAAATGTATTAAATTTGCGCTACCAAATGTTAAAAAAGTAGGCTGTAATTTAATGATAAATAATGAACCTTTAGGTCTTGTTGAATCATCAGTGTTCTTAGGGATTACTTTAGACTCGAAACTTCAATGGGGCAGCCAAATAGCATGTCTTTCGGGAAAGCTCAGTTCAGCTGCTTATGCAGTTAGGACAGCTAACAGACGTAGACACAGCTCGATTAGTTTATTTTAGTTATTTTCATAGTGTTATGTCCTATGGCATTTTACTTTGGGGTAAAGCTGCTGATATAGAAACCATTTTTATTTTGCAAAAAAAAGCAGTGCGAGCTATTTATAATATGAGTTCTCGAGCTTCCCTCAGAGATAAGTTTAAAAATATAGGTATCCTTACAGTAGCATCGCAGTATATTTATGCAAACATATTATTTGTACATCAGAATATTAATCTTTTTGTAAAAAAAGTGACGTGCACTCTTTTAATACTAGAAATAAGCATAAACTTTTGACCTCTTCTTATAGACTCCAAAAAGTGCAAGGTTTATTTTTAGGACTGAGTGTACAATTTTATAATAAGATCCCAAATGAAATTTTAAATTTACCGTCACTAAAGTTTAAGAAACGTATAAAGGCCGCTTTAGTACAGAAGGCTTACTACAATATTAAAGAATATTTAAATGATAAAAATGCGTGGTTGTAGCGCTCGCTCTCGCAGGAAACATCTGATGTAATAAATTTAAGTTTGTTTTTGAAAAGAGTAATTGCTGAGTTTATTGCCGGCTCTTCTCAGCAAAATCAACCTTCCGAACCGTGCATTAGTGCATTAGATTATTAGAGTTTGACTATTCATAAGTGCCTGTGAAGGCCTATTTGAATGAATAAATTATTTCATTTCATTTCAATTATTTCATTTCATTTCATTTCATTTCATTTCATGTGTAGTAGCGAAGGAGCTCTAATGCCAGCCTAACTAATAGAGCGCTCTTGTGACATTATGGTAGTTATAAAAAAGTGGCAGGTTTTCATTCGGATGCGGGACTTGCGTTATATATATAGATTTATGTCTGTGGTATTATGGAGGTGCAAGGTGGATGACACCTCCATTGAAAAGGGAAGATCTTCCGCCAGGCTGGGACATCGTGCCTGGGGACCGCGGTCCAACTGTACTTGTAGGACAGTTGTATATATGCAGATTCGCCGAGAAATCTTTACAAGCGCGATGCAGGATGTAGTGGGCATGTATGCGCGATGTATGCACGATGCAGGATAATGTGGCGGCACGCCATCTATCTATCGGCGTGTGAACTTCGTTATGTAGTGGTTCGCTACAGTATCTACGTAGTACCTATTTGTTTAGAAACTCTCAAGAGTCACATCTTTAGCCTGCTTTTTCCAATAAGAAGCATGATTTTCTCGAATACCCAACTGATTTCTTCATTAAATGAATTATAAATTACGTTAGTAAGTATATTCTTTCGTTCGTAAAATGCCGGGCAGCTCACTAATTCTCAAGGCAGGTCTCAGTTTAATTTAATTATTTAATTCTCGGCTGACGACTGAGTGCCTCTTACTGAATTAGATAAGACGTAATAGGAACGGCAACAGGTAACCTGATATATATAAGGTGGAAACTGACATGGGTCATGGAGAATGATTCCTTCTGATTTTTTTTCTTTTTTAAACATTACTGTCGACGTAGAAGTAATTTGCTCTTGAGGATGTCCATAATTAATTTGTTTATTAATGTTTTTGGTGTAGAAAGGGACGTAAACCTATTCAATCAGTACGTTTAGATTTATATTTCTTTTCTCTGTGTTTAGATTCTAGTTTAGGCCTTGATAACGTGGCACTTGAGAACGTTACAACTGACTTTACCATCGGTTCGGACCGTTTCGATCTCAAGTTAAAGGTCTGTAGTGATGAGTAAAACTTGTACTTTTTTATTTCGTGAATCCAAACACGCCATACTTCTTTACATCAGGTGACTCGCCCCATCTCAAATCCTCAAGGTTGTAAAACACATTCAATGAAATGCCATCAAAAATCTTAACTATTAAACAAAGATTTTCATAGGGCATCGTGCCTCTACCCAGATGGATAGTCAGCCTTACTAAAGCATGATATTTAATATCACTCCGCTTGAGGGGCTCCTGAGCAAATCGCACTCAGTTCGTACTGCGCACGGCTGTCATCGCGTCATACTCGCTGTACTGATTAAATAAAAAATGCCAACTAGCATATTGAAATACTGTCACAACACTTATAAAAACCAAGGAAAAACTAAAAAAACTAACCTTCCATGTGTAAGTATTGAGATTTAGTCACTTTTAATTACCTAAACTTATTACTTTTAAATACTGTCAATTATGGCTTGTTTATTTCGTGTTCCCATAGAGGCGACTATCCTTTTCTGGACGTTTTAAATTCTTTGCTATTAAATTAATAAAAAATTGAGGTTGTTACGTTGAATAAAAAAGACACAGTACTTCAACTATAACAAAAGATTATATATTTTAAAAGAATACATATTTTTCTTTAACTTAAGTAGACAGGGTTCTTTATCTGACCGGTAGTCAATTATTAGCCACAGGAGTACCTCCACTTCTACACTTCCCTCGGTATTTGCTTCGCCAATATGGTGAGGCAAGGCGACGCACAATTTGTCCGAAGAAAGCGATCAGACTTCTTAGCGGTGTCCAATCTTGTATAGTAGGTAGAAAAACCCCATTCAAGGGGTTCACTATTTTAAGAGTAATATTTTTACTATTACTAATATATGTAGTGGTAAATTAAAAGAAATAAAATGTTAAAATATCAGTCGGTGCTTGCGCAGCAATCACAGACAATCTCACCAGAGACAGGCTTGGTTTTCGAGGTTATCTATGGCTTAGGGCGTGCACATATATTTAGGCCGTCTACATATGAGATTTTTTAAGTGTCGGTTAAACCGACTTGAACGCAACCGAGACATAATTGAGAAACACCTCAACTTGTATTGGAATACATATATATTTATATACATGCATTAATATTAATTTTAAATTTTAAATTTGTTTTTTTTTTAATATATGTTATAATGTAGATATAAGTTTATTTAATTATTTTAGGATTTTAACTACTGTTCACGTTAGTCGTGACAATATCCCCCTCGTTAGAAAAGGATTTTGCCTATGTAAAATCTGATACTGCATTCAAATTAGAATTAACTTAAATTACATAAATAACAGACTTAAATTGTTACTTACTTAATACCTACGAAGTAAATATTTACAATTTAAGATCTTTAATATGCCAGGCACCAATATTACGACCTGCCATATCTTTTAAAATGTATACGAGAGGAGACCGCTTCCCAATTATACTGCATTTCTCGAATTTGGGAGCGAGCTTCTTAGCAAAGTAAGCTCCTTTGTCGCTCTGGAAAAAACATCTTTTCCATACGATGTCACCTACATTAAATTCAGCATCTTTTCTTCGTAGGTTGTAACGTTGAGTCGCCTTCTTATGACTGTGGTACAAGGCAGCCTGAACCCTATCGAAAACCTCTGCGAGGTGTCCTAAGTTTTCAGCGTACACGTCTCTTGGTAGGAACAAGAGATCATTAGGTATATCATTATCAATGTAGTGTGACCCACATGAAACAAGTTCACGACCAAATACTAAAAAGGATGGCGTGAAGCCGGTCACTTCATTCACGGAACTATTTATCGCAAACTGTATTTTAGGCATATTTATATCCCAGGCCCTATGGTCATTATTAATTAGAGTAGAAATTGCAGCTATAATCGTTTTATTATACCTCTCCACTGTGTTAACTTGGGGGGTGTATTTAGGTAAATAATGAATATTGGGTATTTTATATTTAGAAAATAAAGTATTTAATTGGTGGCTAGTGAATTGAGATCCATTGTCCATGATAACAGTTTGAGGAATGCCGTGAATAAGAAATAAGCTTTCCTCGAGTATTCTACAAATAGCTGTTGATGTAGCTTGCCGTAAAGGAAAAAGTAAACAATACTTAGAAAAGCAGCAGGTTATAACGAATATATAGTTATTTTGTTTTCTACTAGTAGGCAATGGTCCAACTAAATCTATGGACAGAGTCTGGAATGGACGTGAACAACTTTTAGGTCGACCCATTTTGCCTAAGGTACCATGAGTAGGTTGTTTATATGCGAGACAAATTTGACATTCAGATACACATTTGACTACATCGCTATACATTCCGGGCCAATAGTAATGTAAAAGTAAACGGCGGTATGTTTTAAAAATGCCAAAATGTGCAGCAGTAGGCTCGGCATGATTAGTGTTAATAACATTAGCACGCTGCTCCTTTGGTATAACTTCTTTCCAGTCAAACTCAGATGTCAACGAGGACTTATTCTTCATGTAACGGTACAGGGTATTATGTTCTACCCGGTAGTTGGGGAACTTGCTTGGGGAGTTTATACAGCCATTAAAAATATTTATGTACCAGCCATCTATGGTGTTAGGTGGAGAATGGCCAGTACCTGGTGATGTAGAAATTCCTGAATTAGATGAGGATGAAGAAATAATTGGGTCAGATGTAGGGGAGCTGGAAATTTGAGCTACTGGACAACGAGACAATGCATCTGGAATTACGTTGTCTTTACCGTGGCGGTGGCGGATTTCAAAATTAAAAGAGGAAAGACGTACACCCCACCGTGCAAGACGACCGGAAGGGTTAGAGAGAGAAATAAACCACTTAAGGGCAGAATGATCAGTGTATACACAAAATGTTTTGCCATTCTCTAGATAGCAGCGCCAGTGCTCTAGAGCAGTCAAGACAGCGAGCGCTTCTCTTTCTGTGACGCTATAGTTGCGTTCAGGGCCGGAAAGAGAGCGACTCATATAAGCCACAGGATGCTCTATACCATCAATTGTTTGCGATAGCATGGCGCCTACGCCGAAGTCACTGGCGTCTGTGTGGACATCGAAAGGGTAATCGAAGTTTGGACAGGCTAAGATTGGTGATTTAACTAAAAGGGATTTTAGCTCAAGAAACGCTTTATCTGCTTCTGGGGTCCAGAGAAAAGGTGGAGATGACTTTTTTGTAGAAGTAAGTCTATTTAGAGGACCAGCCACCGTACTAAAATTTGGAATAAAACGCCTGTACCAGGATGCTGTTCCAAGAAACCGCTTAACTTCCTTTTTAGTTGTGGGTGTAGGGAAATTCAAAATGGCTTCAACCTTTTCGGGATCAGTACGTAGACCTTGTTCATCTACAACATAGCCTAGATACCGTAGCTTATTACGGAAAAATTGGCATTTACTTAGATTAATGGTCAAATTTGCATTACGTAGTTTTTCCAAAACACGTTTTAGCAGTGTCACGTGCTCCTCAAAGGTTTTACTGACGATTATGACGTCATCTAAGTAACAGAAGACTTTTAGTTCAAATTCAGGACCAAATAGAAGATCCACTAGTCGCTGCTGAGTGGCTGGAGCGTTTGATAGACCAAAAGCTGTTACTTTGAACATCAATGAACCACGTCCAGGTACGTAAAATGCTGTCTTTTCGCGATCTGGTTCATGAATTGGCAATTGCCAAAAGGCTTTAGAAAGATCTAGACTAGAAAGAAAATGACATTCTCTTAGATTATCTAGTATTTCGGATACGTAGGGTAAGCTATACGCATCTTTTTTCGTAATAGAGTTTAATTTCCTACTATCAAGACAGAACCGTGGCTTCCCATCTTTTTTTCCCACTACTAGAACTGGGGAAGACCATGGGCTCTCGCAGGGCTCAATCACATCTAGGGCCAGCATCTCGTCTACTTGCTCCGTGATAATACGCTGTTTTTCAGGTGACATTCGGTAGTATCTCTGTTTAATTGGTGCAGCGCAGCCAGTATCAATTTTGTGAGTTATGAGGTGTGTTCTGCCTAGACCTTTGTGTTCAAAAGAAATATCTTTGAATTGTTCTACAACTTCATCGGCTAGTACTTTTTGGTTAGTACTAAGATTATCGTAGGATTGAATATTATTTGAAATTGAAATCTCCATAATCCTTGGGTCATTATTTGATAGAAATGTTACTTCTGATAAATTATTTGGAAAAATTTTAAACTTAGTTAGGAAATCGATTCCCAAGAGTAAGGAAACTTCAATTTCTGGTATAACATGTGCTTTAATCATGTAATATGTATTGTTAAAAGCAATGGGTAGATGCATGGTACCTAATGACTTTAGTTTCTGTCCACCAGCAGCTGTCACTGTGATAAAATCATCTTCGTTGATAACGTAGCCATATTTCATAAAAGCATGATGAGAGTTATTACCTAAAATAGTTACAACTGAGCCTGAGTCCAGAAGTCCAAATAATGTGAGAGAGTTAAAGTCACTGATTTTAATTTTGATGTATGGCCGAGGATCGTTTACTGGTTTAGAATGTAGGATTGTAGCTACTTTATACGTTTGTGAAAAGGTTTTGATAAAAGAGAGCCAACTATTCCATTCTGACTGGTTGAAGTATGAATGGTAACTACAATCCGAATTAATTAGTTTTTTGTATATCTATGGTATGGATAGTTGGGTGGTTTAATGCAATCAGGACAAGTAGGATAAGAAACATCTTTTTTTCCACATTTAAAGCATATTAAAATCTTTGGTGCTTTACATTTCTTTAAGGTGTGGTCACTAGATCGACAGCGTGGACACCACTTAGGTTTAGTATCATTAGGACCAACTGCTTGGACTGTGATATCTTCGACCTCATCAATAGGGTAGGTATAGTTATTTTTAGTGTTAGTGTAGTTATAGGTTTGTTTCTCCTGTATAGGTTTATTGTAGTTTTGATTAGAATTAGGTTTATACATTGAATTACTATAAATCTTATTTTGTGAGGTGCTTGGTCTATTGTAGGCAAATTCTGGTGCGAGTGTGTCAGCAGTAACCTTTGGAGGTTCACGAAAATGTGATAGTCTGGATTGAAAGTTTTCGAAATTTTTACATTGATCTCGCAAAGCGTCTATAGTTTTAATATCCGGGCAACTAGCTAAGGTATTAGCGTAATATGGCCTTATATTATGTAATATAATCTCCAATTTCTCATCTTCTGATAGAGTGCGCGAAAGACGAGAGAACATGCCATGCATTATTGATAAATATATAGTTATATTCTCACTTTCACCCTGTGATCGTGCACGGATTTCATTCATTAGCCGGTAGTCATAATCGAATTGACTGAAATCCTGTTTCAAAAGAGTCACTAGATCATTCCAAGAATTTATAGTATCTCCTATACTGCGGTACCAATGGAGAGCATTTTCTGTGAAAATCTCTGTAGCAAATGACAATACTTTGTCGGCAGAAATATTCCGAGCCCGAATGAACTCGTCAACTTTTTGTATAAAAGCTCGAACACACGTTTTACCATCAAATTTTAATTTATGTAGGTCACTACTAATGCCACGATCACAAGTCACTGCGATGGAAGAAATTTTTTGTTCTTTGCCATCAGCTGGAGTAGAATCAACTGTTGTTAAAGAAGTAGATTGTTTAGGAGCCAATTTAGTCAGCTCATTAGTTTGTGATTGGTAGTCTTTTTGTAATTCTTCCAAAGTATTAAATTCTGCCGTAGTTTCTGGAGAAATTCTAGATAAACGGTGATAAATGTGATTAAAAATATTTTCTGTACGTAAAAATACGTTTTTATCAAATTTTGACTTTAGGGTACCTAGCAAATTTTTTGTCTTTATAAGGCACTCTTTAGTACCTCTCAAATCGTCCGGTGTATCAAGGTGTGACTCTAGTATGTCTTCCGGTGCAAAAATACGACTAAGTTTAGTGATCTGTTTACGCAAATCTGCTACACTTTCAGCCGGCGTATCTCCACGCAAACCAACCTCGTACTCAAGTTCAGTTTTTTGTAATGAAAGAAATTTAATATTGTGATCCATTATTAAAAGAATAAAAAAAAATAATGCTTTATAACACTAGATTGTGTAGGTTGTGCAGATATATTATAGCAAAAGTAAAAAGTAAACTGAAAACATGCAAGCTTAACTACTAAACATTCCTATTAATAAGTGTGATTGAAAAGAAGCCCCTTCTGTTACATTAATCAACTACTGTAACAGAACGATTTTGTTTTGCTTGTAATGATCATGAAAGCAAAGGTAGCACACAATTATGAAACAGAAATATTCAACTAATGAGTGTCACAGATAAAAAATAAAAAAAATATAATATTTAACATGAAATTAAAAAAAAAAACGCTCATTAGTTGAAAAATAAAACAATAATCGTTTTACAGAAAATTAAACCATGAACATACCACCACCAAGATAAACTAAATAGTAATTAGACCCGTGACTAATAGAATTGACCTTCAGAACCGCGAAAGTGGGCGCCACTTTGTTACGTTGAATAAAAAAGACACAGTACTTCAACTATAACAAAAGATTATATATTTTAAAAGAATACATATTTTTCTTTAACTTAAGTAGACAGGGTTCTTTATCTGACCGGTAGTCAATTATTAGCCACAGGAGTACCTCCACTTCTACACTTCCCTCGGTATTTGCTTCGCCAATATGGTGAGGCAAGGCGACGCACAATTTGTCCGAAGAAAGCGATCAGACTTCTTAGCGGTGTCCAATCTTGTATAGTAGGTAGAAAAACCCCATTCAAGGGGTTCACTATTTTAAGAGTAATATTTTTACTATTACTAATATATGTAGTGGTAAATTAAAAGAAATAAAATGTTAAAATATCAGTCGGTGCTTGCGCAGCAATCACAGACAATCTCACCAGAGACAGGCTTGGTTTTCGAGGTTATCTATGGCTTAGGGCGTGCACATATATTTAGGCCGTCTACATATGAGATTTTTTAAGTGTCGGTTAAACCGACTTGAACGCAACCGAGACATAATTGAGAAACACCTCAACTTGTATTGGAATACATATATATTTATATACATGCATTAATATTAATTTTAAATTTTAAATTTGTTTTTTTTTTAATATATGTTATAATGTAGATATAAGTTTATTTAATTATTTTAGGATTTTAACTACTGTTCACGTTAGTCGTGACAAGGTACAGCTTAATTTTAACCAATAGGCCAAAATAATTTTCGTAATTGTATACGAGTTTAAAACGTAGGACAGTTGAAATTATGGTTTAATTTTGTCCCACTGCCCGGCGCCCGCGCGCCGCCGCCCGCCGCCCCTTCGCGTCGCTTAGTTACGATATTGTTAGTGATATTGCTCCTCATTCTCGCTAAATATGAGCCATTACCCGAAACC
The DNA here is from genome assembly GCA_951394255.1 of Polyploca ridens. Taxonomy (NCBI): domain Eukaryota; kingdom Metazoa; phylum Arthropoda; class Insecta; order Lepidoptera; family Drepanidae; genus Polyploca; species Polyploca ridens. The sequence goes on from OX596262.1 coordinate 14,693,005, forward strand.
CATAAACTGCTTCAATAATTTGTAAATGTATAATAGACGTTATTTAAATTTATTGAAGGTCGTACTCATAGTGATATCGTTAACAACATGGTGCGTCCATGCTACGCGAAGCGAACACGAGCTGAGCCACGAACGTACAGTATTCGTTCGTTGCTCGCGATGTTAAGTGTGGACGTTACAACGAGCCTACAACGAGCGCGAAGCGAATCCCTGTGTACGTGAAAAAACTGACAATCGGGTGGAGCGCAGTCGAGTGCGAGACGAATGCTCATTCGAGACTCGCAAGTCCGTCCACGCTACGCGAACAACGAACGAATCATGTTCGTTCGAGGCTCGGCTCGGCTCGTGCTCGCTTCGCGTAGCATGGACGCACCATTACCTTGTGCGATGCGTGAGTGGTTTCCATATAGATGCACTCCTGTGATATATCGTACACTAAATTAAGGCCAAAGAGACGAGATAAAATACGTAAACAACCTTTACTGAGTTACATTACGATAGCGATCGATTATTATATCGCAGGCAATAATGACGTCAGCGACAGCTGTCGTTGTGTGATTCGTGGTACAGGAAAGCGGTCGGTCGACAGCTGTCGTTGTGTGATTCGTGGTACAGGAAAGCGGTCGGTACAGCAGCTACGGATTCAATCTTCGTCTGATATAGACGACAATGATATAATAGAAAGTTAAAAATTTGTGTATAATTTCTTTGAATATAAATTTTTTGAACCCCTGAAAGTTTGTTTACATACTTTATCTCGTCTCGTTGGCCTTACTTTAATGATTTGGAAAAAAAAGCCAAACATAGTCAGATTGTCCAAAAAATATATAAAAAATGTAACCTTGCTGAGTTTCTTGCCGGATTCTTCTCAGTTGAAGGCCGAGTTCCGAACCGGTGGTAACTTCAGTAAATTTGACCTTCATAAGTGCCCTTCTGGGGCCTAAATTGAATAAATGGCTTTGACTTTGACTTTGACTTTGATTTAGGTACTGTTAGAAAAAAAAAATATGAGTTTCTTGTCATTTGTTCTCTTTAAAAAACGATAATGCCAAATTTCTCGTTTGTTTTATATTTTGTTGTTCAAACTATGAACGCGCAGTCAAAGCAGCGTTGCACATACCCGTGCTCACGGCACATACTCTAGTACATTCCGTACTACTTTAAAAAGCTACTCGTACCCCTAGAACCTAAATATTCAACTAGAGCACGTTGGTCACCACCGTGACACATCATGCATCGGCGTGAAATGTTCAAACTCGTCCAGAGTGAACCAAGAACTCGTACATCTGTGAATATTTAAACTAATTAAGCACATAAGTATCGCGTAAGTATTTGATTTGCGTAACAACGCGTTGGATCCCACTTAGCACTTAGCGGCATAATTATTATTTGCTTGACAACCGACGACTGCTGAAAACAACGACTTTTTTATGCTTAGGTATATCTTTTTTATTGTTAATTATTTGGAAAAAAAAAGCCAAACATAGTCAGATTGTCCAAAAAATATATAAAAAATGTAACCTTGCTGAGTTTCTTGCCGGATTCTTCTCAGTTGAAGGCCGAGTTCCGAACCGGTGGTAACTTCAGTAAATGTGACCATCATAAGTGCCCTTCTGGGGCCTAAATTGAATAAATGGCTTTGACTTTGACTTTGAATCCTGTTTGAGTTGTTCGGGAGGAGAATGAGCATTTTACATGAGAGTATGCGAATACTGGGCCCCTAATAGTAAATAAGAAAAATATATATGCCTACAATATAATTTTTTATTGACTTACAGTTAAAAATATAACAATTGATTTCTATTGTTATCCTGCCGCGCGGATCTTGGAACAGTCAAGTTTTAACCATTAAGGATTTTTACCATTTTACTATAGACCATTGACTAGTTTTTGAATGTTTTTGAACTAAACTTTTCAGTTTATCTGAGTACCACATTATATTCATTATTCAGCTATGTTCCATATTCAATTAATTTAAAAAAAAAAACTCATTGTAGTGGGGCCGGAAGTGACTGCCTCTTCTTCATATAGGAGAGTCAAACCTCCAAGATATCTTTATAAAATAACTGATATGCTTATTGTCCTGATAATGATAATTAAAACCAGAAGATTGCAGTTTATCAAGTAACCTCGACAAAACTCAACTAATATTTCATGCCTAAACAAAGTGGGGTTCATGGACCTCATTTGTTCAGGCTCATTAATCATGAACCCGGGGAAAAAATTTAGAAGCTTCTTTTAAGGTTTTTGACTCAAATCTAGATTTAAGTTTAATAAAGGCTAATAAAGGAGAAGAAAATGTAACGGACCAAATAATTGAGAAATGTGCATCAAATGGTTTACGGCAGAAAATCCTTGCTGGCTCCAAGCCTGGGTTACAACTACAAGCTAAAAACTTAATTATAAATTAATTAAATAATTAATTAATTACTTAATTATAATGGAAGTTAGTTTCCGGATGGTTTCCGGTTTTTTAATATTACTCTGTAGACAATTATGATCCCACCAAAAACATTCTGTAAAAAACTAGCCAAGTCTCGATGGGGCTGCTTGTTTATCTCTAAAAAGTAATGAAATCTAGACAAAGTCGTGCCAAGTCTAAGGTTCCTTACTGCGATTTCTTTATTATTATAGTTAATGTTGTGTGACTTGGCCGTTGAACATTCTTTATACGTTAGTGGGTACAAGTACAGATTGGTGCAATGGTGTCATGGAACACCTGGTTTTGTACCCTTGTATTCCCTTCAACGGCCAAGTCACACAACATTAACTATAATAATAAAGAAATCGCAGTAAGGAACCTTAGACTTGGCACGACTTTGTCTAGATTTCATTACTTTTTAGAGATAAACAAGCAGCTCCATCGAGACTTGGCTAGTTTTTTACAGAATGTTTTTGGTGGGATCATAATTGTCTACAGAAAAAAAAAGCCAAACATAGTCAGATTGTCCAAAAAATATATAAAAAATGTAACCTTGCTGAGTTTCTTGCCGGATTCTTCTCAGTTGAAGGCCGAGTTCCGAACCGGTGGTAACTTCAGTAAATTTGACCTTCATAAGTGCCCTTCTGGGGCCTAAATTGAATAAATGGCTTTGACTTTGACTTTGACTTTGATTTAGGTACTGTTAGAAAAAAAAAATATGAGTTTCTTGTCATTTGTTCTCTTTAAAAAACGATAATGCCAAATTTCTCGTTTGTTTTATATTTTGTTGTTCAAACTATGAACGCGCAGTCAAAGCAGCGTTGCACATACCCGTGCTCACGGCACATACTCTAGTACATTCCGTACTACTTTAAAAAGCTACTCGTACCCCTAGAACCTAAATATTCAACTAGAGCACGTTGGTCACCACCGTGACACATCATGCATCGGCGTGAAATGTTCAAACTCGTCCAGAGTGAACCAAGAACTCGTACATCTGTGAATATTTAAACTAATTAAGCACATAAGTATCGCGTAAGTATTTGATTTGCGTAACAACGCGTTGGATCCCACTTAGCACTTAGCGGCATAATTATTATTTGCTTGACAACCGACGACTGCTGAAAACAACGACTTTTTTATGCTTAGGTATATCTTTTTTATTGTTAATTATTTGGAAAAAAAAAGCCAAACATAGTCAGATTGTCCAAAAAATATATAAAAAATGTAACCTTGCTGAGTTTCTTGCCGGATTCTTCTCAGTTGAAGGCCGAGTTCCGAACCGGTGGTAACTTCAGTAAATGTGACCATCATAAGTGCCCTTCTGGGGCCTAAATTGAATAAATGGCTTTGACTTTGACTTTGAATCCTGTTTGAGTTGTTCGGGAGGAGAATGAGCATTTTACATGAGAGTATGCGAATACTGGGCCCCTAATAGTAAATAAGAAAAATATATATGCCTACAATATAATTTTGTATTGACTTACAGTTAAAAAATAACAATTGATTTCTATTGTTATCCTGCCGCGCGGATCTTGGAACAGTCAACGGATTTTTACCATTTTACTATAGACCATTGACTAGGTTTTGAATGTTTTTGAACTCTACTTTTCAGTTTATTTGAGTACCACATTATATTCATTATTCAGCTATGTTCCATACTCAATTAATTTAAAAAAAAACAACTCATTGTAGTGGGGCCGGAAGTGACTGCCTCTTCTTCATATAGGAGAGTCAAACCTCCAAGATATGTTTATAATATAACTGATACGCGTATTTTCCTGACAATGATAATTAAAACCAGAAGATTGCAGTTTATCAAGTAACCTCGACAAAACTCAACTAATATTTCATGCCTAAACAAAGTGGAGTTCATGGACGACATTTGTTCAGGCTCATTAAACATGAACCCGGGGAAAAATTTTAGAAGTTTCTTTTAAGGTTTTTGACTCAAATCTAGATTTAAGTTTAATAAAGGCTAATAAAGGAGAAGACAATGTAACGGACCAAATAATTGAGAAATGTGCATCAAATGGTTTACGGCAGAAAATCCTTGCTGGCTCCAAGCCTGGGTTACAACTACAAACTAAAAACTTAATTATAAATTAATTAATTAATTACTTAATTATAATGGAAGTTAGTTTCCGGTTTTTTAATATTACTCTGTAGACAATTATGATTCACGCAAATATACTAGAAACTATGCAAATAAAAATCTCTTATTAAAATAATATTAGAAGTCCAAACGAACTGTTGCATTTGAAGATCAGCCTGCCTGAAGATTAGATCAGTTGGATTTTATAGCCGTTGAGCCCCAAGTTTACTTTACTTAGCACATGCAGGGGGTAGGTTCAGTTCTCAGACAACACAGACCAATAATTTGCAATTTTCATGTTGTATTCTTTAACTTTATACAGCAATGGATTATAATATTCGTGATAGGTATTTGAAGGTATAAACTGTACAAACTTTTTTTCTTGCAAACCTTTCGGCTTGGCCGTTAAGTAATAAAATTATATAACAAAATATTGAGACCTTTCAAGCATGTCACACACAGTAACACGGGACACCGCTCATTCTCCTTTATTTTGTCGTGTTACATCTTCATTTGTTGGTAACTAATTAATTAATCATACATTTTACCTGCTCATGTTCTTGAAACTATCCAATTATCTTATTTACTTAATTAGTTTACATAAGAACAGTGTTATTAGGCGTTATGTTTTGTAACTATATATAGGTAGTCCCTGATACAGGCGATGTAGATTTGACAGAACTCCAGTTTTAGGTATAACATTATTTAGGTTACGTGTCCCGTACAAGTAATTCATTTACAAATTTTACCCCATATATTTCGTAAAAAAAATAATAATATTGAAAAAAAACAAGAATCTGATAATGATTTTTTAAGACCCCACCCAATTGGGTTATCCATTTTGGAACCTAAATGAAAACATGTCCCCTAGTTTAAGCAACAAAGACTTGATTGATTTGAGGTAAACTGACTGTCATACAGATGAAAGGAAGAAAGAACTAAACGAACCTTTATGCGTTAACTACGGAACCCCAAAAAGGAACAAAATTAGTGTAAGATTCACGAAGATGAATTATTGATGGTCGGACCTACTTTTCTGCACAGTTGTTTTCCGGTTGCCCTTTCTGAAAAATTACAGCGGTAGTCCGCGGTTCTTTACAAATGATCATGTTTCCTCACATGAAAAACCCTTTTTGTGAATTCAGTATTTACATACATTTGAAATTTACACTTTTCGGATTCGAACGATGGTAGTGGACCTTTGCTACGGCATTTGAAGTCACAACCACTGAGCTATCGTCGCCTTATTGACTTAAAAATCATGAAATAATCTATACTAATGTTACAAAGCGATAAAGTTTGAATATTTGGATAATGGGGGTATCTCCGGAACTTTTGATCCGATATAAAAAAAATACAGTACCTATCACTGAACGCTGGCTACTTTTTATCCCGCAAACGCGGGTGAAACCGCGAGGGACAGCTATCTATACAGGATGTTTTTTTGGTCAGCGACTAGCGACCCAGGAGCGGTAGTACATAAAATACATTTTCCAAAAATGGACTTAATTCCATTAAATACTGTTAATGCGTTGAGAATTAACTTATTCAATTTGAAATAAAATTACCGCAAAGTATGGTCACTAGCCACGTGCACTGACTAGAGTTAGGCGCAAGCCGCCATTGCCCCACCCCTTTACTCCCTCGCACTCCCTTTGAGTATTACGTATATATTTTAGCTTATTACATGATTTTCAAAATAATATTATTTAAAAATAAAGTATTTTTTTTATATTTGTTTTAGCACCAGTATCACTTGTATGATCAACCCTGAGTCGCTCGTCGCTGACCAAAACAAGAACCTGTATATATAAAATTTAAAGTCCTGACTGACTGACTGACTGATATATCAACGCACAGCCTAAACCACTGGTCCTAGAGACATGAAATTTAGATGGTATATTCTTTGTGACGAGTAGATATTCACTAAGAAAGGGTTTTTCGAAATTCCACCCCTAAGGGGGTAAAATAGGGGATGAAAGTTTATATGAAAGTCCGTCAGTTTCGAAGTTAGGATCTTCAAATTTTTTTTTTTTTTTTTTTTTTATTCAGAACAAAAACACATTATACTATAAAAATATAAAACGATAACAACTGCAGTAGTTAAAAACTGTGTCGCAGCTATTAACGCCCACCTCAGAGCAACAATATTAAATCAGAGGTTCCGAATTATAAACGTAACAAATTAATAATTATAATTATAGTAATGCATGACATACAATAACATGTTGAAGACATATTTTTTATTTGAAACCACATTAAAAAAGACTAAAGAATATAAATATATATATATATATATACATATTTATTATATTAAGTAATAACATTCATTAAATTTGTGTATATGTATATGTTTATGTATATGTGTGTGTGTTTTTATGTTTTAGTACTTAATTATGTTTTCAGTCTCTTCATAAGTTAGGCTAAGCAGCCAGTTTGTGAGTTGCATTTTACATTCCCGGAGTGTTAACGGGTGTATTTTTATTTTCTTATTGATGCTGTTGTACAGGTATGGACTAAGGTAATGGAAGTGTTTCCCAGCAAATGCAGTTTTCCGAGTAATTATTTTGCAAACTCTATCAGACCTGCGTCTACTTTTATTTTGTAAAGGTGAATTAAACGGGAGCATAGAATGTTTCTTAAGCATACTATTAAGTATATATAATTTACGAACAGTGAGTAACTTACACTGAGAATATTGTTCGTTTGTAGGTCTTGATGTCATAACCTTCAAGACACACCTTTGGGCTCGCTCAAAACGAAGGAAGAGGGACTTAGTGGTACCACCCCAGGCGGTGATATATAGTTTTTAATGTCTGAAAACTGGCAATTGATCTTAGAGTTCTAAAAACGAAAATCAACTTTCTTACTCGAGGGATCAGAGATTCAATGTGTGCCTTCCAACAGAGATTACTATCTATTAGAACACCCAGATATTTTACAGTTTCTGTACGGGAAATCTGACCACATCCGCATAGCCCATTCATGACAAACTTACAATCATGTGCAAAGATAGTAAATGATGGAGGAGGCACAGATGCCGCTCTCATGCCAAAAGTAATGAAGCTAGTCTTTTCTTTATTTAATGTGAGTAGGTTATTTGATAGCCATTTCAAAACAAAATTGAGAGCAACCTCTGCGTTATTATGTGTTTAGGCTGAAGATTGAAATTAATTTATACGTGTCTCAGCGTTTTTAATAATGCCACCCTCAAAGCGGGATGAAGTTGTTTTGTTTTGTTTTATTGTTGTAGAAAAATTCGTCATTTGTTTCCTGTAGGCCACGCGAGCGAAGCCGCGAGCAGATGCTAGTCTGTAATAAAAAAACGACAAATTGTACCTACGTACGTAGCAGTATGTCAATAGCAGTGAGAATATAATGAAAGCTATATTTTCCGAGTTTACCTTGTCAAACAGCCGAGTACCTACATGTCGTGTTGTGATTACTGTTTGCTTTGCCACAGCTAATTTAACTTCTGTTTAATTTGTATCAATTATGCCATGATTCTGCCTTTGTTTGTGTTCCGGGAGTAAGATATTTCCGAAATCTTCGTACTTATCCCTTTCAAATTCAAATTCAAAAAGCATTTATTCAATTTAGGCCCTGATAAGGCACTTAACAAATGGCTCTACACCGGTTCCAAATACAACTTGAACTGAGAAGACTCCGGCAACAAACTCAGCAAGTCTTTTTTTTTAATATGTAAATAGAAGTACTACAATTCAAAATTCAAAATCATTTATTCAAATAGACCTTCGCAGGCACTTATGAAAAGTCTGACTCTAATACTCTAATACCGGTTCGGAAGGTTGCATTTGCTGAGAAGAGCCGGCAATAAACTCAGCAATTACTCTTTTCAAAACAAGCTTAGATTCATTACATAATATTTACATTCTAATCGCACTGACAACAATTGCGTGCCCCGGCGAGGCGGCAAAACTACAAAGTAGTCTGAATCTATATTTTATAAAAAATGGCAAACTTAAGCAGACCAGCCCCCACAAGCAGCACCTGTTCACAAGTATGACGCGTGTGGCAGCCATCGCCCTCCTCGCCATATTGGAGGGAAGTGAGCGACCCGTCACACGACGCCGCCGCAAGCAGAGACCTTAAAGTGAGCATGACCTACTTAAGTCTGCCTTAGAAATAAAAAATTACTAAAGGGAAACTAACATAGGTACTTTGAATTAAAATGGACCTTGAACTAGCTGCTAAGTGAAGCAGGTGCAGAGAGAAGCTACTTCCATACATCCTTGTCGTCAATATAGTGAGACACTTTATAATAGGCCCTACTCAACAACCGCTTTTTGATATATTCCTTATTACAAAATATATATAACAATAGCCTGCGAAGCGAACAATTCGTTCAAATGCATTCTTGTCATCTACAAAATCAGAAACTTTATAGTACCCTTTCGTGCATAACTTCTGTTTAACTATCTTTTTCAATCTATGTATAGGTAGCTCTTGGATTTCTTTGGGTACTTTATTATAGAAACGTATACATTACCCCCTTAAAAGAGTTAAGGACTTTGCTAAGCCGAGTTAAAGGTACAGCAAGTTTGTGCTTATTTCTAGTGTTCAAACTATGAGTGTCACTATTCTTAGGAAAGAAATTTAAGTTTTTCCTCAATATTTGTGTCCGAATGTCTCACATTGGGTAGACTGAATCTGATACATTTTGTTTTTTTCTCATTTAGCAATAAATTATTAATAGTAAACCAATCAACGACTTCAGAAAGAGCATTGTTCACATCGTCAGAATTAAACTCATGTCTATTCACTTTGTAAAGAAGTGAAGTGTCATCAGCAAACAATACTATCTCATGTTTTTTTTCTACAAGATATGGTAAGTCGTTGATGTAAATGAGAAATAGAAAAGGTCCAAGGATAGAACCTTGTGGTACACCCATAGTTACTGATGACCCAGGGGATACTTTACCATTAACATCAACCTTTTGAATTCTGTCACATAAGTAAGAAATCAAAAGATCAAGTGCAGTGTCTCTAACGCCGTAGTGATGTAATTTGCTGATCAGTATTTTATGATGGACGTCCCAAAAAACACCGAGGGTGTCTCGTGAATTTTCCCAGGCGTCAAAAATATGTTGAATAAGCTCAACACCAGCATCGGTTGTTGAGCGACCCCTAGTGAAACCAAATTGTTTTTCGCACCTGAATAATATTATACGATAGTGAGGTAATTTTTTCTAAAATTCTACAACGTAGTCTACACACCTGGATGTCACGAACGTGCTATGCACTTTCTAGAAGTTGTGTAAATGGTATTGTTCTCTCATGATACTTACTTACCGTACATAATAAGATTTTAAAGAAAAGAAAAAGATTTGGACGGAAAAAAATCTCAGACGCGAAAGGGTTATGGTGAGAGTTAATAAACCCTTGAAAGTATCGTAAAATCTTTTGAATTATTTATAATAGATGGGCTCCCTCGACCCTCCCTTTCTGACATTGTTTAGGTAACAACGCAACGCCAAGAAGGAACTGGCTCTCATGTGGTCGCATGCTGCTGTACCCTGTGGATACCTCGATATAAGTAGGCACCTACCTAGGTGTCATAATTATTCCCTCCACTATCTTCCCTGGCGTAGTTTGGCAAAAACATAACAAAACTTTTGTGGTTAAGAAAAAATACCTTACATCTCGTCCTCTTGTATTTCACTGATGATGAGTAGCCTAACTGAATAATGACGGGTACCTACTAAATCCTGTTTACCTTCATCCCATTCCAGGCCACGTTTCTCCGACGAGGCGAGATACCAACACATAACACGAATGTATGCAAGAATAATTTTTCCGTTGCCATTTCAAATTCTTCTTCGCGCGAACAAGATAAATTACATTTATCTCTAACTATTATGTAACACGTATGATACCCATGCGTGATGAATTAAAAAGACAAGAGTTTGGTAGAAAAACATACTATTGAGCTGGAGTGTGCGACAGACGATCAATACATGTAGTACATGATTGAAAAGGTGGTAGGTAGTACGCTTAAAGGCCGCAGCCTGAGCTGGCCTGAATAAGCAACCTCAAAAAGGTACCTGGAATAGATTCACCATCATGCTCAGCCAAGGGATGCCCGTCGGTGCACTTGGTGATCAAAGGAGTTTACAAAAAAGTCTGGGAAATTATCACGCATCTGTAGATGTCTGTTCATATTTAGTTATAATTGTCAGTTATTCCGCAGACTCATTAGTTACCTAATAGCATAGCACGAAGCAAATATAGATTTATTTTCCTTTATTTTCTTGCAACGTCGAACGTCGACGTCGAATCGGATCTTACTAAAGGTTGAATTTTTTTTGCCAATCAATCGCCGTTGTGTTTCAGCAGTTTTACTAGAAGTCTTCGAAGTTTTGTTAACATTACCACAAACGGCAATAATTATCATAACTAACCACTGTAGGATTGTGGTCAAACGCAAGCAAAAACACTGACCTACTTAGCCCAAGAATTCGGTAACCTAGACGTCTGACAGCTGAGTCTAATGCCCACATTCAGAGAGTAATAAAATATTGATATCCACCAGGATTTACGTCCATCAGATAACTTAACTCGTAAATATAGAACACGAAATACATTTATCTAGACTCCAACTGCGCTAGTTCTAGCTAGACCAATGCGTATTGATATGTTTTGTCGACCAAACCAACGAAGACACGGTGGGCATCTACAGATTTTTATTAGGATGCCCGTCTCGTGATTAGATAAAAACGTGAATCTTTTCAGGGTTCCGTAGCCAAATGGCAAAAAACGGAACCCTTATGGATTCGTCATGTCTGTCTGTCTGTCCGTCCATAAGTCACAGCCACTTTTTTCGAAATCTTTAAGAACTATACTGTTAAAACTGTTAAACCGCATTAAGATTTTCACACAAAAATTGAAATTGGGTTCCCCATACTTAGAACTGAAACTCAAAAAAATTTTTTCATCAAACCCATACGTGTTTGTTATCTATGGATAGGTCTTCAAAAATGATATTGAGGTTTGTCATATAATTTTTTTCTAAACTGATTAGTTTGCGCGATAGACACTGCCAAAGTGGTAAAATGTGTGTCCCCCCAGTAAGTTCTAAAATAAGAGAATGATAAACCAAAAAAAATATATGATGTGCCATGTGTTACCATGCAAACTTCCACCGAAAATTGGTTTGAACGAGATCTAGTAAGTAGTTTTTTTTTAACCTGCAGTGTCCTACGGTCCGTATATGTCATAAATCGTAAACCGCAATTTACCTTTCATTCAATATTTTTGGCGTTTTTTTTTTCATAGCAAAGTTGAGTTAGTTAATATTACACGGAACCCTCCGTGTACGAGTCCGACTCGCACTTGGCCAGTATTTTCTTTTACACAATGTTATAGAGGTATATAGGTAAGTAGGTACCTATACAAAGGGATCCAGCTCTCAAGAGCCCCTGTTAATTCTTATCTGTGGTATGTGATGACAGATTTTATCAATTTAAAACGTTTGCACGTTCTCTTACTGTTTTCCTTCACCGAACTGCAACGTGAGCGTGAGTCATATGACGAATTTGTAATAAACTTTCATCTATAACACGCTGTCACTAATATAGGTCAAACAAAGAGCATTAATCAAATAATAACAAGAAAGACTAAACGGTAGGTATCTACTTATGGACAAATCATGAATTATGTCAATTTAATGCCAAAGTCAGCAATAGACAACTCGGAAGATTGATGATGCGTCACGAAGATTATACACTTAATCAATTCGCAATTTCTTTGGTTCCAGTGTGTCTTATAGATACCGTCGTCGGACAATCGTAGAGCTAATAAATCAGGCTCTCACCCGCCGTAATACTCAGCCCCAAATTATACTTACGTAAATCATAAAAAATGCCTGGCTCGGTCATCACAGAGGCTGATAGCGGAGTACACGGCTACATCAATCAAACTTAGCGTCTCGGAAAAAGGCCTCGGGCATGGAAAATGAGAATACTTAGGTACTTACTTGTTTATAGAAAAGAATATGCGAAAATATTGGAGATACGTTGTACCAAATCTTGGGCAGGCTCTGATGCGGAGATAGTTATTACGCGAGTTTTCAAAATGGGATATTTTTGATAAGCGTGGGGAAACAGTACCTATATTTAAGCACCATAATATATGTAGGGTATGAGCCCCGGTTGTGGCCACTTACGGCGCCACTACAGTGGCTCATCAAAAGCGATCATCATCTAAGATTTCATTTACTATAGACAATAAATGAGTCTAGCTTCAACGCCTTATATATTGACTTTCAAAATTCCAAGTGGCCACAACCGGGGTACTCGCCAAAACTAGGGCTCACCCTATAAGTCAAAGATAATATAGGTAGCTAATAATCCATCCTGGACTGTTCGACGCCGCGACGTCCGATTTCATTAAACGAATTCCCTGTTGACCAAGATGGCCAGATTGTATACCTTTCTAGGTTTATTGAAATTTATATTTTTAGCGATAAGTTGTTAATTTCAATAAAACACCTTTAGTATTTTCCTATCTAGGGAGTGACATAAAACTTCTTAAACTTAGAAGGTAGGTAGGAGCGTGTCGCTCCTAAAGTCAGCAATGAGCAATTCAGCGAATATTTATCGCCTCAAGATTACGACGTGGACCAGCTGAAAGCACCTATAACTCTTCATTACAGCAATGATAGCAAGTGTGGGTGTACCAATGTAACTATTACCTTAATTATAGCATTATATTGTACTCGGCCTAGGGTTGGTATCTGAAATACTCACCTCGTGATGAACAACCCGTTTACAGTCACAGGCATTGGAAAAAAAATTTGGTCCTCCCGCGCGGGACTCCTTGCTCTGTGATTACACTAAATGCCAAGTTAGTTTTATCTACAAAGTATTTTATAACTAAAGGAATTACTAGTCTCGCAATAGAGACAATGTATTTACCAATCAATCGCCAACGATCACAAATTATATTGAATACTTTACACTGACCAAGTGTGAGTTGAACTCGTTCAAAGTTCCGTAATAGGCATCGAAATACTATATTTCAATGGTAATAGGTATAAAAACAACTCTATAAAATAGATCTGTAACTCGTGTTGCAATAGTAAGCACAAGTGCAAGTATACTTAATTTTTTTTAGTTACCTAAGTTTATAGTAAGAATAATAATCGTTTACTTATTGTAATTTCTGTGGTCATGACTCTATCATATAACTATAGTATCTAAAACCTGTGAACATTTCAAGTATATCCTATAACGGTAAAAAAATACAGCTCGGTAGACTTACAATAGGTACCTACGTGCGACAGTTAATTGCCTACTAACGGAACCCAGTAAACAAAGTTGCTGAAAACAAAGCTTGCCAACACCAATGATTGGCGCAGAGGTATTTCTTTTAACAGCAGAGACTTTTTCAACTGATTCATTATCGTTGTTCCAACTGTAAACTTAAAAGAACTTTCAAAATGCTAATTTGTATATGACGCAGCCACCTACTAATCACGAGTTCTTGAAATTCCACTCAGGAGCACTCCGCAGACAAGTTGCGATGCGACAAGCTTAATAAGTATTCACCCGCCTCGTTCAAGCTCCTAGGGGACGTATAAAAGTATACTGAATAAACGTTTAACTTCAAGATTGGCCTGTTATTCGGCATGTAGCCACACCGCACTGCCGCCGCCGCACACCGGGGACCCGAAGATATGAAATCTTACAACACTAATGTTCAGCGAAGCAGTTTTATTACACGAACAATAAAACAGCATATTATATCTAGCCGGGGCGTCGCTTCGGTGTCGGCGTGCGGGATCAATTCCAGATATTAAAGTCGGCTTCAAATAGTAAAACTTTTATTTCCCGTGTGGCAGGTGAGTGCCGACTGCCGACCTACCAGGAAATGTTTATAGTGCAGAAGTAATAGAATTTTTACTGACGATGAATGGCTGTACTGTAGCGTGGCGTTGGTAGTGTAGGTGGTAGTCGGGACTGGCTTTTGTTATGCACGCCCTCGTCGTTGGTATTCACTTGACGTGTCTGTATAATGGCCCGCTGTACGTTTCCACGAGTGCTATATTTACATATTATAGTACGCAGAACGGTATTAAGCTATTCTATTTTCTGTGTAAAGTTCTGATACAGAGCTTATGTGATATTGTTATGGATAGTTCAACTTATGAGATTACCAAGTACTAGTACGGAGGAAAAATCCTTAAGAGTAGAAATACCGAGCAATCCAATTCTGCAACTAGTCGGTGCTTTTGCACTGATTTTGAACAGTACTTAAGGACCAATCGCTGCATCACTTGGCCAATCAGAGTGCATTATGTCCTTGACTTATAGCTAGCCAATCGAGCGCATTGACAATGGTGAGAAATTAGCGGAATTGCGCGTGTTTGTGTTTATTGTTCGATGCTAACTACTAACTATGGTTTGCCAGTCTAACGTAAACAATGAGTCGCCAAGCTCTTTGTCCTCCGGCATGCTCTTGAGAGCCAGTTCTCTTCGAGGCTTAGTAAGCTTACCACTATGGGCCAAGCACGTCGTCACCCTACTGAAATTATGACCATAAAAATACATATTTAAGAAACATTACATACTTCGTGTTTTCATTGTAAGTACAATGATAATGGTATTTTAGCGACAATAGCTTAGAAAAGTATCTAGTAGCTACATACAGATACAGAAGGTGCTCCGTAAATTGTAGCTTTAGTAATAATATGTATCTACACCGACAAGAGCACAGCTACCTAGCTTAGAGAAAGTAATAATATACATAAATCAACAAACCGTTCAACTTTAGTTCTGACTTTGGTTTTCATAACATTCAAAGTCATCATAATACCTGTATTCGTTTTTCTTTTTAGAGTTCCGTAGCCAAATGGCAATAAACGGAACCCTTATGGATTCGTCATGTCTGTCTGTATGTCCGTCCGTATGTCACAGCCACTTTTTTCCGAAAAAAATGTGTGTCTGTAACTTCTAAAATAAAGAATTATAAAACTAAAAAAAATATATGGTGTACAATAACCATGCAAACATCCACCGAAAATTGGTTTAAACGAGATTTTGTGGTTTTTTTTAATACGTCATAAATCGTAAACCGTAATTTACCTTTAATTCAATCAACTCATATATAAAAAAAATAAGTTACTTGCTGCTACGGAACCCTTCGGGCGAGTCCGCCTCGCACTTGGCCGCTTTTTTATCATGTTAGTTGGTATTTATTGAATACCATGTATTTGGAGCTTACGAGGTTAAATCGTTCAAGCTTACGACCCTTGAACGATTTAACCTTACGACCCTATGGCATTATGAGTATTCATAAAACATATTAATTTAGGAAATGGGTCCTAAAGTTCACGACTGTACATAGATACAAGTGGTTAGAGCAAACGGGTCATGGAAGGAAAGCACGTAAGTACTACATTCTAGTTTGAAAAGTCGCTTGCTCTGCAAGGAATTTTACAAATTCTAAGTGAACTCATAAACTTTCGGTATGAACCCAGATATTTTAGAGCACGTGAGGAAGGTACGTAAGCTAATTTAGCTTAGCTCGCGGCATACAACTAGTTTGTGACTTTGCGAGTTAGGAGCGAAACTTTTATTGTTCTAAGTAACCTATTTGACGAAGTCGCCGACGACAACACAAGACGCCGGGAAAATTTTCACCCGTACGTTGTTGACATACCGAATATACGGACACAGCGTTTTGCATCCTCATTTAATGCGGACAGCAAGGGAGTGGAACTTGCTTCCGGCGTCTGTGTTTCCTGACGCTTATAATCTAGGTACTTTCAAGGCCAGAGTGAATAGGTTTCTTCTGGGTAAGCGTGTTTCATCTTAGGCTTCGTCATCGCCCCTTATGGGCGGGTCAGTCGCCAAACGCAAGCCCATTTAATTAAAAAAAAAAGAAAAAAAAAAAGTCACCCGCCACTGTTGTCTTAGCTTTTTCAGCGCCATTCTTAAAAGAATAAAATACTGAATGGTGTAAATAAAAACATAAATTGTAACTTAACTTTTATTAGATCAGCTTATTATAATTAATATTACAATAGCAGAGCTCTTTAGCTTTACTTTAACAAATGCAGTGAAAATATCACGTTTCAATAGTTAATTCATAGGTGGTTGTATAGGAAGGTATGATCATCGCCTCGTGTTGACCGTTCGTTGTACTGAAGACATTCCATCCACGAACTTTGTACGGAACAGTACGTTTGCGTTGTTGAACATGCCGTCTTTTAGCGATACTATTATAAACTGGAACAATGATAAATTGTTATAAATAATATATCCTGGGACATTCCTCACTAGTGTTGCCAGGTCCCGTGTGTCAAATTTCGGAACGTAAGGATAAAATAATCGGGATTTTGGGTTACAAATCGGGACAGCTGCAAATTTTTTTTTTCATCATCATTCATTTTAATTTTTTTCATGAAAGTCTGATTTTGGTGAGAAAATTTGAAAACAAAAATAATTTTATGAAGTAACAGCTAAGTTATTTTCGTTTTTCCTGTCAAAATATCGAATATACTAAAGACTCATGAGGTTGGTGAAAAATCGGGACATTTGGCGTCCCGATCAAGGGTTAATCGGGACGTGTCACCAGACCCCTGAAAATCGGGACGTCCCGCGCAAATCGGGACACCTGGCAACACTATTCCTCACACACGGTCATCTGATCCCAAACTAAGCAGAGCTTGTACTATGGAAACCAGATAAATTATATAATACATATACTACTTTTTGTTTGTAAATACATCTATATGTATAAAATTCAAAGTCCTAACTGACTGACTGACTGATATATCAACGCACAGCCTAAACCACTGGTCCTAGAGACATGAAATTTAGAGGGTATATTCTTTGTGAAGAGTAGGTATCCACCAAGAAAGGGTTTTTCGAAATTCCACCACTAAGGGGGTAAAAAAGGGGATGCAATTTTGTATGAAAGTCCGTCAGTTTCGAAGTTAGGATCTTCAAATTTTGTGTTTAGGCTGATGATTGATAATTAATTTATACATGTCTCAGCGTTTTTAATAATTCCACCCTCGAAGCGGGATGAAGTTGTTTTATTTTGTATTATTATTGTAGAAAAATATGTCATTTGTTTCCTGTAGGCCACGCGGGCGAAGCCGCGAGCAGAAGCTAGTACTATACATAATTACACCCAGACTCAGGACATACAGACATGTTCATGCACACAAATGCATGTCCTGTGTGGGAATCGAACCCACGACCTGCGGCGCATAAGGTGAACCTTAACCAACTGCGCCAACTGGCCCGTCAATAAGTATACGTTATCCACTGTAACACAGTCCAGTTTAAACTATAAACCATCTAAATCGGATAAGCCGTTTCAGAGTGATCAGTGAACAACGTTGAACGGAATGGGTAAATCTATCCACATCACATGAAAACCACATCAGGTAAATTCATACCAAATTTCTGCTCTCAAGTTTATTAAATTAAAATCATATCCAATGCCACCGTTTAATATTATGAAATTTTCTCTTTCGCGATCTGTGAGCCTGGTACCAAAGAGGTCGTGCACTGTCACACTCCCGGACAACCAGAAGGGATAATAGAAAAGAGAGAGAGAATAATGTGAGATAAAAATGATGAAGATTTAAAAATTTACATGTAGTCAGAAAAAATCTCCACTATCCAACACTATACTGTTTTTCAGATTAGATGAGTTCCGTAACATATCGATAGAACGTCGCCATGTCGCAACTATGACGCACGTCCGTTCCGAAAAAAAAGGTGAATGTAGCTTGAATGGGTTAAAAAAAGAAAAATGATTTTCTCAACATCTTGGTATAAATTAAAATGAAATTATAATGCAGTTTCTTGTCCTTATTGTGTGGTTTTACGTAAATTAATATAAAATGATACATTTTTCTTTACTCTAACAACAGTTACGTTCTATGCCTACGTTTTGTAGAGATGTGACCGATAATCGTTTACTGTTCGAAAGAAATCGGATAAATCGGTAAATTGTACAAAAAATATTTTTACTTAAATTAAAAACTAATAGGTAACTATTATATAAAATAAATAATCAATCATGATAGCATAACAAACTGGATTAACCTTACCTTGCACATTTTGATTTATTTTAACTTTATTCAAAATCGGTATACTTCTACAACATAGCAATTAGTAACTTTATTCATAATCGAATTGTTTAAACCACATCTCTAGAACTTTCAAATCACAAGTGTCACGGAACTCATTGAATCTGAAAAACAGTATAGGTGTGAAACTCAAAAATGTCTGTGAAGCGCGAAATTCAAAATTCTACCAAAAATCCACAACATTACAACAACCTTTTCGTTACACATTGGTACTGATTCTGTTGTAAATCGCACTAAACTAATTTTAGTTACATCACATCTCTTTCTTACAAACATTATTGAAAAAGGATAGAACATATTAAAAGCTGTCAAATTAGTCTTTGCCGTCTTCATTTGCGGGTATTTAGACGTAGCCGCGATAGATGGCGACTAAATTTATATTGAAAACAAGCATTGGACTAATTTGACAGGACTAAATTTCTTACATCCTTTTCTTATGTTCTTTGCTAGAAAGAGACATAGTGAGATTAAAATTAGTTTAGTTGACAACAGAATCAGGGCCATTGAAATACAGGTACTTTGTCTAGTTTAGGCACCAGTCTCCCACAGTATGTAGTTTGCCTAAATATGTAGTATATATTCATATATATTATTATATTCATTGTATCTTATCCTAAGTAATACTATAAATGCGAAAGTGAGTTTATTTGTTTGTTACGCCTTCACGCCTCGAGTACTTAACGGATCATCATGAAATTTGGCATGCAGATAGCCTATGGTATGGAGAAGGACATAGGCTACTTTTATCCCGGGATCGCGGGGGACAGCTAGTAACAATATATATAGACGAATTGACACGTACTCCTCTTTTTGAAAGTTGTTATCTAACCAAGGTTTAAAGTGAATTACCTGTGAATGTTTGAAGTGTTCCTTGAGCATCTGTCCGATGTTCTGCGTGTGCGAGAGGTCTAGGGCGGCGTCGACCTCGTCGAGTATGTAGAGCGGCGCCGGCTTGAAGACCAGCATGGCCAGCACCAGCGACAGCGCCACCAGCGACCGCTGCCCGCCCGACAGCTCGCCCAGCGACTCCTTCCACGAGTTGTTGAACCCCACCTTCACCTGCCACACGACACAACACGACACAATACAATACACGACACGTCAACATTCAAACAATACATATTTATTAACACTCGAGGCGGTATTAAGAGAGTGAGCCGAGAGAAATCAATGCACACGTGTGTCATACGACGTTTTTTCAACACACTTACAAGGAAAAAAACAGACTTTTTTAAGTAGATTTTTTAATAATAATCAACCACACAATGAGAACGTTAACAAATATGGCGCGAAAGTTATTATTATTTTTTGACATCATTGATCTGTCAAATTATTTTACCCGCTTAAATTAAGAATGCTTGGTCTACACCATCGAGGAACAATCCCTTTAGAGTAGTAATACCGAGCAATCCAATTCCGAAACTAGTCAGTGATTTGTCACTGATTTTAAAAAGTAAAGACCAATTACTGCATCTTGTGTTCTTGACTTGACCAATCAGAGTGCATGTGTCCTTGAATTAGCCAATCAGAGCGCATTGTCAGTGGTGAGAAATTGGCGGAATAGATTGCAAGCAAAATGAACGTCATTGCGCTTCTTTGGGTTAGTAGTTCGATGGTCTACACACATATCACTGGCAGTGAGGTTCAAACTTATCATAATCGGGATTATACCTATCATAAAACTATGAGGTAATGTAAAGTAAGAAGCACTAATAGTAATAAGCTGCATTAAGTAGTATTCTAGTAGTATATAAGTAGTAGGGTCGGCAACGCGCAAGTGATACCCTTGGTGTTGCAAGCGTCCATAGGCTACGGTAACCGCTTAACATCAGGCGGGCCGTATGCTTGTTTGCCACTTAGTGGTATAAAAAATAGATATCTAGATATATTTTGACGGGCCAGTTGGCGCAGTTGGTTAAAGTTCGCCTTACGCGCCGCAGGTCGTGGGTTCGATTCCCACACAGGACATGCATTTGTGTGCATGAACATGCCTGTATGTCCTGAGTCTGGGTGTAATTATGTATATTAAGTATGTATTTACAAACAAAAAGTAGTATATGTATTATATCAGTTATCTGGTTTCCATATTACAAGCTCTGCTTAGTTTGGGATCAGATGACCGTGTGTGAGGAATGTCCCAGGATATTTATTTATTTATATATTTTATCAAGCCACTGAATATTATTTTTTATGCAAATACCCTTGTTCGCCACATGACATCTATAAATTACCAAGATGTTTAACTTCACTGAAACTCCCTTTTATCACAAAAGATAATTTAAAGCATGTCACTTTCTAACGTCATACAACAAAAAAAAGACGAGGTTATTTTAAAACCTAGGTTTACTTTGAATCATGTTTTTTAATAAGGTTGATTGGATTCAAAACAACAAACTTCGGCGCAGCATTTGACTACACCACCAATATTATCACCTCAAAAACAATCAGTGAGTGTGTACCTCCAGGCCATCGAGCACGGAAAGTCCCTCGGGCGGCTTGAGGCGGGCCTGCGCGCCCGGCAGTAAAGTGCTGAAGATGGACCCGAAGTCGCGGTTGACCTGCTCGCACGCCGTCACCAGGGTCTGCTTCTTCTTCTCGTCCAGCTCGCCCATCACCTGCACCAGCTTGGCGCGGTCCGCTTCCACGATCTTCTTCTTGCGCATCACGTCTTGATACTGATGGAACACAACTATGTCGTTAATTCTCTCTCCCAAATGTAGCCGCAAGTAGACAGTCAGATATTAATAGATGGTAGCAGCTGGGCTATTGCGTATCTTTGGTGGTAATCGTAACGAACACCATTAATTATTTCATCCAATGACACGTACGCGTTATGACGCGACGATGACCATTCGTGGGCCCTGATTGGATGAAATTCATTAATGGTGTTCGTTACGATTACCACCAAAGTTACGCGGTAGAGCCCCAGTTTGGAACTAGTGAACAAAACTGTATTTTTAGGTATAACATTAGATAATAAATTACAATGGCGTCCTCAGGTAGAATCTTTATCTGGTAAATTAAGTTCTGCTGCATTTACTGTTAGAAAAATCAAACAATTGACGAATGTTGAGACGGCCAAATTAGTTTATTTTGCGTACTTTGGCCTTTTATCTTATGGCGTATTATTATGGGGAGCTGCAGCAGATATTGAGACTATTTTACAAGCTTTTATTTATCTTGCAATGTATGTATGTATGTATTTGGGTGGAATCTTACAGGTTGAATTTCACCCACTTCCAGTGATCGGATTGACATGATATTTGGTATACATTAGTATATTGGATGACAATGCAAGTACAGTCAACAAAGAGTACAGTCAATCAAAAAAGCTTGTATAAAAATGTAATTTTTAACAAAGAACTTATTTATATTACAAATTAAAATTATTAAAAGAAACAAAAAACCCGACTGCGTAAAACAAAAAATAACTGAAAAGAGAAAAATACAAGCTTTTTAATCTATAGAATTTTGAATATAACTTGAATGCTACAAGGTATTGCAGTCGAGGACAAATCAATAACCTAAGTATGTATTTTTTTTAATATTTATTTATATTAGTTTTTTGGGTGTGGCTAGTCTTTCCCTTCCCGGTGGTGGGGTGGTAGTGGTAGTGAGTACCTGTTCCTCCTCCTTGCCCAGCAGCGTGTGAGCCCTGGCGTTGAGGCCGCGGGCCAGCTTGTCCTTCCTCTCCTTCAGCTGGTGCAGTCTCTGGCCGGCCACATTAGCCCCGCGCGCGGTGAAGTCGTACAGTCCACCCGCTGCTCCAAAGTACTCTCGCTCCGACACGATCCAACTGTGCTCGCTCTCTAGCGATGATATCTGCACAATACACAATATATAGTTTTTTTTTTATACCACTTAGTTGGCAAACAAGCATACGGTCCGCCTGATGGTAAGCAGTTACCGTAGCCTATGGACGCTTGCAACACCGAGTATCACTCGCGCGTTGCCGACCCTGAAGAAACCTCTTCACACCCTTTTGAAGAACCACATACTGTAATCTATTGAAAAAAAAACACACGGCGGAAGCTCATTCCACAGTCCGAGCGTCTAGATTCACAATTCCTAAAAGCAATTCAATTAACGCAAAGATTGACTACACCTTACCCTCTTTTGGCACTCCACAGCCTCCGTCTGCAACTCTTTAATCTTATACTCCAGTTCCTTGATCTTCAGTTCCAAGTCGCTGTTGTTCTTGCCGAGTTGTTCCTTCTTTTGATGCAGTTTAGCTATGTCGCTGCTTCTGCTCGCTATCTCGGCTTTCTGACGCTTTATTTGGGCTTGCATCGCTTTTACTGCTTCCTGAAAATGACGTGGTTAACTTAGAAACACAAAGTTATTATCGTACGAATCGTGCTCTTTGGTTAGTGTCCATAACTAATTGAAATTGAATAGCTACATCGCGTTTCACGCTTTTATTTACAAACGAATTGAAAACCTGCTCCTATTATCGCAAATACTTATGACGTCTAGTCATTGCGGTCGGGTTCATCCGTCAATCCCGAAATCCCGATTATTATCCGAGCGAGTCAGCGACAACTTAACTCGTTTAACAGTGATTTCTTTGCAGCTATCCGATAGCTTACCAAAGTATTGAGTAGGTAGGGCCTCCACTGGTAGGATCTCGACCTTTGGTAGGAAGTCTATACAAAAATCAAGAAAAATGTCTACTGGTTTCGAATTCAGTTACCGTGGCCTTCGCGTGTTCCTCCTTAGCCGCATTCAAAGTGAGTGTCATAGCTTCGGCAGCTTCCTTAGTTTCCTGCAACTGCGCCGCGGCGGTGGCCACAGCTTGCCTCAGCTCCGCCACTTCCAGTTTCAGCGTCTCCAGCTCCTGCTCCCTCTGCTTCCAAGAGCTGCAGTGGTGCTCTGCGTCTTTCTTCGCTTTCTTTAACGCTTCTTCCGCTTTTTTGAACTCTCTGTGCGAAATTTTATATTTTTTTTAAGGAACTTTTAATAGCAATATGAATTAAGTGTCCAAAATACACTATAATATCATGCCCTACCAATTTTTTTTCATATTAATTGACAGTAAATTTCACAATCTTCTCCAACATATGTTACAGTGCGCTATGTACAGTGACGGAATGAAAAGGTTCGTCAGTTTTCAACTTGATTCGTTCAACGTGTTTTGATGAACTAAAACCTTCTTGTTGGTATAATAAAATTGATTCTTGCAATCTGGTGCAAGCGAAAACCGGCTCTAATGTTGACTGTACCTTTTCATTCCGTGACTGTACTTCCATTAACTAGATTTTAAAAACCAGGAAGCACATGTCAAGTTATATTCTCACCTCTCTCTATGCCCTTTAATGTCCTTAACCTTGGCTTCTAGTTCCTGAGCTCGCGCAGCCGTCTCTTTCTGCGTCACCTTGTCTCGCTCTACCGCTGCGGTTAATTCTTCAACCTGTACACGTTGACAAGTATAATTTTTAAACAAAGCACAAAGAACTGGCTCTCAAGTGCAGCTGCCGAAGTGTCTGAGAATGACAAAAACTGACCAAGATCAGTGATGATTTGGCCCAAGGTGGTAAGTACACGAAGCCGAGAAGGGTCGATCCAGGCGTCTGTGGACACTGCCACTGACCTATCGCTCGTACCTATAAGTATGATATTGCGACGTATACCTGTGTACGTAAGGCCTCTATTTCCTTGTGCGTCTGTGCGTGCGAGGTGGTCGCCAGCCGCGCCTTCACCACTTCCAGCTCGTGAGACATCATCTCGTATCTAACGGACAAACAATTACATTTATACGTTAATATTACATAGGGCAGTTTTTATTTCTGCAAAGTATGTCGTAATATTTTGATATCGGGACTTAATAAGTCATCGCGATATAAAATTCCGCTTTATTAGATGTGTTTTTAACTTACAAAAAAAAAAAATATTTTTTCAGGATAAAAAGTATCCTACCTGTTAATCCTGGTTATAATCTACCCGCATGCAAAATTTCATCAGGATTTGCAGTGCCTTTGATGCGTTAAGAGACAAACAAACCTATTTTCGCATTAATTACATTAGTTGCATTACCTCTGGTGAGTA
The DNA here is from genome assembly GCA_951394255.1 of Polyploca ridens. Taxonomy (NCBI): domain Eukaryota; kingdom Metazoa; phylum Arthropoda; class Insecta; order Lepidoptera; family Drepanidae; genus Polyploca; species Polyploca ridens. The sequence goes on from OX596262.1 coordinate 14,717,698, forward strand.
GTGTTGTATTTGTCGGCAGCGTGTTGCATGGAGGCAAGTTCAGCGCTGCACTGTGCCAGCTGTGCTTCAGCAGTGTGCAGCTGCTGCTCCAGCTCCTTCAGCTCCTGCAGCTGCACCAGCACTGACCCGCCCTGCAACAACACACACGTTGCAGTTCAGCGCTGCACTGAGCCAGCTGTGGCTTAGCCGAGTGCAGCTGCCTCAGCTCCTTAGGACGGGGCACAGCGAACAGCTTATGCCGGATGTGCATCGGCCTACAACCCGCGGTCACCATCTCTTGAGCACGTACGGCGTGCAGTTAGATCGTCCCGAACAAGTGTGATACCTCCCCCCACCAACCTCACTGTGCCGAACATAATAACTCCTAACTACATCGACCTCCACCGTGGGCGAGCTTCCGCGCGCTTAGGGCCCCGCCCAGATTGCGCACGACGCACGAAAAGTTTAGTTTTTACAACAGGCAGGGGAACACCGTAGTAACGCAGTGTCTGCGCACGCGCGGGTGGAACGTGACGCGCTTGTCTCACCTTAGTCCTAGCGCCCCCGGAGAGTGTCCCGGAGGGGTCGAACACGTCCCCGTCGAGTGTCACGCAGCGCCTGCGCACGCGCGGGTGGAACGTGACGCGCTTGTCTCACCTTAGTCCTAGCGCCCCCGGAGAGTGTCCCGGAGGGGTCGAACACGTCCCCGTCGAGTGTCACGCAGCGCCTGCGCACGCGCGGGTGAAACGTGACGCGCTTGTCTCACCTTAGTCCTAGCGCCCCCGGAGAGTGTCCCGGAGGGGTCGAACACGTCCCCGTCGAGTGTCACGCAGCGCCTGCGCACGCGCGGGTGGAACGTGACGCGCTTGTCTCACCTTAGTCCTAGCGCCCCCGGAGAGTGTCCCGGAGGGGTCGAACACGTCCCCGTCGAGTGTCACGCAGCGCCTGCGCACGCGCGGGTGGAACGTGACGCGCTTGTCTCACCTTAGTCCTAGCGCCCCCGGAGAGTGTCCCGGAGGGGTCGAACACGTCCCCGTCGAGTGTCACGCAGCGCCTGCGCACGCGCGGGTGGAACGTGACGCGCTTGTCTCACCTTAGTCCTAGCGCCCCCGGAGAGTGTCCCGGAGGGGTCGAACACGTCCCCGTCGAGTGTCACGCAGCGCCTGCGCACGCGCGGGTGGAACGTGACGCGCTTGTCTCACCTTAGTCCTAGCGCCCCCGGAGAGTGTCCCGGAGGGGTCGAACACGTCCCCGTCGAGTGTCACGCAGCGCCTGCGCACGCGCGGGTGAAACGTGACGCGCTTGTCTCACCTTAGTCCTAGCGCCCCCGGAGAGTGTCCCGGAGGGGTCGAACACGTCCCCGTCGAGTGTCACGCAGCGCCTGCGCACGCGCGGGTGAAACGTGACGCGCTTGTCTCACCTTAGTCCTAGCGCCCCCGGAGAGTGTCCCGGAGGGGTCGAACACGTCCCCGTCGAGTGTCACGCAGCGCCTGCGCACGCGCGGGTGAAACGTGACGCGCTTGTCTCACCTTAGTCCTAGCGCCCCCGGAGAGTGTCCCGGAGGGGTCGAACACGTCCCCGTCGAGTGTCACGCAGCGCCTGCGCACGCGCGGGTGGAACGTGACGCGCTTGGCCGTCTCCAAGTCTCGACACACGAGCGTGTTGCCGAACACCCACGACATGGCGGGCTTCAACCGACTCTCGAACGATATCAGATCGAGAGCTAGCTGAACGTTTTCGGGACCACCTCCCTACAGGAACAAATATATTATGTAATAAATAATAATCATATGTCAAATAGTGAAAAAAAATGATGATATAAATCTTCCCAAAATTAATGTCGACATCCCTATGCCTATCTAGGAACACAAACAGGACAGCAAAAAGTATAATTGTAAATAATAATGAGGTGTGTGTATTACGATTTCCTGCGCAGCCCGCACGGTGTGCGCGTCGATGACGTGTCCGGAGATCTTGTTGAGCGGGATGATGGTGGTGCGCGCCTGCAGGTTGCCGCGCTGCAGCAGCAGCTTGCTCGTCACCTCGCTGTCCACCACCACGTTGTACAACTGCAAGTGGGAGATTACGTTCATTAATGTCACTATCACAGATATCGAGAGATGGGCCGTGACGATTGGATTTAACTTAAACCTCATGTCCCACGAAACTCCCCACTTAATATCACAAATACACGTAAAAGAACGCCAATAGACTAATAGTAGACAATTTTTACTCACACAACCCAAGAACTCACATGTTCGTAAGCGCTTGTAAATACGCACTACCGCGCCACACCGCGCTCTCGGATCTACACACACATGCGTGTATAGAGATAGATGGACGAATCGCATGACACGATTTTCATTGCATGTTCGAAACGAAGTTAGCCTTAGCGCCTTTGCACATAAGAAATTTTACGCGTAATTTGCTATTTTGGTAGTGAAAAACAGCGTTTAAATACATAGTTGCCATAAATTTTCTTTTATATTGAAGCGAAAGAGTTTTGAGAGTAGCTTTCAATTGCGTAACTTTGGGATCTTGTTTCTTTAAATATTATTTTTTCTTTTCTTCCGCTTTGTTATAATAATTTGCTGTTTTCCAATCCGTTTAACTACAGTAGGTTTTAAAATCCAACATGAGTTTACACCTATTTGTTATGACACTTATTTGGTTGGACACCTATAGAAATGGTATAAAAATGCCTTTTGTCATGTGAAGACAGTCCCAGGACATTTATTTATGTAAGTTTGTAAAAAGATACGTTTGTGTTAATAAACAGTTAACTCACCCGTCCTCCCGCAGCCGTTTCTAACGCAGTGCAGTACACCGGATCACACACGTCTATGAGCCTGCATATTGTACCTGAAACAATTATACAACACACTATAGTTCTGTAATAAAACTTAATAAATACAATAAGCGAGTCACTGGGTGCAGTATCAGCAACTAAATGTATCCTTGTCTATGCCAACGTGAGTGGAAATTAGGACCGTTTCACCGTATGTATCCAATATTTCACCAAAAGAGAGTAAGAGAGACGGGCTCTAAATAGAATATGCCTACTACCAGATGAAAAAGTAATAATATAAATCTTTATTAGACCAGATTACATACACGCGTTTAAATTGAAGTCTCTGACACTTAAGGTAGGCAAAGCCTGTATACTAAGAGTCAGCCCCTGCCCTAGATACAGGTGACAAATTTAAGTTTCCAAAAGTTAAGTTATATCAAGCAAATAAATGTATAAAAGAAAACTGTCTTATATCTAAAATCTTAATGTAAATGATATGTGTGGGGGTGTGTGGGTATGTGTGGGTGTGTGTGGGGGGTGGATGTGTGGGGGTGGATGTGTGAGGGGTGTGCGTGGGGGTGTGTATGTGTGTGAATTTATGCGAGTGGGGAGAAGGGTACAAGAGGGGTTCTAAAATCAATGATGTAGGTACCAGCAACTCTGGTCTTATCGAAGTCCCGTTCTGGCGGCGAGTACTTGAAGTCGCACCGCTGCAGACGGGCGGCGCAGTTGTCGACGCGGTCGCGGTCGGCGCGCACGCTCGCCTGCAACCGCCGCACCGACTCCTTCAGCTCGCTGTTGCGGGACTCGCTGTAATTCATGCTCGATAGTTCTGCCTGCACATTCATAATAAATATGTTAATAACTGATTGCAGTCAAATATGTAAATTTTCGTATGTAAAACCACTCTCTTGATAGAAATCTGTCACCAAACACTCCAGCTGTACTACTTCTTAGTTTTAAGTTTAGCAACGAAATCCTTTTTATTTGGAATTATTTTTGCCAGTATCGAGTTATATTATAAGTTCTATGTAGTCGTAAAATAATTTCACATAGTCCCCACTTTTACTACTCGATAAACACGTCTACTTACATTTTCTTTCCTCATGGCTTTCTAGAGAACAATAAAATGTATGTTATATAATTTCTGTTTGGGCATATGATGAGTTATACCATATAGTTTTCCATGAGAGTCCATAGCGCATTGCTCTTTACATCTTTCAATTGAACTTAATTGGGCAAGAAAATATATTTTTTTAAAGATTTCTTTATAAAATTATTTTAGGTGCATTAGAAACTTTATGAATATATCATTTTCATTTGCAATATATTTGGGTCAGCAATATGTAAAACTGTTCTAAATTTCAAATCAATAGCACTAGTGGTTGCAGAAATATATCGCTGTCACAAACGGACGGAGTGGCACCATAAGGGTTCCTTTTCACTTTTTGGTGTCGAAACCCCACGGCAACCCCAACGAGTTGGGGCTCGTTGGATTCGTCTCAAGGACTCTGGATCGATTCGAGTCACTCGCAAGTATATGCATTATTTTAGTATCAGTAAGGTTACCTTGAGCTTGTCAAGTTGTGCCTGGTGCTTGTTGATGGTGTCTTGGTCGCGGTTGTACTGCGCGCTGGTGGAGTTGAACTCGCGCTCCAACGTCTTCAGTCTTGTCTCTGCGTGTTTCTTCTCCATAGCGCTCTGGGAGATGCGCGTCGACGCTTCCGAAGCTTCTGCCTTCGCCGCTATGGAATATAATAACAGTTTATTCAACTAGCTTCCACGAGGATTTCATGTTTTATTCCGAGGAAAATGTTCAGTATAATTGAGTAAAACAACAACAAACAAACATGCACAGAAATATTCACAAATACTTACAAACTATTGCATCCTAACTAATATTATAAATGCGAAAGTGAGTATGTTTGTTTGTTACGCCTTCACGCCTCAACTACTTAACGGATCATCATGAAATTTGGCATGCAGATAGCCTGAGGTATGGAGAAGGACATAGGCTATTTATACCGGGAACGCGGGTGAAACCGCGGTAAACAGCTAGTTTATAATACAAATCGAGCAATCCTCATTAAGAGGCACTATTATGTAAACATTTTGTGATGTTTTGACCATCAAAAATGTTAGTTTTAAACCCTAGAAGGATAAGACAGGCTAGTTTGGCGCGGTCGGTTAAGATTTTACCTATTGCGCTGCCGGTCGTGGGTTCGATTCCCACACAGAACATGCTTTTGTGAGTAGGAATATGTCTGTATATCCTGAGTCTGGGTGTAATTATGTATATTATGTATGTATTTACAAACAAAAAAGTAGGTATTTGTAGTATATCAGTTATCTGGTTTCCATAGTACAAGCTCTGCTTTGAGATCAGTCAGCCGTGTGTGAATGTCTCAGGATATGTATTTAACACTACAGTCGCCATTTATATTTAAAAAAAAACGAGCTTAAAGAGGGTAATATATAACATGTATGTTACCCATGAGCTGGTCCTGCAGCGACTCGGAAGCCCCCTCGAGGCCGGTGCTGACCGACACGAACCGCTGCTGCGCCTCCGCTAGCGCCTTCTCGCTCTCTTCGCTCGCCGTGCGAAGGTTCTCGAACGTCGACGACACCTGCCCATGCGCACATACTAACACTTATATATTTGTACTCGTCACACTTATGGTCGGTACTAGTCACGCTTATGGTTGGTACTAGTCACGCTTATGGTCGGTACTGGTCACACTTATGGTCGGTACTAGTCTCACTTATGGTCGGTACTAGTCACACTTATGGTCGGTACTAGTCACACTTATGGTCGGTACTAGTCACACTTATGGTTGGTACTAGTAGACTTTTACGGTCACTTGTCGTGTGATACGGTTCGTAACCCTTTACAGGTCGGGAAGCCTTTATTGACCATCCGACGCTGTAAAACAAAAAACACACAGGACAGCGTTTCGCATCCTCATTCATAATGCGGACAGTAAAGGAGTGAAACTAGCTTCCGGCTCCTGTTTCCGACCCTTCAAATCTAGGGATTTTCAAGGCCAGAGTGAATAGGTTTCTCCATACTTCATCTTTGGCTTCGTCATCGTTCTTTATAGGCGGATCAGTGGACAAATGCAAGTCCAAAAAAAACGACAACGTCCAGCATAGGATGGCCCTACGGATCGTACGGAGATACTGTACCGTATTCTTTGGTGGGGAAACTGTTCTGGCTCACTTTCCACCGCAATAAATGCGAAGGTCTACGACTAAATCCGCATCTTCCGCTAGAACGGTAGAGGCGACTAAACGACCGGAGCGACTAATCACATTTGTCGCTGCGACAGCGATAGCGAGGAGCGATATATGCGTACACAGTACACATATGCGGCGTATGACTCGCCTACTTTATTGCTAATTGTTAGTAATACTTAATATACACCGTGACTTTTTATTCGTCTTAGAGACGCAGGCCACATAATGTACCCAATGAATAGATACTATTTTTTTTTTTTTTTAACATTTGTATAATTCTAAAAAGTCAAATATTATTCATTATGACGCATGATGTAGTTTTAAACACCCTGTTACGATCGCAGTATACTCGACTCGTGCTCTAGGTTGGTATTTTCTACCATTTTATACGTAAACTTTAATTTATTAACTCGATTTGTCATAATAAATTTTTTTTTTCTTGAACATACTAATGATAAAAAAAAAATTTTTTTTTTATTAATGATTAGTACCTATTCATTGGGTACATCATATGGGCTGCGTTTCTTAGACGAATAAAAAGTCACAGTGTATATATTGTTTTTAATTGCTGCCATTTCACATAAAATACGTAAATGTAAAATTTATTAATTAACTAGTTCTAATTATATCTTGTGCTCACATGTACCTACACTGTTAAACACTTTTTTTTAATTCTAGACGGTCCCTCGCGATACAGGCTTGCTTAGGGACCTATGTAAAACAAATTATGTAACTGATCAAAGTAATAAATATATATTTGATATTTGACTTACATATACACAAATACTCACCAAGCATAGGTGTGGGAGCGAGCAGTATTCTGTATCCCGGGTCATAGGCGGGCAGATCGGGAGGAGTGTCTCCCTGCCAGCAGTGATATAGATTAGTTTGTAGCGGTGTTGTTACCTGTTGCAGCACGTTCTCCTTATGCGTGAGGGCGGCGCGGTCCCCGGCGAGCGCCCTGTCGAGCAGCGCGGCCCGCTTGTGGTGCGAGGCGAGCGCGTCGCGGCCCGCCTTGTGCGCGGCGCCCGCTCCCGCTTCGCTCTTTTCCAGCTCCCCTAGGGACCCCTCCAACTCTTTCAGTACGCTGCCGCTTTCCTGATACACATCACAGACATATTAACACTTGTGGCCGTAAAAAATCCGCTAACTTAGCCGGTATCGGAATCATGGACCAAGCCCTTAAAATTTAAATAAAATCGCTAAGCTTATGGAAATTGGGCCAGCTCCTTACAATGCCAGCGCAGATCTCGGAGCGCACCTTGCGTACCCAGCCGCCCGCCGTCTGCGCCACCTCGCCCGCACCCTATATACCCGGCCGGTGCCCGCTCCTTATCCCCGCGCCCTATATCCGGCTAGTGTGCACGCCCTATGCCCATCCGGTGCCCGCTCCTTATAATAAAAACTTATCCGAAAAACAGTTATAAAATATGTTTGATCATGGTATACAATTATAACCAAAGATTAAGCAAACAACAACTAGGAGAGACCTGTCCCATCAATAATATAATATCAATAAATATTTGTAAAACAAGTGAAAACGATAGTATATCCACAGTTGAAATATATTGTAGTTTACCTCGTCCAACTTCTTGTTGAGTTCAGTCACTTTCTTGTCCAACTCTTTTGCTTCCTTCTCATTGTTCTTTATTTTCTCTTTCTTAGTCTTGATCTCTTCTTGCACTTCCGTCACTTTCGATTGAGCTTCCTTCGCATTCTCTTCTGCAGTTACATACCTGAAAAAATATCGTTTTACCGATTAGTTAGTGAAACACTTTAATGTAAAGATGCTATCAAACTCATTTGTCGGGAAAACTGCATTCATTTCCAAATCTCATCACATCACATGTTTGTGCGACGGCGAAACAAAAAGGTTATGATGTATATGTATAAATCTGTTCCCGTGTAGAATAGCTTGCTATTTTATGTCTTTAATAACTCCTGGTTCACCCACAAAAAATAAATTTAATAGATCTCAAGCATATTTGAGAGAAATTCTAGAACCAACCATTTTGGAATCGAAACCGAATACAAATATTTGTATGCATCAACATGTGTACTGAGAAACCAGTGAAGTAAATAAGACACAATACTAACTTGTAAGCAACATAAAGCCTGGTGAGGTTCTCCAGCTCCCTCACTACTTTCT
>OX596262.1:14726053-14788103 GCA_951394255.1 Polyploca ridens
GGTTCGGAACTCGGCCTTCAGTCTGGCATACGAAAGTAGAAACTGAAAAAGCGCAGCAAATTTAAAAAAAACCTAAATGTGGTATCACCAAGTATAGTAGGAATAAATTGTTTTGATACTTTACAAAAAAATATTAAATTATGTTTGATTTTCCTAAGTAAGTGAGTTAAAATTTTACATAAACTCGTTATTTTAATTTTTATGTAGAATGCTTTTAAATAAATAAATAAATATCCTGGGATATTCCTCACAAACGGTTATCTTATCCCAAACTAAGCATACTATAATATATATTCAAATTCAAAAATTGTGGTAATTTTTTTTTTCTAGTAAGTATATTTATTTTACCTTCGCTATATAGAACAATATGGATAAATGTTTCAGTGATTAGCGACCGTAAAAGTTCATTTAGCCTATTATAGAACACTAGCAAACCCCCGCGGTTTCACCCGCGTACGGTTTGAATTTTTTTGCGCGGAAACATAGCTAAGTTACTCCTTATAAAATCCGCTATGAACCGGAACAGACAGACAAAAATGTTTAAAAACTCAATCCGATTTTATTCAAAAAAAGTTGAACTCACATAAAATTCACATTGTACTAAAAACGGACTTGAAAAGTCACGATACACATGATTCATTTCATTTCACTTCACTGGTGCACATGGATTGATCTTTATTGGATAAGATACCACCGATAATATGCAATAAAACTCAAAATACACGAATTTATGAAAATAAAAATGAAAACACAACGTCATTCTGCAAGTTCCCGCCAAAATGTCCCAAAGATAAGTTTTTCATTAAAATATCCAAGAACAAAAAAAAAATTGTTTCGAATTCTAATCCGATTTAAATATTCTTTTATATTTGAAATTCCAATTTTAAAGAGTACCAAGTTTTTTTAATAAAATCGGTTCAGTATACTGAACAAAAGGCAGATAGAGCGCGCGAAACACGGGAGTGAGGCCAAAAAAACCACAAAGTTTATTTAAGAGTGCGTATAAAGCCAGAAAAATATGGCAATGTCAGATGAAACAAACTTATGTCTAATCTTCGCGTGGCATGAGACGGAGATAGCGTGTTTCGCGGAACAAAAATGAACTAAGCGCTTCTTATCTAAATAACTCGTAAAGTATAGAATATTTAAAAAAATCATTAGTAGCAGCCTTAGCTCATACGTTAGTGATATTATTTATCGATTTTTTGTCTCAATTAGATACATCATGAACGAAAATTCATTATTATTAGAGGTAGCTTTGTGATTTTTTTCACCCGCGTACGGTTTGAATTTTTTTGCGCGGAAACATAGCTAAGTTACTCCTTATAAAATCAGCTATGAACCGGAACAGACAGACAAAAATGTTTAAAAACTCAATCCGATTTTATTCAAAAAAAGTTGAACTCACATAAAATTCACATTGTACTAAAAACGGACTTGAAAAGTCACGATACACATGATTCATTTCATTTCACTTCACTGGTGCACATGGATTGATCTTTATTGGATAAGATACCACCGATAATATGCAATAAAACTCAAAATACACGAATTTATGAAAATAAAAATGAAAACACAACGTCATTCTGCAAGTTCCCGCCAAAATGTCCCAAAGATAAGTTTTTCATTAAAATATCCAAGAACAAAAAAAAAATTGTTTCGAATTCTAATCCGATTTAAATATTCTTTTATATTTGAAATTCCAATTTTAAAGAGTACCAAGTTTTTTTAATAAAATCGGTTCAGTATTCTGAACAAAAGGCAGGATAGAGCGCGCGAAACACGGGAGTGAGGCCAAAAAAACCACAAAGTTTATTTAAGAGTGCGTATAAAGCCAGAAAAATATGGCAATGTCAGATGAAACAAACTTATGTCTAATCTTCGCGTGGCATGAGACGGAGATAGCGTGTTTCGCGGAACAAAAATGAACTAAGCGCTTCTTATCTAAATAACTCGTAAAGTATAGAATATTTAAAAAAATCATTAGTAGCAGCCTTAGCTCATACGTTAGTGATATTAATTATCGATTTTTTGTCTCAATTAGATACATCATGAACGAAAATTCATTATTATTAGAGGTAGCTTTGTGATTTTTTTCTATCGAGGAATTTTCATTCCATTATGTTTTTGATCAGATAGAACCCTCGCGTATATAATGAAAATACCCATATAAAAATATTTTTTCATTTAAATATTATTTACTTCAATTCTAAAATATGTTATTTTGCTTTATACGCACTCTTAAACGAAAGTGTTTTTCGTTAAATAAAGTTTTTTAAACAAAGCAAATACAAATTCAAAAGCGAATACCAGGTATGTGTTTTACAATTTTTATTTGCTTTTTTGGCCTCTCCCGTGTTCCGGGAGCTCCATCTGCCTTATTCTGTAATCTGTGAAAATCGAATTGAGTTTTTAAACATGTGTCAAAATAAAATGTAATTTAAATCAAAAGTACTAAGGAGTATTGATATCAACTTCGATGCAAATCCCCCCTAAAATAACTTTCTACCCCTTTTTAACCCCGTTAGGCGATGAGTTTCAATAAAATACGAAACACGTCTTCTATTAATTCTGTTAAGGAATATGTTTATGCAAAATTTAAAGTAGATCGGACCAAGGAATCACGCTGTCCCATACAAAATTTTCCCCCGTTTTTCACCCCCTTAGGGGTAGAATTTCGAAAAATCCTTTCTTATCGGATGCCTACGTCATACAAAGAACACACCCTCCAAGTTTCAGGTCTCTACGATCAGTGGTTTAGGCTGTGCGTTGATTGTCAGTCAGTCATTCAGGACAAAGCATTTTATATGTATAGATTAAGGTGATCGAAAAAATTAGAAGGTGGACACTATAACACTGATTTAGCTATAAAGCCATTATAAATAAAGGGTTACTATCAAAACTGGTTCTGGTACACTAGTTGACACTTTTTATGCCGGGTGACTAAATATAATGTTGCCATGTAAAGTATAATTACCGCCGAGTCGAGCGCGAAGCAAACACTGCCGTACCATCCTTTACTGGAACCATTTCGCCGCATTTTCAGGCCCCTATTTGAGAACCTCTGGATAAGACCCGAACGCAGAAATTTTCGTCATCCAGTAAGCTATAATCACATACTTAAAATCCAAAATTTCAAGTCTGTAGGTCATTTAGTTCCGAAGTTAAGCGAAAGCAAAGTTTCACATTTATGAAACTCACTCACTCACTCACTCACTCACTCACTCACTCACTCACTCATAATCATCAAAATAGAACTAGTACTTCCCATAAACTCAGAGAGCTGAAATTTGGTACAGAGTTAGGGTTTAATGACCACATAAAGGGAATACTATAAAAACTAGGATAATCGAAGATCTGGAGTACCTGCGGGGTTATTTTAAAACGGTCGGATTCGGAATCGGGAGCGGAATCGGAAACTTCCGAGACGAGTTTCCGACATAATAAAATAATAATAAAAATGTGTATTTGCACATTAAAAGACAATCAAAACTATAAGAACATCAATATTTATTTAACATAGTATGATAATAGTACAATTTAAGTCTTACAAATAATACATAAACTAAAATAAATATATTCTGCATGATAGGTTAAAGCGCCGATTGCTATTTTAATTTCCGAATCGAATAGTTTGACGTTTCTCGACGGAAATATCAATCCGATTCATCGAAAACTTTCCGATAGCTTTTAGCTGGCGGATTTCTTTCCGAATTTTATTTAAAGTTCGTTTTTGACCATTATTTAATATAAATGCATTATTTAAACTTATATAAAGGTTAGTTGTTACTAAACGGAGTGTGTTTGCCCCTATTTTAAGTAAATAATGAATGAGACAGGTCTGCAGTAAAATATAATAGCTACATACTCAAACTTCGTAGGAACTAAAACATATTGGTCACTCAATACCGTTACTCAAGTTGGATGCTAGTTTCACTACCACTAAAAGATCTACGTAATCATAAAATATTTGTTTTATTATACTCTCCATGAATGTACTGAAAAAAATATTACATTGACATCGAGGGCTTTTTGGTGGGAACTTGCAAAGTGACGTTGCGTTTTCGTTTTATTTTCAAAAAATCGTGTATTTTGAGTTTTATTGCATATTATCTGTGGTGTTTTATCCTATAAAGATCAATCCTCGCGCACCAATGAAGGGAAATTAAATGAATTATGTATATCATGACTTCAAGTTGTCTCAAAAAGTCCGTGAGAAGTTTTAGTTTATTGACCACTATTTTACTAACACATGTAACAGGTTACATTGACGTTTATGGACTGTGACTGACAGTGCGTACTAAATGAAAGTGATTTTGTGACTAGAACTTAGGTATAACTCAAATACGATTAGGCTGTATGGATCAAACCTTTGCCTGACTTATTCGAATATTATAAACAACAATTACTTTGACCTATCAGTCAGTTTCCGAAGTTCGATAAAACTAGAAAACCATTTCTTTATGTTTTTTAAAACAATGTAGACCATAAATCTAAAATATAAAAAATAACAAGTATCTGTCTTAATGCATTTGATATGAGTATTTAAATGAGGCCTTTCAACAATGAAAATCCGTAATCATTTCGATTTTACTTTTATTTTAGTTTAGGTATACCATTTCCTACCATTATTAAAAACAAACTTTGTAAACGCACTCCAACTTTCCGCTATCGGATCTTTTCGATGAAGGTTTCCGATTCCGCTCCCGATTCCGAATCCGACCGTTTTAAAATAACCCCGCTGGTGACCCTGATTAGAAAACACAAGAGCCCAATCAAACTATTAGAAATATCGACATACCGCCTTTACAAAAAATATTCAACTTGGTGGGCCGCTTCATTTTCTACAAAAAGAAGTGAAATCCCATCAAAAACATTCTGTAAAAAACTAGCCAAGTCTCGATGGAGCTGCTTGTTTATCTCTAAAAAATAATGAAATCTAGACAAAGTCGTGCCAAGTCTAAGGTTCCTTACTGCGATTTCTTTATTATTATAGTTAATGTTGTGTGACTTGGCCGTTGAAGGGAACACAAGGGTACAAAACCAGGTGTTCCATGACACCATTGCACCAATCTGTACTTGTACCCACTAACGTATAAAGAATGTTCAACGGCCAAGTCACACAACATTAACTATAATAATAAAGAAATCGCAGTAAGGAACCTTAGACTTGGCATGACTTTGTCTAGATTTCATTACTTTTTAGAGATAAACAAGCAGCTCCATCGAGACTTGGCTAGTTTTTTACAGAATGTTTTTGATGGGATATAATACTAACTGTTCCCCACTAGTTTGTTTTTTACGATCATGTTATTTACGTTTGCTATTACTTATAGTAGTTTGTAATTTATGCCGCCGGGACACGCAATTGTAGTCAGTGAGAAATCGAATCTAAGCTTGTTTTAAAATGAGTAATTGCTTTGTTTATTGCCGGCTTTTCTCAGCAAACCCATATTAGAATCAGTATTTAAATGAATATAATCATTAATTTTATAGTGCTAATACGAACACATGCCGTGTCTTAAAAACCGAACGATTTGCTGGACCCACAAAATGGCCCTGATTCTGTTGTTCACAACTAAACTAATTTTAATGTCACTATGTCTCTTTCTAACAAAGAACATAAGAAAAGGATGTAAGAAATTTAGTCCTGTCAAATTAGTCCAATGCTTGTTTTCAATATAAATTTAGTCGCCATCTATCGCGGTTACGCCTAAATACACGCAAAATAAGACGGCAAAGATTAATTTGACAACTTAAAATATGTTCTATCCTTTTTCAATCATCTTCGTAAGAAAGAGATGAGATGTAACTAAAATTAGTTTAGTGCGATTTACAACAGAATCGGCACCAATGTCAGAGCTACATGACAATGTATCATGCTACCTTGCCCTTTTTGCCGACGATCCTTCGCTATATGTTACATATTTATATACTCGATTTCTCCCGCACAGACAATGGCCTCCCTTGCCAAACTCTGCCTTGTAGCATCAGAGGACTACGATTCTCGACCCTCAGACACGTGGCGTAAGATTGAAGGTCGCTTGGCACTAGGCGAGCAGCACGAAGCACTACCAAGAGATATCAAACTGCATAATGGATTGGACACAGACGATACAAGAGTCATGCATCCTGAGGACTTGGTGCAGGTGATTTTGAACCTTATGTTTAAAGTTTGCTGTTCATTTGCATTCTATATTTTAAGGGTTGAACCCACGACTTCCAAACCACTTCCCAGCATTATTGTCATACAGTTTTTGTCGCCTTGAAATGTTTAGTGTTAATTTGAATCTCGACTATAAGATGAATGGCGTAAAGTTGTATTCTGTCGACAGATGTACGTGGAATCCGAGAGCAAGTCTCTGACAGAGTACGACTATAAGAAAGCGTTGGATCTGACCGACTACATCCAGGACATGGAGCGACGGGATGATCTGCGGCTCAAGGTAAACATTCATTTTACTTTCATTTGAATTTTTAATCATAGCCTACCTTATTTCCACCATGAGTAATTCCAAAAACAGATGCAAAATATAATGCGAGCTATATATAAGTAACCCCAGTAATAAGACATATAATGACGTATAATGGCCGACTAAGTAAGTATTGACAGCAACGTGCGGGGCAACACGGTGCCGTTAATTGATTGTACGTGTTGCTGTTGATATAAGGAGTATAGTGTAGTATTGTATTGTGTTGTGTTGTGTCAGGTGTGGTGCGCGAGTATCCGTCGCGACGACTGGTCCTCGTGTCGCGTGGACGCGCCTGCCGACGAGATGCACAACAAGATGTTCTTCCGGCTCATAGACCTCGTGCATGTCATGGGTGAGACCAACACACAACACACACACCACACACACCACACAACACACACCACACACACCACACCACACACCACACACCACACACCACACATCACACACCACACACCACACACCACACACCACACACCACACACAACACACCACACACCACACACCACACAACACACAACACACACCACACACCACACAACACACGATACCGTTACACTACATACAAACCGCCGGATCTGTGCGGGCTACCCCTCCACTCGCGCTTAGATAGCTCGTCCACCGCCCCCCACCACCACTACCCGACCACGACGACTCCTCAACACATTGAGCTATCCTCGTATGCAGTTTCGCTTCTGGCCGCTTAGATAAATATTGTAGTGCAGATCAGCTGCCCTAAAAACGTAGAGTTACGCAATATTGCTGAAAGGAATTCATTTCCCGAATTCCCAGCAGATCTGACGCAATTCCTATAAATTTTGGTAAAATGGTCACTAATTTCATGCAATTCAATTCAGTAGCTGATTCTAATTTGATATTAATGTTACAACACCAAAAATAAAAAACCGTAATTTACCGGTAAGTTTTTCTATTATCATTTTTAAGTCGTAAGAAAGTACTAATAGAGAATTCACGTATTAAAATTATGATCTTGAACATTTGTAACTATAAAACGTTTATAAAACTGCAATTACGTATCTAAAATGGGAATTTATAAATGATTAAGAAAATATTTTCAGCTTCGACTGGTAATAATAAGTTTGCTAGTCTATGGTCGGTCGATGTCACTAAGTTATATATTTTACCTACATAAAGGTGGTAAATAATACTAATATCTTTTGAATTTTATCAAAAGTTCTTTATATAAGATAAATTCCGTCATTATTTAGTCTAAATAATGGATTATTATGAATAAACAATCACGTGAAATGTACAGGGAAGAAAATTTCTGTGTAGTACAAATAACAAGAAGAAACATTTCGTTCATTCGTTATGAAGACTTTAAAAGCCGAGTATTTGCGAAGACAAAGGAGTAATTGCATAAATATCCTCTATACATGATAAATCATTATGAGGATATTTCACCAGAGTTCCATGTTGAAGTTTCTAGTTTTATGAGAGTGAGTTCGTAAATATCATCAATAACAGCATAATGTAGCATATTCCCAACCTAATCTCAACAAAAGAATATACTATTATTTCTATTTATACCATAAATTATTGAATTATAAGCCCCAAATAATATGTTCAACAGAAACTAGGATTTTTTTATATGAAACATGCAATGCATGTAAAGTGCATAACTAAGACCATTATTAACTTTCCCTTGTTAGATAGGTGGTAGGTTAGGTAGATGATACCTACTAAGCATGATGTCAAACAATAATATAATCAACAAATAATATTACTTTCAGGTTATAAATTACCCGAAGATAAAGATAATTGTACATGGGATTACCAAAAGGATATTTATATTATAATTACTTTGGCATCTGTCATCATCATGCTGCTAATATGATGGGGAAAGGACCACAGAGAATTTGGGAGTTGGCGTTGCTATCATGCCGTAACATAACCTACACTAAACTATAATGTTGATAATACTGTAATAAAAGTTACGCTGATTTATTTACTTTTGTCTTTTATTTAACCTAAACAAACACGCAACCCCTATGTGTATCTCTTTGTGTCACTGTGATTAGTCTTCGGCAATATATACCAACACAGATATATATATACTCTAGTAATACCTTTGATAGAAAGTAGATCTGCGGATATAATTCCTCAAAACGCTAAAGCTTATTCTATCAAAATTTAAGCTGCAGATCTTAAAGCTTTTTGTTATTATTAGTTCTAATCTTTATAAAAAATCAAATGTATAAGAAACTAGTCAGTTGCATGTAGCATGCAGTCGCATGACAGATGCACGCACAGCTCAAACCGCAGAGTACAGAGATACTTGAACTTTTGCACACATGTTCCTTATAACATAGGCAACTACTAAGGTCTTTTCGAAATTCAACCCCTATGGGGATAAAAGGGGTTTCTGGGTGGAAAAATAGTATAATATTAATCATGTAAAAATTACGATAGTACTATGTTAGGTTATCACAAAATTGATGGTAAAAGAACTTTATTGGTAGCCAATAGCTTTTAACATTCCACAAAATGGTTTATGGGTGTTAGAAAAACCTCGAAATTCCCTCATTATTCATTGATTTTCAACAAAATCTCTAAATTGAATTGTAATAAGTTGCTCCTCGGTATCCTCTTATGATTCTACTGTTTGACACAAAAGCAATTCCTATTTAGTGAGCCATTTTACGAATCTCCATAGAAAACTATCAAAAAAATGAATTGCAGAATTAGAATCGTATTGAGATCATATCCTGAATTGCCTACTAAGTGACCATTTTACGATTTGTAATTCAATTCCTAATGGGAACTCAATCCGATTCGGCGTTTCCTTCCTTTTTAGCCCCCCAGGGGGGTTAAAAAGGAAGCTAAAGCAATATTGCTAACGGAATAAATTTTTCTCCTCTCCGGGCGGAAAGCGTCAACTTTTGTCCCGCTGCGCTAAACGAAAATACCGCTTTCCGCCTCCGTCGAGTAGAAAAATAGTATTCACACCTTAGGCAAGAAATAAGAAAGCCTCAGATCACATGTTTGTCGACCTCGGCCTCGCCTCGGCACATCTTGAATATGAAGGCGGTAGCTAGATAGGCGGGTACTACAAAGAACCTTACCATAGTATAATTTCCTCACGATGCTTAAACTCACTGAGCTATCCTTTTTATACGACCATGTCGGTAAATAAGCACACAGCCTGCCTGATAGTAAGCGGTTATCATCGCCATATGTACGCTTGCAACACACGAGGCATCACTCTCGACCCTTCCCCTTCCCCAATGAGATCTGAACTTACTCACGCGCAGTAACACGACATGAAGTTATTTGGGTGCGGTATTGTGTAAGGTGGATGTACTGTCTCCCCAGGTGGTGACTTGGAGCTGGTGCTGCCGCCCGTGGAGGACATCCTGACGGCGCGCGAGCTGGTGGAGCTGGTCTCCGACCCAAAGTTCCACTTCATCATCAAGTACGGATACGAGTGCCTCGACACCACAACTAATGACTCCATGGAACAATAACTACACTACTATTATATAGCCAGTAAATATAAACTGAAAACAGGATCTATTTTGTTCGGAATTATTCACCAGGTTTCTGTGTGCATTCTCTTCACACAAATACAACGAATCTTTATAATTTTAAGCACATTTTCTTTCAAATGTAATACACGGCATATTATTGAGCCTGCCAAAAGTTATATTTGTATTTTGAAATGAGTTTCATTAGGTTACGTTCTGATACGACTTGTCTGTGATTATGTTTTATTTTGAGCCAAATATTTAATTATCAATAACCTATAATTAAATATAAGTGATCTGTTTCTAAAATTATTAGATTGCATTATTGCATTTTTAGTTTAAACAATAAAATTATTAAATAATCACATCTGCCTCTTCCGAATGAAGCATAGAAGGATCATCTATAATCCCTCAAGACGTGTGTATATCTCTTATAACTAAATAGTGTGTTGTGTGGGATCAAAAGATCCTTGAATGCAATAATATCAGTATTCAATTCATCATTTCTATCCGTCATGTCAGCGTTTATTGACTGATCTGATTCTTTTATTTTATTTTTATTGAACGGTACAGTAACAGATAACAGATCACACTTACACAAAAACATAAAGAAGAAAAAATATTACATAAACCTGCTATCCAATGACAACTGCACACAACTTAAACAATTAACAATTCACAGCTAGGTACAAAATAATAAAAAATACAACTACAAATGAGAAATAAAAAAAAAACACAAATACAATACGAGTTAAAAATTAAAAATTATAATGGAATGAGAACAAAATATATATTATTAGCAACTTTTTAAACAATTCTTGATAATATAGTCTTGCTTAAACCGCCCAAAACTACCGTGAAATAAGTCAGGGAAATCATTCACACAGGCACAATTATTATACAATTCCCTCATCCGAATCAATGGATCATTTTGTGATATGTTGTTATGAGCCATTGGGATTTTAAACAATTTAGGGTCCCGTACAGAGCGTGTTGCAATCTTAAAATCTAATTTTGCCGGTAATTGACTTCCAAAACTACCATTAGCTATCTTGTGGAGAGTACATATATCTGACAGATGTCTTCGATCCCCGAGGCTTATCATATCAAACCTTGACAATCTTTCTTCATAGTTAAATAGCTTACGACGCAAACCAAACTTAGAACACAACATTCTCATTAAAAATCCTTCTTATTTTTACTTTTTTATTTGAATAAATACTGAAATCTCGATTAGTTACAAATTCTATTGGAGCGTTTTTGATTGCACTAGTAATCAAATTAATTTTAAATATTCCATAATTGATGCAGTATTGCTAATTTACAAGATATTGGTTATATCTAGACTAAAATAACAGGTTACTTCTAGTTTTTTTTTTTGAGTACATGTTCAGTATGAAAGTATGAAGTGGCAATTTCGAAATCTCAAAATTATTTTCTTGTGTTTTTTGTATTAATTTTATAATTAACGTAAGATAGATTATGGAATTCATAGCCAAGGCTAGTAGCAGGTGACCGGATATAATTAGCCCCACGAAATACGGTAAAATAGAACATAAAGACATTTACTATGCAGTTGTCTCGCGAGAAAATTGGTACTACGAAAATTGTTGCGAGTATGCCGTTTCTCGCCGACCTATTCCGATTTTTACTGCCGTTAATTCTTAGAGAAGGAAAAAACGCCCTTGTTTCGCCCTAAAACGGTGACCCATTTTAATCGGTAGATTGCACCAGACCTAAGTATTAAAATAATGTTAATTTAAGCTGTTATAAGTAAATAAGGTAAGTAATTCGGTAAGGAAAGTATCTAGTAATAGGTCGTTAAAGTTGATTTTTGTTACATTAATCTGTTGTTATGATTTTTTCCTAAAACATATTCGCGGTATCAGTTTAACTGAGTTATTGTTTTTTTTTTAATTTACTACATATTTAAAAAAATAAGCAACGTTAGATAATTAAATGTAACTTCATTTGTGTGCTCTTCATTCTTGTTCAACTTCATTTGTGTTTTCGATTTAGTTAAAAAAATAATTTAGATTATTTCGTGGCATAGCTAGCACGAGCATCCTTATTACAAATAGTTTTTTAAATGGAAAGAAAATAGCAATATTATTGAAATTGAATTATTTTATAATTGAATTTAATTGATGTCTTGATTTCATTGTCCCTTGATCAAATTGTTTTTGATAAAAAAAATGTGGATGATTGATTAACCCCCCAAATAGCAAATAGTTGTCACCCGTGCTTGCTATTTCACTGAATTAGTAGAATAATCTAGCAGGTAAAATATTACTATTAAAAGGTAGCGTTGTCTGAAAATTGTAATACACTACTATTCAAAATTATCTAAACTAACTTTGCCGTTATTTTTTTCTAAGTATTAAAACTGCGAATATAACTTGGGTGTAACAAATATTAAATGATAATAAATTGTATGATTTAGTCATATAGATTTTTAGACAGCGCTGCACTGAGCCTGCAGTACGTATTCCGTGTCTGTACTGTTGCTGGACAGCTGCCAGTTCCCTGGTAGGTTTTATGTTACCCATACAATTGGAATATTATAGTTAACAACGTTACCTTGTGCGAATCGTGAGCAGTTACCATATAGATGCATTCACAAATATATCGTACATTAGTTGATTTACAGTCCGACAAAATATCGACATGGAATCGATGTCATTTGTTCTAAAAAAAAAGAAAGATATTGGCATTAATTATGTGTATTTTAGTCGTTCAAACTATTGCGCACTTCGTTTCAGACCATTTTGTCCATAACCGTGATCACGGCCCGTACTCTAGTAAATTCGCTCTTTTAATATTCTAACTCTATGTTAACTTAACTTAACTTAAACCATTGTCAAAGTGTGGTCATCGCAAATGATCGGCTTTGTGGTATCCGACTGGCTATAGCTCTTCTTTCTCCTGGCTATAGCTCTTCTTTCTCCTGGCTATAGCTTTTTTTCTCCTGGCTATAGCTCTTCTTTCTCCTGGCTATTATCCCAATTTATTTAGGGTCAGCCCGCCTAGTATTTCCGCGCCACACCGTACGGTTATGGGTTGTCTCTTGCGTAGTGTTGCTCGCTATCTTATATGGTTATTTTGTATGGTCCGAAGCCAGCTTATTGGTGGTCGTCCACGGCTACTTTTTCTGGCTGTAGCTACTTGTTAAAAATCTGTACTGTCCCAAAAACCCACCGATGTATTTCGGTAGTCTTACTTGAAATCCCATCCCCTTCTAGCTTTGTGTGCTTACCATCTTCGGCCAAATTTTCACAATACAACACAAGCCAAGGAATCATTTTTCATATCACTCTGCAAGTAGAAACATCTTATTTGAATAAATAAAAAGGGGTTCTATACATATTTATATATAAACACGATACCATGCTGCGGGCTCTTTAATTAAGTTTTTAGTCTGTAAGTGCGATAATTCCATTAAATTGGGTTATCAAAACAAAACGCGTTGCGAGTGAAATTTTTGGACATAGCCTTCACTTTACATCTATTAAGGCAGGCTCTGTGCTAAGAGGTCTAATCTCTACTAGTTCAAAAATATCACTCGAAATAGCAAAATTTACTCACCATTCGATATTCCTCATACAGTCTGATTTAGTTGTAAGTAGTTTATAAGACACTAAAAATAATAACAAATAAGTTCCATAATGTTATATTATAAGCGCTTATTATAATTGTTTTGTTGTTCGTATTGTATTAAATTGCAGAATGTTTTGTTGATTTCATTTTCCGAATAAAAAATGTCTAAAAAGTTTATCTTTTATTTCCCGCCGTGACCATAGATAATGTATTGACAAAGTTGTGGAGCGCGCGCTGTCAGGCAGGACGAAGGCGCCAATTTGTCGACAGTCGCGACGCGCGGCGCATGCGTGCTCCGCGTTTCCACAGCTTTTGTTTACCATTCTGCGATTTCCGCGACGCTAACTGAACGTGAATGAAAAACGCAAGTTTTTGTGAAAATTCTTTACAGACTGGATATTGTTTGTGTTGTGCGAGTTAAATGCAATATCAATGGTGTAACTGAATTTTGGAACGTTATTTGGCGGTGACGGCGAATTGGAGCCGGCTGCTAGACGCCAGTGAGTTTCACGAATAAAAAACTCCTTTCTTTAGTCTTGTTATTTTTGGGATGGCGAAACAAAAATATTTTGGTAAATAAAACCATGCCCATGATGAAACTTGATAGATTTTAATCATAGTCAATTTCGAGAATATGCTTCTGAATACTAATATCTTTATAATAATATAATTCATTTATTTGGTCCAATTATGTAAATATGAGTTACTAAGAAATCGTTATATTTTTAATTAACTATTTTAAAACCAACATATTGGAAACAATTTTCATTATATACCTACCTATTTAGAATTTTCTACTAATTTTCACGCAGTTTTCCTTCACTATGCGCAATAAGTTAAGTAACTAGACAATATTTCGCCTTTCGCGTCTTATACTACGAGCCTATTTTAATTATAATGAAATTATTTAGAAGTGTTGGTTTTATTAGCAGACTTGTGTGGCCGAGTTAGTCTTCAAATTTATAAAATTTTTAGGCAGTTGGGTCAATTTAAATCATTTACGTTGTTTCATTATTTTCCGAAAAGTGGGAGCGGACTGAAGTTTTTAAGTAAGTTATTTTTTTTAGAAATACGCTTCTATGTGGTTCAATTATTAGTTCATTATTAGGTATATTTTTTACTATTTTTCCGGATAATAGTGACTCTCGTTTTGTTGAAGTTGGATTTGTTCCCAAAATCCGATTGGTCGACAATGCAATACCGGACGGCCAAAATGACTATAAAATACAAGAACTTTGATAAATTCTTCAACTTGGGATGGTAATGCAATTCTCAAAGCAATAGGCAATAGTGGCACAGATTATAGATTGCACACTCCAGTGACCACTGAGGACAGCCCTCGTGCGAGTCGAGCGGCGGCGGGCGGTGACGTGCTGGACGCACTTCACTTCACACTTGATGCCGTCGATTGAATGACTCATACTTTGTTTTACTTTATAGGGTTACATTAAACCACATTATTAATTTTTGATGTGAGCGAAAGTGGTATAATCAGAAAAGAATCACAAGTGCCGCCCTTGACTGGTGCAATGACAGCTTTTCAACTTGAGGGTGGTAGCCTCCAGTTTCCTCGATCATCTTACAATTTGAAGCCTACCGTCAGCGAGCGAGTAGAGCTAGATTGTTTTTTGGCGCCCTTTGCTCAACGCTTCGACAGTCTCGCGCTTCTTAAAAAGCGCCATCAAAAAATATTTGCTCGAAATTGTTTTTGACAGAGCGACCGCTCCTGCGACTCTACCCTAGAACCGGCGCTGCCTACCATCCTATAACTAACTTCACGATATCTGCAGCCCTTTTTCTAAAAAGCCATTTACTTACGAAGGACAGACTACTGAGTTGTGATTTAGGTTGTCGGTAAAGTTATTAATATAAAAGTATACCTAATATACCCGATGATTGATGATCTAATCGGTTCCTTATATCTAGAGTTCTGCATTTCGCTTTCCCTGTAATCTATGCGGCGCCTTTAAAAGTATAAAAAGTGTATGAAGTGTGATCGGTAGTGAATATTGCAGAACTCGAGACTGCTTGCTGTGTGCACAATTACTTAGTGAATGCAGAACGCAGAACTCTAGAACTCTCTCTGTGGGATCGGCGCCTAAGATTTAGAACAGAAATTCGTAATCAATTGATTTATTATATGTGAAGTTAAATATAATCCGCTCGTACACACGGCTACAGATCAAGCTATACATTTCCAGTATAAGCTGATCTCGCATTGTATAGGATTTCCGTACAATGGGAGGTCAGCTTATACTAGAAATGTATAGCTTGATCAGCGGGGTTATTTTAAAACGGTCGGATTCGGAATCGGGAGCGGAATAGGAAACTTCCGAGATGAGTTTCCGACACGATAAAATAATAATAAAAATATGTATTTGCACATTAAAATACAATCAAAACTATAAGAACATCAATATTTATTTAACATAGTATGATAATAGTACAATTTAAGTGTTACAAATAAAACCTAAACTAAAATAAATATATTCCGGATGCGCCCATTGCTATTTTAATTTCCGAATTCGAATAGTTTGACGTTTCTCGACGGATATATCAATCCGATTCATCTAAAAGTTTCCGATAGCTTTTAGCTGGCGGAATTCTTTCCGAATTTTATTTAATGTTCGTTTTTGACCATTATTTAATACAAACGCATTATTTAAACTTATATAAAGGTTACTTGGTACTAAACGGAGTGTGTTTGCCCCTATTTTTTAGGTAAATAATGAATTTCGGCGGTAAAAGTAATAATAGCTACATACTCAAACTTCGTAGGAACTAAAACATATTGGTCACTCAATACCGTTACTCAAGTTGGATGCTAGATTCACTACCACTAAAAAATCTACGTAATCATAAAATATTTGTTTTATTATATTCTCCATGAATGTACTGAAAAAAAAAAATACTTTGACATAGAGGGCTTTTTGGCGGGAACTTGCAAAGTGACGTTGCGTTTTCGTTTTATTTTCAAAAAATCGTGTATTTTGAGTTTTATTGCATATTATCTGTGGTGTTTTATCCTATAAAGATCAATCCTCGCGCACCAATGAAGGGAAATTAAATGAATTATGTGTATCGTGACTTCAAGTTGTCTCAAAAAGTCCGTGAGAAGTTTTAGTTTATTGACCACTACTTTAGTAACACATGTCATGACGTTTATAGACTGTGACTGACAGTGCGTACTATTATGAAAGTGATTTATTTTGTGACTAGAACTTAGGTATAACTGAAATACGATTAGGCTGTATGGCTCAAACCTTTGCCTGACTTTTTCGAATATTATAAACAACAATTACTTTGACCTATCAGTCAGTTTCCGAAGTTCGATAAAACTAGAAAACCATTTTTTTATGTTTATACATAACACAATGTAGACCTTAATCTAAAATATAAAAAATAACAAGTATCTGTCTTTATGCATTTGATATGAGTGTTTAAATGAGGCCTTTCAACAATGAAAATCCGTAATCATTTCCATTTTACTTTTATTTTAGTTTAGGTTTACCATTTCCTACCATTATTGAAAACAAACTTTGTAAACGCACTCCAACTTTCCGCGATCGGAACTTCATCGGATAAAGGTTTCCGATTCCGCTCCCGATTCCGAATCCGACCGTTTTAAAATAACCCCGCTGTAGCCGTGTGTACCACAGATACAAATCTAAATAGATAAAGTCCCTACTCCATCCGTCTGAGAACCAAGCGTGCCACTTTTTCCTCCCTACCATAATGTCACAAGAGAGTTTTGGTTAGGCTGGCATTCTATAAAGTTTAAATGAAGCGATCCTGTTTGTCAGCTATGCGAGTTCCATGTTCGCGCGAAACAGTTTCAAAAGAAGGGCATTGCTCTCCCTTTTGGCACGCGAAGTACATACACTCGCGTCATCTATTTAGTTATATCTGCGGTTCATAATATCTCAAACTCAATACGAAACCACACAGCTTGAAAACAATCTAATTGAACAGTTAATCAAACGGTTAGTATTTGTAGCGTTATTCTGCAACCCGCAGTCGATAATGAAATGCATTTCATTTTCGCGACGAACACGCTTCATTGAGCCAACAAGTGTAATGAGTTTTCTCATTTTCAATTTGTAATGTTGTAATTAGTTGGATTACTAAGTTGTATTGTTTTCACACTTCTCTTCTTCATCAGTGTAATGACTGGAATAATTTCCCAAAATCGCTGCAGTCCAATAGCATCCTCTCCGCATTTGAATACTGAAGCACTGCTTCATTAAGGGGGATGGTCTCCATATAAAAATTTACGCATACTTCTTGTGTTTTAATTTATTTTGACGGGCCAAATGGCGCAGTTGGTTAAGATTCACCTAACGCGCCGCAGGTCGTGGGTTCGATTCCCACACAGGACATGCATTTGTGTGCATGAACATGTCTGTATGTCCTGAGTCTGGGTGTAATTAAGAGAGGTAGAGCATAGCGTTTATTCGCTCAAAGAGCAGCTCGACTGGGGAAGTACCTCCACCTTATAGAATACCGCAGCCAAATAACTTTATGTTGTGTTCCTGCGCGTGAGTAAGGTCGCCAGAGCTCATAGGGGAGGGGGGAAAGGTCGGTAACGCGTGAGCGATGCTTCGTGTGTTGCAAGCGTCCATATGGCTACGGTAACCGCTTACCATCAGGCGGGCCGTATGCTTGTTTACCGACTTAGTCGTATAAAAAAAAAAAAAAAAAAAAAAATATGTATATTAAGTATGTATTTACAAACAAAAAGTAGTATATGTATTATATCAGTTATCTGGTTTCCATAGTACAAGCTCTGCTTAGTTTGGGATCAGATGACCGTGTGTGAGGAATGTCCCAGGATATTTATTATTTATTTATTTTATTACGTCACTGTGCGATGTAGCTTTGTGATTTGCGCATGAGGCGTATGGCTATCCGGTTAAGGAACTATCTATACATTGGTCCCTTATTGCAAATGTCAGTTATTTATTGATAAGGAATCAACTTATGGCTTTTATGTATCGTATGGTTAAAAGCATTGGATACATACAATACTCCATTGCCACATGTATCATGTGCTATACACAAAACTACGTCCCGCTTCAAAATGGTGTAATAAATTAAAACGCAAAAAAAGGGTGCTTTTGCCATTAAAATATATTTGAATGTATATAATTTTCATGTGAACCTTATTCAGTATTTTTTATACAACGAAGTCGGCAAACATACGGCCCGCCTGAAAGTAAACGGTTACCTAGCCCTATGGACGCTTGCAGAACACGAGTTACCGACTCATCCCCCTCCCTAATGAGCTCTGGCGACCTTACTCATGCGTATAAACACAACGTTTTAAGTAAAAATTAATAAAGTAGTAAGATCTGCCAGCCTGCGCGCGTTTACAACATAAAAGTCGCGTCTAATTCCACTCGGATGCATTACAGCAAAGATTTTCATAGGGCATCGTGCCTCTACCCAGATGGATAGTCCGCCTTACTAAAGCATGACATTTAATATCACTCCGCTTGAGGGGCTCCTGAGCAAATCGCTCTCAGTTCGTATTGCGCACGGCTGTCATCGCGTCATACTCGCTGTACTGATTAAATAAAAAATGTCAACTTGCTTATTAAAATACTGTCACAACACTTATAAAAACCAAGGAAAAACTAAAAACTAACCTTCCATGTGTAAGTATTGCGATTTCGTCACTTTTAATTACCTAAACTTATTACTTTTAAATACTGTCAATTATGGCTTGTTTATTTCGTTTTCCCATAGAGGCGACTATCCTTCTGGACGTTTTAAATTCTTTGCATTACAGATACTATCTGAGTACTACTTGGTACTAGTGAGGTTGTTAAAGGGTGACTAATACCCTGTCTTGCATGTCGCTTGACAGTACAATAATTTGTAGGCGCCTGTTTCGCAGGCGAAAGTGAGTGCACGCCCTAATTACTACAATTTGCTCGATACACGCTTTGGATTAAACGGGTGTTAACTACGAGATGTGGGTCTATTGATCTTGAAATTAGTACCTTCCTTACTTTTGCTTTTGAAAAAAGTTTCAGTACTTAGGGGTTACTGAATTACGTACCCCTAAGAAGCAGTACCTGAATTACTGCAACTAACCTCTTTTATGGGTCTCGGAGCGAGTGTGAAGCGAAAATAGAGTACATAGGTGCTGCTACGCCGTAGCACCCACCATGACCCTGGTCATTACTGCACCTTCTAAAGTTGTTCAACATGTACCGATGCACCAGTGGCACCAGGCATAAGGTGCTGCATTAAATCACTGATAGACCAAAGGACAGTTTCTTAAAGCCAAAACAAAATGGCAATTTACGTGAAGAGTCTACGATATCGATCACGATTCTTATTACGATCGGGTTTGTTAAGTGCAATGGAACACGAAGCTAGCATCATTGAAAGTTGAAACAGTCGATCACCAGTGACTGGGCCAGTTCGTCGAGTAAGTACCGATGACCAGCTCAGATTACCAACACGAACACTTATTGCTATTATACCTAGCCACTCGTAGTAACTCACTTAGCGTGACGCAGCCATTGCGTTCAACATTTGTTCGGAAATATTTGTCACTTATACTTTTCGCACGTTTTTTTTTTACTCGCTCTAGCTCGGTGGGAAACCAAAGTTACGACAACGAATACGGTGATTTACGAATAGGTCATGCAACACAAGTAGGCAAGGAACCTCCTTAGAAAGAGGTTACCGATGGAGGAAATTTGAAGTCAAGAGGCTGACAACGATATTTATTTACAATAACAACACAGGCCACTTATTTTAAAAAGCCGGCAAATGCGTGTCGGACTCAGATACGATAAAAACGTTTCTTGTATTGGTCCACGTTAATTTTTAATTTTATTTCATTCTTATATTATAATAGACTGCTGTTAGCTGTCTCCCGCGTTTCACCGGCGTGCCTGGAATAAAACGTAGCCAATGTCCTTCTCCATCCCATTGGCTATCTCTATCAAAAATATGAATGAAATCGGTAAAGTCATTCTCAAGTTATGGCGTGACCAAGGGAAATGGAGATTCATTTTTATATGTATAGATATACCTACAATTCTGTGAAAATTTCAACTGTCCTCTTGGAACCCTTTGGGTACGGATACCTCAAAATATATTTTTTCAAAAATCTAATGTTTTTACCAAGGTATATAACTTTTGATACTTACACGTTCGACTTTTGTTCGAGAATAGTGAAAACCTTAATTTTTGCTTTTAGAGATTTTATTTAGACATGGATTGTCGCCAGTAAATAATAAAATAATTAATAATTGGACATTCACACACGGCCATCTGATCCCAAACTATGCAGACCATGTGCTAATGGAGACCGGCCTATCGAGCTAGGTTTTTTATCAGTATCAAATATAATTCTCGAGCTTTGCCAATTTGTCGACAAACATCGATATTTTTATTTATCGATACAGCCATGATCGCAGCGCTGATAACTGATATATAATAATACATAATAATAGTTTTATTACTTATAAATATACCTATAAGATATTCTAACAACCAGGCCAGTACATTAGTACCCATCTTATACGAATGCTTTTCCCTTTTGCACTCGACTCTTCTCAGTTTCCTCGATTACATCTAGGGCTCTAGGCCTTAACGCCTTATTACTGATTGAGTAATAAATAAACAATAGCGTCTCTCCGTGAGAAAACACTTAATCAAAATGGCGCTACAACTCTATTGCCTCACAAACTAACGAATGTTTTTCCTTAGCTTTATTGTTTGCAAATGAGACTGACTTTGTACACAGGGCAGAACTATGGTAATCTGTGGCAGAACTTCTTGTGTTTATCTTCAGTATTTTCTAATACTTAAATTAGTATCTGTTTTACGGAGTGTATTTTATTATCCATGAAATTCTTGTTGATATAGAGCTAAGTGAATCGTGATTAGGTTTAATCTATTGGCCTTGTTAATCATCTTACCTACTGTGATCCTGTGAAAACCTTTATAAGAAACTACCTACTATCATACGTTTACGGCAATCTTAATAATATATCGCGTTATTTAGATTTCATGCTCGAACGAAAATTATTTAAAAAGTAGATACAAAATAGTCGACTCATGCAGTCGTTTATTGCCGTTGTTTGTTTCTAAATATAGCTTTCTTAATTATATTCTAACTAAAGATAACGAACACCTATAAAAACAATTGAATAATGCAAATGGAAAAATAAATCAATGAAGCGGCGCGGCAGCTACGCGGTTTAAATTAGTTGCTACAAAACTGTCCGACTTTTACAATTTAACATAAAAGGCCTTCAGAATAAAACAAGTAACTCAGAAAATATAAAGTGAGATTCTGCACTCATGGTGTAAGTAATTTCTCTGGATGACCGCCTAGACAGTGGCTTTCAATTCAAGCATTTTCCGTGCTTCGGAAGGGCATAGTCTTTGGTAGTTGGAGGCCTCCTACGCGGTTTAAAAACTCCCATTAGGTTAACCACTAGCCTACCTCCACCAATCCGTAGTGGGCACGGAATAGATAAATAAGGTATTTGCCTATTCCCTTTCTAATTAGTGAAAGGAGGCCTGTGCTCAGCAATGGGACATTATGGGCTCATGATGATAATGACATGAGATGATTTGTAGTACCCGCCTGGCTGGCTACCACCCTCAAGTTGAAAATCTGTCGCCAAGCACCTTTCGGTGTGTTCCGACAGCTGCACTTGAGAGCCAGTTCCTTCTAGCCTTTGTGTGCTTACCACCTTCGGCCGCATCATTACTTACCATGGTGAGATTGCAGTCAAACACAGCATATAAACAGTAAAAAAAAAAAAATGGTTTAAGTCATGTCTAGTAAGACCCAGGTTTTAAGATAACCCCGGCTCTTTTTGTGACGGATATATATAAAATCTGGGTTTTATTAGCTTAAACTAGCTCATTTAATAAGATAGATTTTGCAGTGTTACAAAGACTCATGGCAGGATTTTTTGTTGAAATTACGTACAACTGTAACCGAATACTTGATCTTGAAGAATTTAAAATATTTTGGGACCCGGAATAAAACGTCTACGTAAATATTATACGACCCCGTCGAAACGAGACCAAATATACGAGACCTGCTGCTATGTATTTTTTATGTGAAATATTTTAATTATGCCAGGTTTATAAAATGTTAATTTCATGTAGTTCTAAACTGCTGGTAATGTTATCTCAACAATTAAACACCTTCAAAAGAAACCCATATTTTTATTGGAATTAACGTCAAAGTCAATGTCAAAGTCAAAGCCATTTATTTATTTATTTCATAGATTCACAGCTTATTCAATTTAGGCCCCAGAAGGGCACTTATGAAGGTCACATTTACTGAAGTTACCACCGGTTCGGAACTCGGCCTTCAACTGAGAAGAATCCGGCAAGAAACTCAGCAAGGTTACATTTTTTATATACATTTTTTGGACAATCTATGTTTGGCTTTTTTTTCCAAATAATTAAAAATAAAAAAGATAGATAAGAAGATAAAAAAGATATAAGTAATAGGTATATCTCGCTATGTATGTTATGTATGTTGAAAATAGCTATATACTCGTAAGTTGTAAAAATGGCGTGTGATATTGGCGTGTAAGATAATGACGGCGGGGTAAATCTAACGGATATTCATTATGATGACAATTTGCTCATTCACGTAAGAAGGATTTCCTCTTTTGTGTATCAACTATCATATCATTTACCTACTTAGGTAGCAAGTTGTCGCCAGTTTCAGTTATTTTGATTATTATGACCTCAGTAACTGACTCTGCATTTATATTACACACATATTTTTATTGTTTCGTTCTTAGTGGAGCAATTTTTTTACTGTTTATAGGCCTGTGTTTGACCGCAATCTCACCATGGTAAGTGATTATTATGCGGCCGAAGGTGGTAAGCACACAAAGCCTAGAAGGAGCTGGCTCTCAAGTGCAGCTATCGGAACACACCGAAAGGTGCTTGGCGACAGATTTTCAACTTGAGGGTGGTAGCCAGCCAGGTGGGTACTACAAAGTACCCTACCACCGTGCTATGGTTTCCTCACGATGTTTTCCTTCACCGAAAGCTCAAGCTCATTATAGGATTCGAACCCGGGACCTTCGTCTCGGTATCCGACGTCACTACCACTGAGCTATTATCGCCTTAATTGGAACAGATAAAAACTATCGGAGTTCTAGTGATCTAGAAACGCATTACAATAAAATACTAGATTACTTCAAAATACATTTGTAGTCGTTTCGGTTAGCATCTTACGACTCTATTGCAAAATTATTGTCCCATATTGAAAAGTCATTCACAGAGTTTATTCGAAAGTCATCATCCACCTGCCCTGTTCCTAATCATTTGTGGTCGGCGCAGTACGTACGCCTCTTCCATTCGTCTCTTCTATTCGTCATACCAGCATCCACTCCTTTCTTACCCATATCCTCTTTCACACAATCCATCCATCTCAATCAATCGCATCTCTCTCATCAATTAAATTCGAAAGTAGCTTCATTAATTATGTTATAGCTCTGAAACCGATATGGTAATACGTACTGCAAACGTATATTAAATGGTTTTCAACAACCAATACACACTGTGCCTTAAATACATCATGTGATTTGACCTATTTGGAAATATAGGGACCTAATAGCAGCCAACTAATAGGCGTATTGACATCAACCGATAACATCCCTCTAAAGTTACAATTCCACCAACTTATCTGTAGAGTCGAGATCTCACCGTCACAAAACATTAGCTGTCTTATGATATGAGACGGTTTAAGCCAAGTCTGAAGATAGTTCCGGCTCTTTTTGTTGCATGACGTTAGAAAGTGACGGATATACAATATACAAGTAATGAAGGGGCTGATTACGCTCTTTTGACAACGTTCCAAGGCTGTAATGCTCAAAAGAGCGTGATCAGTTCGTCTTTTGCTTTACAGATAACTTGGTAGGACTGCGGAACATTTTAAAGTTCTATAACATTAGCGTTGTCCTCTTCACGTATCAACATGGATCGCAATGCAAGTCCACGATGCACCTCGACATTCTCCGAAAGCCTGCTATGTCCAATGTCCATCACTATCTAGTATTAGATCGGAGCCATTCAGAGCCCGTACCTAGTGTTCGCGTCCTACGATCGTCCTACTGCATAATTCATACTATTTGTTTCGCGCCGCACCCGCTTCCGCTAGCACGGTAAAAGTGCATAAAAGTTGGTGGGTTAGGTAATTGCTTTTATGGGCTCGCTTCCCTCATTATGAAGCTATTTTTAGTCTGTGGGTGTTACAGACAATTTTGTTTCATCATCATCATCATCATTATTATCATCTGCCTGCCCGGTTTCCTTCCACAGTTTGCCCTTTTTTCTAGAACCTATAGCCTTCTTGTTGTGATGTCACTTTAGTTACATTTTTACAGTATCTCTTGAAAAATTAAGAAACTGTTCGTTTCTTTTATAAGACGACTTGATTACATTTCTCACAAACACTATTCATGCCTAAGTCCTATCTGGATTAATAATTCGTATCTCAAGACAGGATTTTTCATCAAATAAATAATCTTGTTATCAGATATACAGTATTTGCAAATCCACACTCATGTTCATTATTTGCACTATGAAGAGCCGCTGGCGTGGCTCGTTCTAGGTGGAATGAATGCATTATGCGGTATGAATGAGGCGTTATATCCGATCGACAAGGCAGCTGGCCGGACGCGCGCCGCGTGCCTCGAAGGTGGAAGTTAGAGATAGCGTGTGCGAAGCGAAGGTACTAAATGAAGTGACATCTGGTTTGTGTAGTCGGTCATTTAAATAATATTGACCTTTAAAGATTGATACTTAAGTGATTGTTACAAGAAGTTACCTCATTTGTTCGAACAAGGAGTTTGTTCCTGCCTATCAAAGACAAAGTCAAAGCCATCTATTCAATTTAGGCCCTAGTAACTGGTAAAATAACATTTTGTTTCATCAAAGGCTAAAAAAACAACTTTCTTCCCAAATTGATCCGGAATAGGCATGATAAGAAATGCCTATTCCGTATCAATTTGGGAACGCCGATCACTTGCGTTTATTGTTTTTAAACTAATTGTAACGGCCAATTAATCAATTTATCACAAGCCGAGCATTTGGGAAATAAAAATATGGTTTAACTGTCCGAGACACGTTTCAAATTCAAAAGAAATAAAAACAGTGACCTATTTTCGTGCGTAATTCGGAAGGGGGCCACACCTGCCATCAGTCAAAACTTTGTGGACCCTCCGATTGCGAACAAGGGTTGCCGGGGTCAACGACTTGCATGTCTGAAGGTCGACGAACGATACGACTCGTATCACAACTTTTGGGAACAAATTCGTATTAGTAAATATAGCTGCCAGTTTCTTCGGTTTTAAATTATGTTGAATTGAAAAGCAGGATGAGAGTTAACGGTAGGAAAATGGTCGGCGGCGACCTTTTACTTACCATCAATGGCAATTATTTTGTTAACGGGGGAATAGCTAATATAATTATGACCCATCAAATTCCCAGCCGGATATCTATGTAGTGATTCATGTTATATAATCCGAGCATACAACAGTAGTTAATGACTACAAAACCGCAGAATGCGAACCATCAATTGTGGTAGGTACATAAGGTAACTCGAACCACCGAGTAGTTGCATTGGCAGTATGTAGTATGATTGTGATGAGACGGCCACGGTCCACCAGACACCGCGGGAGCCGTGGGCTGACCCCACGACACACCTTCGCGACTACTCGTGCGTGAGGCTCTCATTTGTAATGTTTGACTCACATTTCAATCAGACGTAACTGTTGATGCAAATTGCAGACATATTGATCGATTAGGAAGACTTGTTAGTATTTTTTTAATTGCAATACAGTTACGATTTCATTCAAATATCTGTGAGAGTAAGAATTTGTCAACTGAAAAAATTGCAATCCAATCCAACTTGATTAGTTTTTCTTCTGATTTTAAAATCAGTTAGTTGTATAAATTATTGATGTTTAGAAAGCACTTAAGTATATATTTTCACTCAAAAATGTTACTACATTTTTTGTTAACGTAAGTGATAAGTCTCTACTTCGCAGTAAGAACACTTGAACACACAGTTTAGCTTATCGCTCAGTAAACTTTACTTACAAGCATGGGCAACTATGTGTAACATGGTTTAACTTTACTCACCAATATGGCGAAAGCACCTCGATATGAACAAGATAGCGATAACCTCAAAAAGCTTGTCACATTTTCACAGTTTTAAGGGTATCTGATTCGATTTGATCCACTTTGATCCACTACAAAATAAATTGTAAAGTCAAAAGAAACAAACAGAAATATCAATCGACCTACCTAGTTTTCTAGAAGAAAAAAGGTAGAGTGAATTCATCATCGTTTAAAATATGCTTTCTTAGGGTAAAAAGTTCATAAACACAATGTAACATAACATGGCGGACGCTATAGGCAAAGTTGAAAAGATAAGTAAGGAAACTAACTAACAGAACTACGGTATAACGTGACAGACGGAAGTAGAACCGTCCCGCGAGTGTCGCGTTTCAAACTAGTAGACGCAGTCAGTGGCTATAACTAGTTCACTGTGACAAGATGAGTTGACACTGCAACTGTACTCGTATAAGTAGGTGAGTCTATTGGATTTTATGTGTAGGGACGGTATTATTGATCTGTTGTAGAGTTAAGAGTTATTAAAGTAATGTATGGCAGGCTCAGAACAATACTTGCATTGTTGATTTTTTGTTGTATAAGAAGTAGTGTCCGACCGAAAGGTCGAATTCAGGCCGAAGCTGATGGATTAATAACCCTAAGAAATGCAGTTCAAGATTGGCTATAATTGAATAAAATAATTATTTTGAATGAAGCCGAAAGTTTGGCCGAAGGTGTTCTTTTTCGGCTGAAGATGGCCGAAGCCGGCGCTTCGGTCGGATTAAGTATTTATGTTATTTTTAGTCAGCTGGCCAAACGTGCCTCCTGAAAGTGGCCATAACGTGGCTATAGCAGGAGGATGTCAATGTTTAGCCAACCATCAAAAAGCCCAAAAGGCAACTACCTACCTCACCACAATAGGCTACTTTCCTGAAAAAAACTAATTAGTCCGTCATTTACATTATCAAAAAATATTAGACACGTATTTTTTCTTTTGTCAATTAAACAAGAAAATATGAAGATATCGTGTGTTGAAGTTCCGCGTGACGTCACGGTGTGGTACACTTTTTAGGAACAAGTGACGTCACGATCCCCCACTCCCGAACTTAGTCGCGCTTTATCTTCGTCAATTGTTAATGATTTGGTAAAGCAAAAAATACGTGTCCAATATTTTTTGATAATCTAACTGACGGACTAATTAGAATTATTATATTTTTAACCAGGCAACATCCCTATTACAAGCCTCTAGAGGTCTAGAAAGAAACCGGCTATCAATTGTAATTGCTAGAACACACCGATAATTGTTTCTTAGACACGCATTATGCAAGATATAACTAGATTTAAGCAGTCTGCTAGTTTGAGTCAACATTTATTAGAGCTAAGGATTCATAGAATATCTGAATCATGAGAATTAAATAAATTCCTCGCGTGATCTTTCCATTCGACCATGAACACAGTTAACAATATTTTCGGATATTTTTCATGGATCAATAAACACCTCATAGTTTATAGATCGGTCCTTGAAACTGCATTATCCAAATCATAAGAACACTTCGGCTGAGCACTTAACGCCGCCATAAATCGTATTCACATAAAAACTGAGGATGTAATAATGTCGGCATGCGTAGGTTGAACAGCTCTGCATTCCCGCCACTATTGTTATGATATGACACACGTTATGGTACAACAGAATCTCATAACACTGCGCAGCATAGCAAAGAATAGATGCTTACCTACACCCATAATAGTTGTTTCCACGACTCGACTCGATCTTATTCCAACGAAGGCGTAAGCAAAATTCCTCTACTTGAAGAATTCTAACCCCCTTATAAGTTATCAAACGTTGATTAGCTAAAATTCTGAAGTCTTTATCTGATTTAGTTAAAAAGCTATTATGAATAAGGGGGTAAGTCTATATTTTTTAAAAGAGACTATTCCAGCTCGGGAACACATTTTCTAATTTTATTGAATTATCGGGTAACGGTAAATCATTATCATTCATCATTATTACAAGCTTTTATATATACAGGGTGTTGTTTTGGTCGGCGACAAGCGACCCAGGAGCGGTAGTACAAAATATATATTCCCCAAAAATGGACTTAATTCCTTTAAATACTGTAAATATGTTGAGAAATACCTTATTCAATTTGAAATAAAATTACCGCAAAGTATGGTTACTAGGCACGTGCGCAGACTAGAGCTAGGCGCAAGCCGCCATCGCCCCACCCCTTTACTCCCTCGCTCGTACTCCCGTTGAGTATTATGTCTACACTTTAGCTTATTACATGATTTTCAAAATTTTAATTTTTTTATTTTTATTATTAAAAAAAAAAAGTATTTTTTTATATTTTTTTTAGCACCAGTATCTATTGTATTATCGACCCTGAGTCGCTCGTCGCTGACCAAAACAACGACCTGTATAGTATAGTTTCATCTTTCCCGGTGTCTGTGTCTGTAACCAAATATTGCACGTTTTTGACTCACTTTCCAGTTTCCGATTGAGCTAAAATTTTGCATGTACATGTAAATCGGATAACAATGCAATATTATTATGACGTGGAGCTGATGGGCCATGGGAACTCTGTTATAAAACCACTTAACTCACCCATCGAGTTTGGGCTCGTTTGAATCGTCTTGACAAGGACTCTGGTTCTAGCTAGGGTCTAATGATTAAGTTGGTCGACGATTATGTAAAAAAGAACTGGTTTAAAAAATAATAATTTGTACGTTGCTACATTAAAATATTCTGTGGCTTTCCGATAAAGTACAAACGTAGTCTAGTTAATAATGTGTAACAGAAAGCTTATCATAACAAACGCCTTGAAATAATTCTATAAAAAGTTAGTTATATTGAAAACTTTGAGAATAAATAAACATTATGGAATATTCTGGAACGAGAATAATACTTACCGGGTATTTACAGTTCGATTTCTTTAGCTTTGTTCACTCAGACATAATTCTTATTTATTACTGCAATACTTACTACAATACAAGCATTGTGATGGCGTATTAAAATAAGGTAAATATTTAGATCGTTTGTCTTCATAAACTTATCTTTTCTAATTGTTGTTGAAGGCGTGTTATTGCTGTGGCGCAACCTTGTGGAGCTATTTTCCTTTCAAGTACTACCCATGTAGTTTATGTCATCCTATCACTTTTTTCTTCAACAATGGTGCCGATTCTGTTGTAAATCGCACTAAACTAATTTTAGTCACATCTCATCTCTTTCTTACGAACATTATTGAAAAAGGATAGAACATATTTTAAGATGTCAAATTAATCTTTGCCGTCTTATTTTGCGTGTATTTAGGCGTAACCGCGATAGATGGCGACTAAATTTATATTGAAAACAAGCATTGGACTAATTTGACAGGACTAAATTTCTTACATCCTTTTCTTATGTTCTTTGTTAGAAAGAGACATAGTGACATTAAAATTAGTTTAGTTGTGAACAACAGAATCAGGGCCAATGGCCAGTTTTTGCTTAATATCTAGAACGTTTACATAAGTTTGCTCCGCTTCAGTTGTCTATATCAAGGACTTTACTATCGACTATAGTTTTTTTACGACTTAATTTGCTTGAGTATAATAAAATAGTAAAATTTCCACAGGAATTTAAAAAGTCAGAAAATTATTGTACCACAAGTTCTCGAAAGTGAAGTAACGGTAAATAAGTTAATCTGATATAAAAGTACGTGTCCTGTCTCACGTACCTGGGCCCTTTGAGTCCACTGCACGGTTGTGTAGGCCTGTAGGGCAACAACCCACTGACCCAATAACTGTGGCATTTCTCGCCTATTTCTAATTCGTGCTTCTAATATTAATGAGCTAGTTTTATAAATTAATTAACGGAATATGAAAATAGTAATTTTAGCTATAAGCGTTTTCTTGCTTTCTAGTGATTGTTGCAAAAGTCAGTACCATTTATTCAATTTAGGC
This sequence comes from Polyploca ridens, assembly GCA_951394255.1. Taxonomy (NCBI): domain Eukaryota; kingdom Metazoa; phylum Arthropoda; class Insecta; order Lepidoptera; family Drepanidae; genus Polyploca; species Polyploca ridens. Next base: position 14,756,676 of record OX596262.1, read on the forward strand.
CCTAGTAGAGCACTTATGTAGGTCAAAGCTACTGAAGCTACCAGCAGATCGGAAGTCGGCCTTCAACTGAGAAGAAGAGGCAAGAAACTCAGCAAGGTTACATTTTTATAAAAAACGTTTGAGGAATTAATTTCCAGCAAGCTGGAAATCGTTTTAATACCTTCATTTAGTCCTAAATGCGTGTAATTCTAGATTACGCAATCCCAAGAGTTATGTGCGAAATTTTCGCTCTTTTTTCGTTTTTGCTTGTAGCTTGAAAACGGTACGTTCAACGGAAATGTAATTCGATTCAATATTAAAGATGGTTAAATTCTGCGTCGAATGAGCACCCAAAACTTCAAATTCGGTTTAGGAGTACAGCCGAAATCAAAAATTAGAAACCGGGAAAATTAACATGACATTGATAAAATATGAATAAAAACATGTTATATTAATCAAAGTAGAAAATAAGGCAGCCTTCATACTCGCATTCTTACATGCCTCCCAAAATGTATACACACTTCCTGGGATTGCGCAAACTCAGATAGCACGCATTTAGGACCAAATGAAGGTATTAAAACGATTTCCAGCATGCTGGAAATTAATTCTTCGAAAAAATCTAATTTGAGTGCCCTAAAAGAAATTATGTTGTGCCCTAAAATAAATTTTCAGGGTCGGCAACGCGCGATTGATGCCTTGGTGTTGCAAGCGTCTATAGGCTACGGTAACTGCTTACCATCAGGCGGGCCGTATGCTTGTTTCCCACCTTAGTGGTATAAAAAAAAATGCCGTAGATGTTATGTGATGATGTTTTTAATAACCTCAGAAAATTCCTATTTGCGTTTAGCTTAGAACCTAAGTTGTACGCCCAGTTCATCACAAGTCTGAATACATTTCGGTGTTCCATACAGATTAAATTTTATTTGATTATCTTAAGACATAAATCTTAAACGTAAAAAGATTTCTGAATGAAGGTTCCCTTTCCACTAATGCCAGGTACAATAGGCACGCAGCGCGGTGGCATCACGCAGTGAATACAAAGTGCGGCATTAGCTCACATCGCCTGCACTTGTGTGCTGACTGCTGAGCATCGATGGGCTAGGACGCAGGACATCGCTCAGGAATGCTAACCGACAGTTGGGACATTAAATAGGAAATTTGTAGTCACTTCGCGATGCTAACTCTCCTAGCCACATGATGTGTGCGAATAAATTGATTGTGAAAATCAATTTAATAATTGTACGGATATGGTACTGATAATCGTTTAGATGTACACTTTTAAATAAAAGAATCAGAAAGAAATGCCTCTCAAAGACAATCAACAGCCGATCCTGGCCTGTTTTGGCCGATCTGAGTTCTTCTTCTCTTTTACGAATACGCGACTGTGGAATCTTATGAGTCACGAACTCTGGATTGCTCCCAGCAGCCAGATAGACATAAGCTAGTTGCACTGTTTTGATGTTTTACCAGTACTATCTTGGTTGTTCCCAGTTTCCCTTGCGTGGCATGTCATGGTGCGTCTTGGCAGCGGCGGGGACAGGAGCGGGTTGCGGTGGTTAGCGGGTGCAGTAGTGCTGCTGCTACCGCTTGCGCGCTCCGATGTTGTCTTCCGAGTGCCTGAAGTGCTGGTGAATATCACTGCTAAATCAACTGCCTGTCCTGTTCCCAATCATTTGGGGTTGGCGTTTTCGTCTCTACTATCCGTAATACCAGCATCCACTCCTTTCTTACCCATATCATCTTTCACACAATCAATCCATCTCTTTTACGGTCTTCCTCTTCCCGTATATCCATCCACTTTTATATTCATAACTCTTTTAGTGACGTGGCTTTCATTTCTTCAGTGACTGGCGCTACTTTAAAGCTCCCGCAATAAAAGACGGCAGGATTACATACGAGCTTCTATCCAATTGTTTGACCTGTTATCTCATTTTCCATCATTTATGTAAAGGCGACCCATCCATGATGCCGCAGGTCCGTCACGCAGCGGCGTCGAGGCCGGTGGGCACAGGGTCGGGCTCGGGCGCGGGCGCGGGCGCGGGGCGCGGCAACTCCTCGCGAGTGAACGACTCCGAGTGGGGCGAAGAAGGCGCTCTCGAGATGCACTACGAGGAGTACTTCGTTGAACATGACATCGCCACCGCTGACGCCAGAAATGCCGCCCGAAAGCTCAATCTTGATGATAGTGAGTATACTATTAGATTTCTTGCTTTATCTGTTTACTATAACTAGTTAAGTGATGCTAGTCCACGTGAAAGGATGCACGCACTTGCCAGGATAGTAAGATACGGTTTGCGAAAAGATCTTAATAAAGATTAAAATATTGACCCAACCAAAGCGTCCATAATTTATTGTTCAGAACAGTCATGATATTAGTGAGGAAAGCATAGGTGGTAGGATACTTTGTTACGCGTCTGGATGACTGCCATTCTATCTCTGTCAAATACAAGCCCCATAAAAAAAATGTGATCCTTCAAAATTAAGGTAATCCTTCTAATTGGTTACTGTTATCCAATATCAATCTTTTATAATTTCACAACGTTCTTGATGGCCCATGTGGCCCCCGCTGCACATAGCGGCGGTACTTCAAACATCCTAAAAACACTCGTAGTGTCGTGAGTCATGACGCAACAATTACTTGAGACTCAATTAAACTCAATCCGACGACCACTCGCAAATTGGGACGAGGACTGAATTTAACAAGGATTAAAGAATACCTACTTTGTTCTGTGTCATGTTCCATGGATCTATGAATAAACACGAGTATGCTATCCTTCTATAGATCATATGTGTTTACCACCTTCTTTGGCCACTTTATCTCATGCCACGGGGTAATTGTTGTCCAATACGTCGATATAAACAGTAATAATCCGGTTGAGAGCTGTCTGTGCTCGCTGATTTGTACGCATTTAGGTGTACAAGCAATCTGAGCCTATGATGATGACGCAGCAATGACTGGTGTCCATTTTTTCAACCTAACAATAAGGTTTCAAATGAAAAACGGGGAAAACATTTTTTTGATTTTTCCGAAATCTCAGACTTATATATCATTCCTGGGACATTCCTCACACACGGCTATTTGATCCCAAAGTATGCATACTTTGAGATCAAATAGCCGTGTGTGAGGAGTTTGTATCTACTATTATGATATAATACTTTTTGTTTATAAATACATACATAATATAAGTAGTTACAACCATACATGTCCTGGGAAGGTATCGCACTCACGACTTGCGGCATGATAAGTGGAATCTTAACCAACCCCGCCAACTGGTATGTCAAAAGTATATATATTTAGTTAAGCCAATTGTCTGCCTGTAGTTGCAACTATTAACAATTAATGAAATAGATTGGATAGCACAGTGGGTGGGCATCACAGTGAGCAAACATCATAAACAACGTGGAGGCACTTCGCACCAGCACAGCTCAGACCACCGGCTACATACTATTTATAGCCGTGACTTTCGTTAATTTAAACCTCGTCTACATAAGGACATTGTTAATTGCTGCCCAGTGGTGACACTTTTAAACCAAATCACTTGATGTGATTGAGCCGAAAGTGTAAAATGAAAAAAATATATTTCTTGTGTTGTGTAGCAAACAAGCATACGGCACGCTTGATGGTAAAGGGTTGTCGTAGCGTATAGACATTTGCAACGTTCGCGCGTTGCTGATCCTGCAAAAATCGCTTCTAAAATGTGGTTCATAAGCTCTGCTTGGTTTGTGATCAGATCAGCCGTGTGTGAAGAGTGTCCAAGTCACAGACATAAATCTAAATAGATAACTGAAGTTCCTACATCCGTATGAAAACCAAGCGTGTAACGTTTTTTGTACTTACCATAATGTCACAAGATTGATTTAGCTAGGCTGGCATTTGCCTATGTCTCTCTCCATACCATAGGCTATCAGCATGGCATGATCCGTTGAGTAGTTGAGGCGTGAAGGGGTAACAAACAAACAAACTTACTTTCGCATTTATAATATTAGTTAGGAAGTTAGGATGACCACGGTAGAGGCATGACGCCGTAGAGAAGGAAATAAAAACGTATCCAAAGAATTTCATACGTGACTCTATTTATCGTTGCGGTGAAAACATGGCGTACCGTGCCGTGCAATTCTTAATAAAGATCTATGAGTTTTATTTGGTTTTGCAAGTGTTTATTTTGTGTCTCGCCCTTGCGATACTACTCAGAAATGAAGTGGTTTTCTATAAACTGAAATCGTTTGAAATGACAAGGTCATCACTTCAAATAAAATGAAGCGTTGAGCGTTAAAAAATATTTCATAGATGTCTAATTATAGAAACTGGAGTTATGGATTCGGCTGTAGACGTGAAAAGTACAATGTTAGGTTTATGAGTATATGTCTACTAGGATTTCTGTCCTCTCACAGTGTCCGAGAATTCATTGAAAATATTCAAAATCCGCCAATCGGTATTCTGTAGAGGAGGTACTTCCCCAATAGAGCTGCTCTTTGAGCGAATAAACGCTTTGCTCTCTACCTCTGTAGAGGTTTTGTTTGTTATTTTATATCAGCAACATTTATAGTTTATTTTTTTTTAATTTTTCGTGTTATTAAATAAATAAATTAAAAATGCATAATGAAACTACGATAGGAATAGATAATCTACTGAATATTGAGGTAACCAAGTAACTCTATGGTATTAAATTCAAGATCAAATTCAAAAAGCATTTATTCAATTTAGGCCCTGATAAGGCACTTATGAACGTTAACAAATGGCTCTACACCGGTTCCAAATACAACCTGAACTGAGAAGACTCCGACAAGAAACTTAGCAAGTCTTACCATTGAGTTCTACCTCTTATTGAAGCTGTATTCGACGTTTTGACTCCCTGTCTGTCTCATGCCCTTAGAGTCAATCAAATGGGGAAGACCCGTAACTAATAGCAACAGGACGTGATGTGTCACCTTCACGTAATGTGTAAGTACTCGTATATCAACGACTTATAATTAACTTGGATTATTGTACATGTGATGCACATTCATGTGACACAGCCAGCATGCACATTACATGGGTACCTACCATATCTAACGTTTGCATAAGTGTGTTTTCACCATAAGAATAGACATTCACAAAAATTTCAAGAGATGCGAAATAGGGGAACACCTAACTAAATTAAGCTCTGTCGATCAAGCTGCTTTGAGCTAAAAAAAAACACATTATATTTTTTTTTCGCCAATTTTCAACGAAAACGTTGACATCCTTTATCAAAGATATGCGTATATCATGCATTTGCTCTACAATCTACATAATATTACCGAGCTTCACTGAGGCTCCTGAAAATCTGTCGCAGCATCAGCAGTTGCACTGCGCTTGAGACCCACTTTTAAAAAAAAATGCAAAACATTGGTAAAAGGAGGTTTACCAATGTTTTGCATTTTTTTTTAAAAGTTTTATTAACAATGTCTAAGTCTATAGGTAACGTGACGGCCGCCACTTGGAATACACCATTTGTCTGCTAGTTAATCGTATAGTTTTTTTTTCATACCACTAAGGTGGCAAAGAAGCATACATCCCGCCTGATGGTAAGCAGTTACCGAAGCCTGTGGATGCTTGCAACACCAGGGGGTATCATTCGTGCGTTGCCGACCCTAAAAGTAAGTAGAATTACTAGGTTACTTTACTGCGAAAAAAGACGGGATAGATTCGGCCCGCGGACCGAACGAGGAGCGGACCGAAATAAACTAAACACCCACTTTATGATCAGTTACAATTTATTCTTTGTCCATCTTTCCTGCGACTAATTTAACTACGATTATATAATTAAAGTTGCAATAAAGCGGCATACAATAGGCTGGCTACAATCTCGGGCTAACCATGAAATGGTGTCGCCAGCCGCTAATTAGATGAGTTGATTAATAACTGCGCTCGCGCATCGCATTACTGCAAATGACCGAGAATTAAATGTATAAATTGTATGCACTTGTACCAATAAAATCATACATTATAATAACTAATTACGCTTTTTAATTGTACGGACCTAGATGAGTCAGGAAAACAGACGAGAGTCAGTATGGAGGCAATATACCTACCTACTTAGATTCATGTGGATTTCGAAGGCATAATGAGGATAAGAATAAAATAAAAATCCTTCAACGTTTACACGTAATTTTAATTTATGAACCACGCCAAATAGCTTGTATTTTGGGTGTATGGCAGTGCTCACGCCAAGTTGATGAGGAATGTTCGTTAAAGTGATTTATAAGCTATAGCTTAACAAAGCTAAGGGCACTATTGGTCGAGTTACCACCGGTCCGGACTTTAGTCCAATCCAGTAGATTTTTTTTAAAAAATATTAGTTTAATAATCTAACTATAATGGTTATTTTATATAATTTATACAAGATGGAAATGCTCGAAATAAAAACGTGTCGTAAACACGAACGGGACACAAACGTCGCAATGAAAATTTTAGGTGACGTCATACACTACCCCTTGTTTTGTAACTACGTAGTTCCGCTGATATTAGTCATCTTATGGCAGCTTTACATACCAAATTATAATGTTATTTTACTAGCTTATACTTTTCTGAAATTCGTCGAGTTAGGTCTACTCGTGAGTCAATATTCAAATTAATTCAATTAGGTGAGCGTGATCCCGCTTAACAATGACAGGGTCTACTTCATACATATTAAAAGAGACGCTAAAAATCACATGATTAGACAGTCATCAGCGAATGAAATAGAAATATCTATTTAGAAAGAGATGTTACAACAACTTTTAGTACCAAAACAGAAATCAGTTACAATTTTGCAAGTTGATTACGTGTTGTAATACCAGAAGGTCATAAGGCGGGGTCGTAGCGTACAAATTATAAGTTACAGCTCCAAAATGCTGTAGTCCTCAAGGTCTGCGAGGGGCGTGGTATCACATCTGACACGGTATTGTCCGGCCCGGCAGTGCAGCGCGTGTATAGCATCGGTTAAATACATACAGTAGCTATATTATTATACTTAAATACTGTTTGAGTTGGTACTCCATTTAATGATTTCACCAGTAGATATGTTTATTTATTTGTTTGTTAGTTATTAATTTTTATGACTTTTTCCCTATTGACTTATAGAAATAAGTAGGTACATTAGGTGTTCTTACTCATTTTATAATAACTTACGGAGGCGGTTAGTTTACTAAAAACAAGGAAAAAAAGGCGCCTGTGTTTCCTGAGTCATACAACCTAGGGACTTTCAAGGCCAGAGTGAATAGGTTCCTTCTGGGTAAGCATGTTCCATCTTGGGCTTCGTCTTCGTCCCTTATGGGCGGGTCAGTGGCCAAACGCAAATCCCATTTAAATTAAAAAAAAAATGGTTTAAAAGAATGGGCGAAAAGATAGATTTTTCAAACATTGATGGATTCTCTATAAAGGATTGATTGAACATTCATCATGAAAGCACCTATCCAAGGGCAAATATACTTTGTAAATGTAATAAATGATGTTCACTCAAGCCGTTGTTTATCTACAATTTCTTATTTATCCATAAAACGTTGCAGATTACAAACTTTTTATACAACTGCTCTGTGATCCTTCACGGCTGGTTGATCATTAGCTATTAATTTTTTATCAGATAGAAATCGGCCCTCGATCACTGCAGCCTTCGTTTTGTCACCGTCTCGAATAATAGCTGTTTTTGTATCTCTTGTGATTATTGAAAACAATTTCAGTTCTATTATAGAGCAGAACTAATCTACCAATTTCACGAGTAAAGGAGTACTCTCCAAAATAAAGTATTTCTTTTCATCTTGTTCGTGTTTTATAGAGGCTGTATCGCTATACATATCTACAATATTCTCTGAATCCTGTAAATTCCCGGTATATTTCCTAGTCTAGGCCATTCAGGCTTCCTACGCTCAACAATATTATATATCCAGATGTTGTAGTACACAAATCAATACTGCAGTTTTGTGACATGCGTCGAAATGATGCACCTACTCCACAGGCGTTATTGAAGGGAGATGAATAGCGTTAGTTTAAGGGCTGCGTTGATTGAAACGCTGATAATTGTATATGTCAGACAGAGATGGTAGGTGGAAAACCGGTGGATGTTGTTACTACCTATATAAATCTTGTCTAACCCAATATTTGGAATATGGAAGATAATTTTAATGACTCAACAGATGCTATGGAAAATATGTTCTGGTTTCAAAGAAGGAAAGTTTTCTCAAATAATTTTCGATAAACCTGTAAAAAAAACTGGATATAAGGCAATTGTTCGCTAACAAGTACTACATAATACTTAGATAACTAAGTGCGGGCAAACACAGGAAGACTGTGTGACTAATATGATTATAATTCAGGCTTTATTTAGACAGTAGTGCACATCCTACATCCCAATAAGGCCAATCGCAATACGTAAGCCATTGTTCACACCTTGTGATCACTTCAATTATACGCCATATACTTTTGACCAGTGCGAGTTATAATAACATCTCGCTGGTATAGTGTTAGTTGGTATAGTGTATAGTAGTATTTGCAAGACTTATTTTGCTTTACGAAAATGCAACAGCGTATGACGTTTTTGGTTCGTCAATGATCCATTATTACGATTCATTTTCAATAGACAATTTTGTATATCTTATAGATGTTCTTTGTATATTCTTCTGAGTTCTGACCATCATAGGTAGATGATAATTTAAATTAAATCAATGAATAACGTCAGATTCTTCAATATATCCTGCATTTTTGGCTAAACGACGTTTCAAACGATGGTCCCTGTTGTGGTTCTAGTACCGTCTGGTCGCGCGGGGTGCGGCACGTGCAGCCGGCGCGACATGGAGTACTGCGAGACGCGCGTGGTGGCGGACCACTGCTGCTGCGAGCGGCGCTTCCTGCCCGAGCCGTTCCCGTGGCTGCCACACACCTGCTACGTGGGGCCCACGCGCTGCAGGCCGCTCGCTAGGGACTGCGCGCTCTACACGCGCCTCAGGGACTGCTGCTGCCTTAAGAAACTTGCTGAACGATGTAAATACACTTCATTTATTGATTTTTTATGTGAAATAGCTCTCTGCCTTGCATTCCTCGCTTAGTGGACGTCTGCGTTGTTTAACCTGTATGCATAATTATAAGCTTTCAAATCCTGTGGTTTGAGCAAATCGTGTCTGTTGATCGATGAGTTTCCTTTAATTGTCTTACATAATCTACGACGATGATCCGAGTGAAGAAAAGAGTAAGTCTTCAGCACTTGCCGATTTGTACGCGTAATGATATAAAAGCCTAATCTAAACTTCTAGTTTATAAGTAGATGATGACGCATTTTGATGATATTGTAGCAGATATATATAAACCTTGTTTCCGTCAAAAGTTTTTTCCTAATTGTATCTTTCGATCAGACATAAAGACTATGAGCAGATGAGAGGTAGGCTAGTGACAGGTAGAGTGCTACTCCCAGTGGAGGCAACCCTTTTATTTAGTCAGTCCTCTTACTGACTGGGTTCATCAAATATATCCCGTCGCTTTTTAAGCCGGCGTATAGTTTCAGGGATAGTAAGCTGTCCCGCAAGTCGGTTCGGGTGCTTTTGTAATCGGCATTTGTATTCGGAACCATGCTCATTTATTTCCTCCGTAACTGTTGACATGTTAAGAATGTCATGGACCTCTGTTGTTCTAATAAACGATGGTGCTTTTGATAAATGTAATGTAAAGTATCGTCGGTGCAGGGAAGGGTATTCTGTCGAAGTCAACTCGGATGGGTGTGAGCGGCGTGTCGCTGCTGCTGCTGTCGATGCTGCTGTTCGTGGCGTACCTGTGACACCACCACCAGGCGCGCCACGCAGCCCTCGCCGCGCACGCCCCGCACCATGTGTAGCCGCCACCCACCACCGGACCCATCAGACCCTGCTCATTCACCAGACCTCACACTATAATAAACCAATTATTACTGATATTCCCTGCACTCTGCCAGCAATTTTCAGAATGCGCGTGGCGAGCGACTATAACATCTACTCGCATGAATACTAGATTGTACGCTTTGATGGCTGGATCTACTGCACATGGTCTCTAGTACCTTAAAAAAGGTTCTAAATATGTATAGTGCGTTTTTCATGGCCACTAAAATAGGTCTATCCCCTGTACTCTTCGGTTTTTCATTCCAGATGATAAACATACTAACTGCACTAACTACTTTACTGTACTTCCTTCACGATCTGTAGTTTTACGTATTATTTAAGAGTCGTCAGTGAGGGCCTTATCTTGTAAAGATATGTGGTTACGTGCCTCCTCGGTGTCTTATAGTGTTGGGTCCTCTCTCGCACTTCAACCCTATTAAGATCATCAGCGATCAATATGATTATGAGAACTTCTAACAGGCCTGTTGTCTGTCACGATAACTCGTTGAAACTATTATCTGATGAAAATCATGGCATAAATTATCAAGAAACAAAAAATATGTATTTTGTAAGTGTCATCTTTTCAAAGATCTCACAATAGACAATAACTCTAGGAACGAACGATTAAAGGTTCTTCATGAAATGTGTGAAGGCTCTTTGCAGGGTGATGCACCTAATGTTGCAAGCGCCTATATTCTACAGTAACCGCTTACCATCAGGCGGGCTGTAGGCTTGTGTACTACCTAACATCGTAGTGTAAAAATACTAGTATTCTTATTAAGATGTAATTGATTAATCTCAACTTAAATCCCTGTAAGGCTGCGTTTCCACCAGATGCTTAGCGAAAGATGTGGTTTAGCCAATAGAATCGCTTCATTTTCACAGCTAATCGTCTCATAGCTCTAATGAACAAATGTCGCCAAGGAAATGCGTTTCTGACACCTGTTAATATTGGCCAAATCACGAAAACGGCTTATGTGATTATGATGAGTTTTTGTTTTTTATTGTTTTTTCAGAAGATTTACAGCTTTTTGACAATAATAATAACAGTAACAGATAACAATATGCCATTTACTTTCACTAAGCTGTGCCTAAGAAAATACTGAACCTTCCTGTGAAAGTCCCATCGCAATAGGATTAGCCGTTTCTGAGAATAGCCCAATATTAACGCAGTCAAAAACTCATTCTCTCGGCGGCCGTACTGTAGATTACGTATACATCACTGTTGGAAAGCCGCCTTAAGTGCGATACCAAATTTTAAAAGCTAATTCAATACCTAAAAGTTAGATAATTACTTATGCAATTAAATTGCTATGTAATGCGTTAAATGTAATAAGTACATAAATCAAACTAGTTATGTATATGTAAAATAGTATTAAAATCTTCGCTTGAAATGTTTAAGTCTGAGTTTCGATAATAAATATGTATACTTTTCGATACATTTTAAACTCAAAAAATTTTATAACTTAAAGTTACATTTGGGCCTAAATTTTCTACATTAAACAAATTCAGTAATATTAATTGAATTTTTTGAATCAATTATAAATTTCAATACTTAATAATGCGTACATTATATCACAATATATGCAGCCATATGAATTTGTATTTCATGTAATTAAATAAAGTATAGTTTATTTAGATCTTGGCCTTGCGCACTGCCGAGTGCCGAAATCGTATAGGTCCTTATTGTGTCATATTAATAAGAATATACATTTTAAAAATATTAAATCCATTCTAATTGTGTATGGTTATTGTCGAGCTTAGTAAAATGATAATGTAGTAGGTATCTACCTATGCTTGCTGTATTTTAAGAAACGATGTAAATATATGTGACTGGGATTATGAATCCCGTTTTATTGATAATATGTCTACTTATATAAAGTAATTACTAGAAATATCAAGCCTCTGTAGTTAAAATAAACCTGAAAAGTATTTTCTAAAAAAAAAAATGACTCAAAAATATTTTTACGTTTGATTTTTAAGTACATCATTTTCGTTGTATTTTCACTATTTATTACGTTTCAAATAAAAAAATTCACTTTTTGGCTCCTAATTAACTAAAGTATGAAATACCAAATGATTTGTCTAAGTTACCGTATTAAGATGTTATGTTGTAGATTTGTTTATAAGTGAACATAGTTTATTTATTTTACTTCGGTATCCACCAAAGGTGAATTAGTTTATAATGTTATTTTGTTGTATTAGTGTAAGCGCTGAAACCATATTACGTTAATTTTTACAGAGAATAAATAATACTGTATAATAAAATTATGATCCATCTCTTCACTTTTATAAAGGGTATAAAAATGAATAATAACAAAATATTACAATTTAAATTGATGTACCAGTTTGGTAAGAAGTTATTACAAAATTCTGTGTTAGAAAAAAACTGTATTTAATTCAGTGTTTAGGAAATAAATGGAAATGAAACATACGCTTAATTTAATTTCAATACCTTATTTCAATAATCAAGAAAACGCCACATAAGACGGGAGAGCGTCAGAAACCCTATCTCATACAAAAGCCAACTATAAAATGTAGACGGTGTTTAAATATTTTGATCAATGATGATCTTAGAGCATTTAGAACTAGAACTAACAGTTCTAAATCTCTAAGAATTGTTGAATGGTTGAACTCAGTAGAGATTAATTTCACCCTTTTGCATAATTTTATTAATATCATAATTCATGTACCCATATAAAAATAATTTCGTGGGCTTTATTGAGTTTGATAAGGCGATTGAGTTAAACCTTCGTCCAAGCGTTGACTGCGCCCTGACAACGTCCATGGTGTCGAATTTCCCAAATGTTAGGAGCCTACTCTGTTATATACTGGTACCGACACATTTCTATCTGCCTGTTTCAATCGACAGGTTGTCCTAGTGTGCCGTTCTTTCAGCATCATCATCATCCACCTGCCCTGTTCCCAATCATTTGTGGTCGGCGCAATATGTACGCTTCTTCCATTCGTCTCTTCTATCCGTCATACCAGCATCCACTCCTTTCTTACCCATATCATCATTTACACAATCCATCCATCTCTTTTTCGGTCCTACATGTCGCTCTTTATGAGTGCTATTAGTATCTGGCTAGAGAAACATTGAGTACTTCGGAACTATGATTTTTATACGATTTAATTATCACGTGTCACGACAGCACTGGAATTGTCATAGTTTATCAGTGCTGATTATCAGAAACAAACAATTAATGTTGTGGTTGAACACGTATCTAAAACACAGAAATTTTTATACTTACTTACCTTTTATTATTGCATATTGTCCCGTCCTTTACAGGCACACCCGTCTCTTACAGTTTATTTGAACTCCTCTCCATCCCATTGTAACACTCACTATTAATTTAAGTTATATTATTCGCAAAATGAGAACTATAGATCCTATATTATGGTCAAGAAAAGTCAAAAAGTCTTCCATAGAAGTAACAAGGCCATTGAAATTTGGTCAAAATGTTCCATCTAATTTTGAAACGTGTTTGAGACGGAGCTTCTGTGATGCCATGAATGAGTTCTGGACGAACTGCTCTGTGGTCGCTGTCAAATATATCAATAAGGGATTTGTTACCAAGTTTGAAAAGTAAGTAGCAATTAAAGAACAATCATAAAAGTTTGGTTTACTATTCCTCTTATTGTCAATGGATTGCCAATAAGTCCTCCTCTAATGTATCGATATAGCTCAGTACAGTGATGGGAATTGCCGCGACGAAGGTTGTTGATTCGAATTCTATAAAGAGCTTACGGAAAACATCGTGAGGAAACTATAGCACCTACTTCGTAGCTTACTCCTGACCTAAGGTATTGCCTGACCACCCTCAAGTTTAAAACCTGTCGGCGAGCACTTACCGGTGGGTTCCGCTCAATAGTTGCAATTGAAACCCAGTTACTTTCAAAGCTGCGAGTGCTTACTACCTTCATCAACATCATCATAGTGACCAGACAAGCCTATTTACTATTAAAAATAACGTTTTCAGATACCTACGCATATCCCTCGTACTACTGATACTCTCTTGCGGCGTGTTCGTGGTGTCTTTCAACTGCTACCAGATCCGCATGATGTCTCCTCTCCTGGAGAACCTGGTGTCCACACAGTACCCCATCAGTGACATACACTTCCCCGCCATCGCGCTGTGTTCCACCAATGTTATCAATAAAACTGCTCTTAACAATTACGTTCAGTTTTTGTACGTATTGTTATATTATATTATTATAGTTTGAAGTACTTGGAAAATTTTATCACAAATATTGAAAGTCCAAAATGGATGGACGTGGAACAAACTGGCCTCATATGGAGTACTGTTGTCATCTATGGGCGGGAGCACCTGGATACCAGCTTGGGCCTTTAGACTCGGTTCAGCGACGTGCCATCAGAATTGTTGACGATCCCAAGCTTACAAGCGGTTTAGAGCCCCTTAGTCTGAGGAGAGACTTTGCCTCCTTATGTGTGTTCTACCGCTTGTATAACGGAGAGTGTTCTAAAGAATTGTTCGACTTGATGCCCACAGCTACTTTCCACCATCGACGGGGAGTCCATCCTCACATATTGAAACCAGAATTGTTTCGAACTGTGCGGGCTCAAAAGAGTTTTCTTCCGCGGACGCTCAGATTGTGGAATGAGCTCCCCGCCGTGGTTTTCCCATTGGAGTACAGCATGGGGTTCTCCAAAAAGGGTGTGAAGAGATTTCTTCAGGGTCGGCAACGCGCGAGTGATGCGCCTGGTGTTGCAAGCGTCCATAGGCTACGGTAACTGCTTACCATCAGGCGGGCCGTATGCTTGTTTGCCACATTAGTGGGATAAAAAAATAAAAACTGCTCGCTCAAATACCTAGTCATAGCCAAAGGTATAAATATATTAATTATGTCGAAATCTCTAAAGCTGTCTTTACTCTATCAAACAACAAAGTCTGAAGAAGTGGAATGCTAACTTAATGTTGCTTAAGCCACTTTATATTACAAATCCAGTGTGTTAATCAGCCATATACCTTCACAGCAAATGATTTTATTCCTAGCCAAAATAATCGTAGTAAAAACTGTGCCTTTAATATTCAAATAGCAATGTCACATATCCTATTCTTTGCTTCCATGCAGAGATTCAAAGGATAGAAACAACACGTACACCCGCGAGGACATAGAGCGGAACCTGCTGCCCTTCGGCACGCTGCTCACGATGGGTGTCCCTTCTTCGCCGGTGGACGTCATGTTCTTGCGGTTCCTTGGAGACATTGAGCCTGACTTCAATGTCACTGATATTATGTACAGGGTACGTTGGTAAATGGTCACAGTAAAATATATGATACAGCAAAAAATACCTTACCATTATCATTACCTTGAGTGTATCTCACCGTATTGTACCTTGAGTGTATCTCACCGTATCGTCGTATCTCGTGTGTAATATCGCGTTTGAGTTTAAATTAGTATGGGAGTAATTAGTACCATGAGTATTCCGCTAGAGGCGCTGTGCTAATTCCTATAGAGAAATGACTTAAACGCAAACGCGATAGTAAGCGCTTACAATTCTTTACACTCATAACGTTATTTACGAAACTAACTTTGCATTGTATGTTGGTATTTTAACAGGCATTTGATGCCTTCAGTTGTTTCTGATAGTCACGTGTATGCTAATATCCTGTTTCTTGTCAACTTCTAAGACAGAAGTCCAAAAAAATGTGTCGTGTGCAGCTCTCCCCACAATGTGCGTCACTGCTGGTACGCTGTAGTTGGGCGGGGCAGATCACCCCATGTGAAGATCTGTTCGCCACTAGAATCACATCCCTCGGCTTCTGCTGTGTCTTCAACTCTCGATACCAGTGAGAAATTATCATATTATTGCTGTTAAGGAATAGAAGCAGATGTTTCATATCTTCTGATTGTGTAGGCCCGAAGATTGGCACGCTACACCGAAGATATTGAACGTGATTGGCCAGGACCATGGTCTGTCAGTCGTCTTTAAAGAAACTAGCGACGAATTTGCTTTCGTGCGAAGTGCTATTGCTGGCGTACAGGTACATTTCATATTTAAAAATTTAGGCCGGCCGCATACTATAAGAAATTTTCTTTCTGACGCCCGCCGGAAGGCACTTTCCTCATACATTTTGTTCTAGACCCCGCATACTATCCGAAAATTCTGACGTGTCTGACGTCCAAAAATGTATGAGCAAGCGGGCGTCCGAAAATTTCTGACAGAAAATATCTTATAGTATGCGGCCGGTCTTAAACACACCCCCTTATTCATAATAAAGTTAGTGTTGATTAGCTAAAATGTTGAAATCTTTATCTTTTTATCTGATCATTTGGTGATCGAAAGAGTGAGACGGAGGACACTATTACAATGATTTAGTTAAATAAGGGGGTTTGACTGTAATATTATAGACAAATTCAAAGTCTAAAAACCCACAGAGTTCGTCTTTCTTTTAAGGCAAGTATACTGCCTAGTGGATGTGCTTTTTTAAATTCAATTAAACTTTAGCAATCGTTTGTATCATTCGTCATTTTATTTTATTTCTCATGTGATGTGTGTCTGATTTAATAACCAGCTTTAAGGCTGCGTATAAAGCAAAATAACAATCTTAGAATTGAAATTTACCCAAGTAAATAGTATTTAAATGAAAAAATATTTTTATATGGGTATTTTCATTATATACGCGAGGGTTCTGCCTGAGCAAAAACATAATGGAATGAAATTTCCTCGATAGAAAAAAATCACAAAGCTACCTCTAATAATAATGAATTTTCGGTTTTATTCGTTCATGGTGTATCTAATTAAGACTAAAATTCGATAAATAATATCACTAACATATGACCTAGGGCTGCTACTATGCCCTGTAGCTGGGGCTTAGAATAACAGCTACGGTGTCCCCCTGCCTGTCGTAAAAGGCGACTAAACGGGGCTTTTGGGGTCGTGGGCAATCAGGGCGGGGGCTCTGTGCGCCCAGAAGCGACCCCAAGGAGGACGATGGGTCGATGTGGTCACGACTCATCGTGCGATAGCACAGCGAGGGTGCTGGGGGAGGTATCACATTTCCCCCGGGACGAGCTATCTTAGCGCCGCGCGTGGAGGGGTGAGCAGGTACGCGTTCAACACGAGAGCCCGCCCCCCTCTACAGCGCAGATGGCGACCACCGTGGGGTTTTAGCCGGTACAAGTCCGGCATAACCTGGCCGCTTCCCCCGGGGCGGTCGGGTATCCTATGAGGATTTCCCCACGAAAAAAAAAAAAAAAAAAAAAAAAAAGGGCTGCGAACTAACGATTTTTTAAAATATTCTATACTTTACGAGATAAGAAGCGCTTCGTTCATTTTTGTGCCGCGAAACACGCTATCTCCATCTCATCTCCACGCGAAGATTAGACATAAGTTTGTTTCATCTGACATTGCGATATTTTTCTGGCTTGGTACGCACTCTTAATATAATTTTGTTTTCCCAAACTGCCACGGTCCCCAGGTCCTGGTATTCGACGGCAGCGAGTACCCACTCCTGGAAGGCGGTGCTGTCCGCATGTATCCCCTCAGACAGAACACTTCAGTCTATATATCGCTGAAGGCGCGAGTGCAGCAATTAACTGATAGTCTGCGGTATTACAATGAGATTTGGGTAAGGCGTTTTATACAGCAACACTAGCTGATAGCTAGAATAGAATTTAGGAGCACTTTCATTGTTAAAAGTGTCCAATATTAACGAAAATATTTTTTTTAACATTCCAGTGAATTTAGATTTAAGTTACAGCTACAACTACGTCAGAATCAACTACCTATTTAAATAATAAGAGTTTTTGTGATTTTCAACAATTTCATTAAAAATCATCGCCTGAGGAAGTACCTCCACCTTACAGAATATCGCAGACAAATAATTTTATGTTGTGTGAAGTTGTGTTCCTGCGCGTGAGTAAGGTCGCCAGAGCTCATTGGGGAGGGGGAAAGGTCGGTAACGCGTGAGCGATGCTTCCTGTGTTGCAAGCGTCCATAGGGCTACGCGGTAGCCGCTAATTATCATGTGGGCCGTATGCTTGTTTAAAGCCTTAGTAGTATAAAAAAACATAATTTTTGCAGCGTGGTTGCCGCATGCATCAAGTAGCGCTGCCCAAGTCGTGGCGCAGCAGCTACTCGTGGTGCCTGTCGCTGTGCCGCGCGCGCACCGCCGGCGCGCTGTGCGCGTGCCGCCCGCACACGCTGCCCGATGCACACCACACGCACACGCACACGCACACCGACCGACCACACCTCCCCGTCTGCTCGCCTAACCAACTCACCTGCCTTAATAAACATAGAGGTTAGTTCTATACTGACCTAGTAGTGTCATATCA
Source organism: Polyploca ridens (assembly GCA_951394255.1). Taxonomy (NCBI): domain Eukaryota; kingdom Metazoa; phylum Arthropoda; class Insecta; order Lepidoptera; family Drepanidae; genus Polyploca; species Polyploca ridens. The sequence continues at coordinate 14,774,802 of OX596262.1, forward strand.
TAGCTGTATCAATCATCAGATCAGCAGGATGAAACTGTAGACACTTGCTGCCAAAGCAGTAAATTCGTGTGACTATAGCTCCCAAATGAAGTTTGTAATAATTCTGAAATAATCACCAGTCCATAATGTCCCACTACTGGGCATGGGTCTTCTTTCACAAATGAGGGTGAAAGGGAATTGGCAAATACTCCACCACGCATGCCCACTGTGGGTTGGTGGAGATAGGCTAGGTCAAACGACTGTTTGTAAAATCTGAAATACTGAGCAGTAAAACTGTGTATAAACTGGCGCTATCGCCATGAGATACCTATTACCATCACTGATGATGATGTCACCATCAATCCATTTCCTACTCAAAATATTAATGCATAGTATCCATATCCTACAATCAAGACAGCCTACAAAAATACTACTTGTTATGCTCATGTCTAGCTAACATTAGCTACATTTTACTTTGACGCTGTCGTTCAGCTGATAATCAGATGTGGGTGGATGGTTGTGCAGAGAAGCTGGTGTACTACTACCCGGGCGAGGTAGACGAGGCGAGCCTGGAGGAGGAGAAGGAGAACGCGCAGGTGTGCCTGCACTGCGTGCCGGACTGCGCGCGCCGCGTCTACTCCGCCGACCTCGTCTACTCCGCGCACGGCCTGCACGAGAGGACCTTGCACAACTTCTTCTTGTGAGTCTCATTTTATACACGTAGCAGATGGAAGTAGAATGTAAGTAGCGTACTTAGGCACTGGAGAAGCATTTTTGTGGTCATAAATCTTCTATATCTTCAATGTCACGTCGTCTTCTTCCTTTTGAAGGTCAAACGTAAACCGGGTCTACTTTTTCTTATTAGGACCTTTAAAATCAACACTATGCACTTAATAGTGTTCTAAGTTTATATCTTCTATTTCAGAAAGGGACTGTCCTTCACAAATGTCACAGCAATTCGAATATTCTACCCAGTTGTAGACCAGAGACTGTACGCAGTCGAAGAGTACTTCACATGGAACGAAGTGGTCTGTAAGTATCATTGTGTTATTTGTTAATAGCTAGGTCTGTACAATAGTTGTACGTCTTACGTGTTTCTGTCAAGAGTCAGTCAGTGTCAATATACTTAGCATTTTAATTAGATTACCATATTACATCATTTCATTTTGTTTATTTCGTCAATGGTCTCAAGAAATGGCTCTATAGCCCAACGCGTAGTTAACAACATTCAATAGGTTTGGTTGGTCTGAACATATCTTTGATAGTCATGATATGTCTGAAGATGATAAGCATCTTTAAATAAAGCAGCCGTAAAACAAATTGGTGGCAACATGTGCCGAATTTTCGGATTACACCAGTCTTACAATTAGGACACACTCGTTTTCATTACAATTAAACCAAATACTCTTCTACATTTCCATCATGGACATACATAAGATATCAAATAAGCTAAATCATAATCTTGTGCAATCCAGTAATCTAAAATTATCAATGAGTGATTGCGAATGCAAATCGCGGGGCGCCGCTGGATGCAAGCGGCCCAAAACCGTTTGAAGTGGAAATAAATGGGGGAGGCCTATGTTCAGCAGTGGACATCCATAGGCTGATATATGATGATGATGATGATTGCCAATCCCTTATTTTAGGGCTGGCAAAACTTGAGTGATATCCCTGGGCAACACAAGGGGTATTTATTACTCCCACGTTAGTCTTCAATAAACTAGGACGGGCAGTATGTTTGTTTGTGTGTGTTAGTGGTATACAATAATAATAATTGCAGCTTTAATAAGCGGTCAGTGGGTGTTCGTGGTGGGTGCGTCGATCATCAGCGCTGCGGAGCTGGTGTTCCACCTGGTGTTCCGATGGCCGCGACACTTCGCAGCTCGCCGCCGCACCACACTCGCTGCTCTGCGCCTGCGCTCCTACAACTAGCGACATCTGTACACAACTTTACTGCTCATTTCTGATAATAGAGGCGCCACTGTGCACTTATGAATTTGGAGTTTTATTTACTTCTTCCCTACAATTCTGCACCATTTGAAAGATATAAATCTTTTGCTTGTCATAGAGAAAGCCTAATTACGGAGATAAACTCAGTTTATCAGACTTTATGCTTTTTTTCTGTTTTTTAGAAGTGTTAATGAAAGTGCAAATGTAGAGTCCATGTGCATAATCATATGAACAGCACAATAATTAAATATCATAGAAAGTTTATCAGTACGGGCCACACTTTGATAACGACAATGCTACATAATTTTTCATAGACAACTTTGCGACAGTGGCGCCATCTATTTCAGTTAAACTAAGCTATGAGAAAATGTTGTTTTGACACTGTTCTAGAATGAGATAATGTATTCATTATTGTCTGAGCATTCATAATCAAATAAACCGGTATCTCAAGATCCAGGTCAAGGAACTTCATTCGACGATCAATATCAGAGTTGAACAAACTTACTTACACACTTAACCTTTGGCTCGCACCAACGAACGAACCACTCGCGTCGTGTTTGTTACAACGATCAATACATAAAATCATAATTTGAATCTATTAAATTCGTCCAAAGGTCACAAGAACTTCCTTCACGGATTAATTGAAGGTTACAACTCACGGAAATGTTTAAAATTTAATTGAAAGCTTAAATTATTCGGCTAAACAAAACTCATTAATATATAAAGTCCTGATAAAGTGCACTTCCTCTTGAGGGATGAATGTATAGGTCATCAGTAGTCAAAAAATAATATTAGATAAATAATCCGAGGCAAAATAAAAAAAACTTCTTTCATTTGTAAGGAGAGTCTCTATGCAAGTCTAAGAAGTTTTTTTTTCCCCAAGAGGAAGTTCACTAATTTATTAGGACCTTACATAATAGTTACCTACATACAAACAGCAAAGACTATGCACACATTTATTAGATAATTTAATTTACAATGAAAGTCACTAAAATGTATATAAATTCCCACCTTATATCTAAGAATAGTAAATAAATAGAAGTGTATAAGCTATCTAGTCGTCATTAACTGCGTCGTTGGGCACGTCCTCTATCGGCGGCGGCATGGCGCAGCCGGGTGCGGGGCCCGGCGCGGGGGGCTCGCCGATGATCGCCGGTATCACCTGCAACCATCCAATTGATCACTGTATTTAAACTCCTCAGAATGCTGAAGTCTTCACAGTTCAGTATAAGAGAACATCGAGAGGAAGAGATTTGACGTTGGCCAATCCTCAAAAGACTTGCTTAGTAGACTATGGCTTTAACCCCCTTGTTGCAAGAGGTTAGTGTTCCAGTACTTGACGATGCGCTTGTGTTAGCGCATACCAGCCGATGTGATCGGTATAAAAGGGTTTATGGTACCAGCCCCCCTAGACAAGATGGTTGTCGATCTTTATAGTTAGTAAACGGTTAACCTTATGGGATTGACATAAGAGATTGTTAAAAATCACGTGATATCTCGATTTGAAATGTCAATCCCATACAAAGGTTGATCGTTTACTAACGATAACGATTGTCAACAACCATCTTGTCTACTGGCCCTGGTAGCTAGATAGTAGCCAGAAGAAAGACTTCTTTAGATTTTGGATACATTTTCAAGTGGTCACTAGTGGTAAGTCAGATTCAGTATTCAAAGATTCGCACCAAGCCTAGAATAGATCTGGCTCATACGAGCTCCTACTGGAATACACCAGTAGATTCTTGGAGATACATTTTTAACTAGGGTGGTAGCGGTGTCCCATTGCAATAGGTTGATAAAAGTATATCTGCGCCTACCCAAATACCTGTTCTCCCAGCATTTGCAGTATCTGCGCGACTTTCTTGATGGCTTCTATGTCCTGAGGAGTGGGCAGTGGCAGGCGAGGGTCCTGCATCCGCATGTTGTGGGACGCCAGGCGGGAGCTCAGCTCGGACACCACGGGCAGCCCTGGTCGAGACTCTGTCGGGAACTGGGGGAAACCAAATCTAATATTAATGTTGGCTTTTCAGTTTGTGGGATGAGGATTTAGGTTTGGAAACAACATATGGAAGTATCCTTCTCTTCATATAGATATTTGGAGGACAAACGGACTCCCGTTGGTCTAGAGATAGGCTCTCCTAAGGTGCACCAATCGCTCCAGTCAAATGTACCAATCGGTATACAATTTCCCAGGGATTTTCTTTGGGTTATTGATGAACAACAGTTGGATACAGAAAAACACAGCAGCTTCTTAACAATTGAAAAGTATAAGTACTACATTCATGGCCCAACGTTGCTGATAACTTTGGAATGCATTGCACTGCTCTTGATGTTATTGATGTGATGCTAAATAGTTGAAGGTATTCGGCACACACCCACATCCATCTAACAAATAACGGTCCACATAAGCTTCACTTACAGCAGGGCTGCTCCATGCCACCGAGAACGCCAATACTAGCACAAGTATACTCAAGATTCGCGATTGCATCTTGCAGTCTTATCACCGACAATGGCAAATTTTACCTCAACATTATATTTTATATGATACCCATCATTCTTTAATAGACCCAATTTCATCAATGGGTCTATTTTCTACCATCATTCATGGTGATTACCACAAATTGTATCATTGGTATAATACCATACGATTTCTATGTTATTATAGAGATTTTAGTTATTGTATGGCATTAGATTGTGCGATTTAACAGTACCAAGCATTGTGGCGGACGTCGTGATTCGAATTCTGCAAATACTACAGTAATTTGGAGTTTATTATCCACCCATTACGGCAGTTCCTTCAAGTTCAAAATCTGTCGTCGAGCTTCTAGCTGCTTCTATATACTGTGTCTAGTTATCATTATTTCTCATTGAGCCATTTGTTAGCGTTCATAAGTGCCTTATCAGGGCCTAAATTGAATAAATGCTTTGTGAATTTGAATTTGAATTTATTTTTACACGACAAAGTCGGCATACAAGCGACCCGCCTGATGGTAAGCGGTTACCGTAGCCATATGAACGCAACACACGAGGAATCACTCACGCGTTACCGACCTACATCATCATCATCATCAGCCTATAATGTCCCACTGCTGAGCACAGGCCTCCTTCCACAAATTAAGGTTAAAGGGAATGGGCAATACAATACCACTGCGGATTGGTGGAGATAGGCTAGTGGTCAACCTACTGTTGGAGTCTTCAAGCCGCGACTATCGCAATTAAGTGATAACCGGGACCAATGGTTATACGTGCCTTCCAAAGCACGGAAACGCTCGGTTTGAAATACCAATAGGCGCTCACCCATCCAGGTACCGACTACGACAGTGGTAGCTTAACTTTGCTGATCGATTAAGAACGGCTAATCATGCTACACCACGAGGGCTTCGTAAATACATACAAAATTATAATTACATACACCCAGACTCAGGACAAGCAGACATTGCCATGCACACAAATGTTTGTCATATGTGGAAATCGAACCCCTGACCTGCGGTGTGATAGGTGGGTCTTACCAACCACGGTAACTGACCCATCAATAATACCTCAGCGCTTGTGGTTCGCCAAGGTCCATCAGGAAGGAATGAAGGATGAAGGCAAGGTACACCGAATTTATTATCTGAGAACTTAGCGACCTCGGTAGTAAATTTGACATTTGGACACTAATATCTATGCAAAGTAGTCGAAGTAGGTACGACAGACCCAAACAGACCTCGTCCTTGCTTATTTTAATAACTCCTTGTTTATATTTAACTATTTTATTACTTTACTAAGTATCATCGTTTTGGAAAATTACGTGCCGTTATGTGCCGCCCTTGTTAGTCAACTAGTTGGTTAAGAAACTTATTTGTTAAGTACCTTATCATAGGACTAACAATACAAACGCAAAAATAGTAGGTACACGATGATACAAGTGGTCATTTCACTCTCCGGAAGGAGAGGCACTGGCGAAGCTGCCAAATAGCCTTATATTTAATTTATAATCTGAATGTTTTTGTATTTATAGCACAAATTAATGTTAATTCGTTAATTAAAATAAATCTTTCGATGAAATTAAACAGTCTTATCATATTTTAATTTATTTATCATATTTTAACTAACGCTAAAAGGCTTTTTTATTTATTTTATTTATTATATAACTAACGCAGTTTATGTTTTCAATATTTCAAACATTAAACCTCTTTGCTGAGCTGAAGAAAACACTAGTGCGGCTAAGACAAGCCAAGACTGTCTAGAAAGGACGAATTCGCCATGAATGCATTACGCGCCTACGAATTCGCGAGAGATTCGTGCCGAATTCGTCCTTTCTCGAGTTTTATAAGCTGACTTTTGAATCTAACAACGGTGCAGTACCTATCATGAAAAATAAGTTAGTGTGATTTTGATACTTTTTAAACCTCTTTGCTGAGCTGAAGAAATCACTAGTGCGGCTAAGACAAGCCAAGACTGTCTAGAAAGGACGAATCCCACCAAAAACATTTTCATGTAAAATGTTGCCGCCAAGACATATGGCTCGTACTGTCAAAAAGTTATCAGATCTCATGTAGAGCCAAGCTTATAACTACATGCACTTACTCTATAAGCCCTAACTTCACAACCTCTACACACCGTAGTCAAAATTTGTGGCTTGGCCGTTTCGCTACCGTCACATGGGAGTAAGGTGAAAAATGTATTCACTGTTCATTGCTTTTTTGTTATTCAATAGTTCTTATAGTATTGAAACGGCCAAGCCACAAATTTTGACTACGGTGTGTAGAGGTTGTGAAGTTAGGGCTTATAGAGTAAGTGCATGTAGTTATAAGCTTGGCTCTATGATGTATTTTTAATAAAAGAGTAAAATTATTATAACACGTAGTTTTATTAAGAGATTCCACAGAGTTTAAAGATGACACAGACAGCTAGTGCAGTACCATCAAAAATAGTGATGTCACTTGGTAATCGGTTAAGTCGAATTTTATTATTTCAACACTCTCACCAAATTTGAGCTTTACATCTTAATATTAAACAAAAATAAGTGACTCGACAACTCTCACCTAAAATAACAACTAAACAAATAAAAATACTTTACAATTTCAATTGCTTAACACCAATTTTATTTCTAAGATATTGAAATTTATGTTTAGGTAAAGCCTTAGTAAATATATCAGCATATTGCTCTTTAGTGCTCACATATTTAAGATCTATTTGTTTCTCTAAATATTTTTCTTTAATAAAGTTATATCTGATATCTATATGCTTACATCTTTTGTGGTAGTCTACATTCTTAATTAAACAAATTGCACTTTGATTATCAATGTTTAAACAGATAGAGTTCTGATTAAATTCGTTAATATCCATTAACAATCTCTTTAACCATATAGCTTCTTTTGTCGCAGAACATGCGGCCATGAACTCTGCCTCAGTGGTAGATAATGCTACACTATGTTGGCGTTGTGTTGCCCATGTTACAGCAGCTTCATTTTTCATAAATACATATCCAGTTAAAGACTTGCGTGTGCATACATCTTTTGCATTATCTGCATCACTATAAGCTTCTAGGTCACCATTTGATGGTGAGTAACATAAACCATAGTCTTTTGTTCCTTTTAAGTATCTCAATATTTTCTTAACAACATTCCAATGAGTCTGATCATAACAATTTAGATATCTACTCACCAGACTGACTCCATACATGATATCAGGTCTGCTTACCACAGCCAGGTGCATTAGTGACCCCACAGCCTCTCTGTATGGAATATTCTTGTCTGGAGTCTCAGTTCCCATCTCCAGAGTAGTATGTGGATCAACTGGAATGTTATTGCAATTAGCATCTTGCATTTTAAATTTATTTAATAACCGTTCAATATAACTTGTTTGGTGAATGAACATACAGTCTTTCAATCTTTCTATTTGTAATCCCACAAAATTCTTTGGATCACACTGTTTAATTTCAAAATTTTCTTTTAATTCACAAATAACTTTGTTTAATGAGTCCTTGGAGCTGGACATTAGAAGCCCATCATCAACATACAGCAGTAAGTAAACTTTATTATTGTTTACATCGGAAATGTAAACACATCTATCTGCATGACTATTAATAAATCCAAATTTCTTTAATAAATTATCAAATTTTTCGTTCCAGCACCTTGGTGCTTGTTTTAAACCGTATAATGATCGATTAAGTTTACATACCAGATTCGATGGGACATCCAAACCTTCTGGTGGCTTCATATATATATCTTCCTTTATATCTCCATATAAAAATGCAGTTTTGACATCAAACTGGAAGATTTCTAACTTATGTTGAACAGCTTCTGAAAGTAAAACTCTGATTGAATCATATCTTACTGTGGGAGAGTAAACTTCGGTGTAGTCAATGCCTTGTCTTTGTCCACATCCTTTGGCACAGAGTCTGGATTTAAATACTGTACCAGATGGATCATTTTTGACTCTGAAGACCCATTTACAGTCAATTAATCGCACTCTTTCTGGTTTTTCAATTAGGCTCCAAGTTTTATTTTCTTCATGTGCTCTCAACTCATCTTTAATTGACTGTTTCCACTTCTGTGTATTCGCATTGTTTGAGGATATTGCTTCAGTGTAGGTTTCTGGAACATCCTCTAGTTCTGAAACTTCATTTACGCATATATATATATGTACAGTTTGATCAGAAAGGCTCATATATATACGCCTGCATTTTAGCTATTCTTAGTTTTGATCTTTCTGTTACATTTCGTGTAAATCCTGGTCGATCATTTGTTTGTTCTGGTTCATTTATGGATCCTTCATCAGAGTGAAAAGAATCGTCACTGCTTTTTGATTTTATTTCACTATCTCCAGATACATTTTCCAATGTTGTATCATCATTGGTAGAACTATCTTCATTGTTTTTGAGTTCTAAGTCTGACTCCGATAATGGCATCATTGCATAATCTCTCTTAACTGAACTTTCAATGAAAATCACATCTCTGCTAATTAATACTTTTCTTGTCTTTGGATCTATAAGCCTATATCCTTTTGTCTGTTCACTATAGCCAATAAAAATCATCTTATTTGTTTTTGAGTCCCACTTTTTGGCTTTTTCCTTTGGAACATGTACCATGGCTTCGCAGCCAAAGATTTTCAAATTAGTAATGTCTGGTCTCTTACCACTCCACTTCTCTTCTGATGTTGAAAATCCTAAGACTCTAGTTGGGCACCTATTAGTTATGTAAGCTGCAGTTGACACAGCTTCTGCCCAATACTGCTTCCTTAGTTTAGCATTCAGTAGCATGCATCTTGCTCGCTCTAGAAGAGTTCTATTCATACGCTCCGCTAAACCATTTTGTTGGGGAGTGTAGGGAGTGGAAGTTTGATGTGAAATTCCGGACTTCTTAAGGAAATTTTTAAATTCATTGCTTAAATATTCAGTTCCATTATCTGTACGAAGAGTCTTTATAGTCAAATCAAGTTGGTTCTCCACTAAAACTTTAAATTCTTTAAATCTCTCAAACACATCAGATTTCTTATTTAGTATGTATACAAATACTTTCCTGGTGAAATCATCAATGAATGTAAAAAAAATGTACAAAGTAGCGAGCTCCTCCGAGGGACGGTACTTCCATAGGCCCACATACATCTGAGTGTATGAGCTCCAGCTTTGCTTGTGCCCGAGATCCTTCAGAAGGAAAAGGTATTCTTGATTGTTTTCCTTGTAGACATGAAATACATACTACCTTTTCTTTATTTTCTAAATGAATTCCTGCAGATTCTGTTAGTTTACTTAAATCTTCAAAATTTAAATGAGCCATTCTTTGATGCCATAGATAACAATCATTGTCTTTTGATGCAGATATGTATGCTGGAATACTGTCAGTATTTAGCCTGTACATATTATTTATCATCTTTGCAGCGGCAACTTGTTCATTGTTTCTGTTTATTATCTTGCAGCCTTTCTGATCAAACTGTACTTGACATCCATTTTTAATAATTTGACTAACAGAGAGAAGATTGGTGGCTAGTCCAGGAACATAGAGAACATTCTGCACTTGAATTGTATTCATATTACCATTGCTGTTGACAACATTTAAATTTATTTTTCCGCATGCTTCTACAAAAAGTTTCTTATCATCTGCCACCTTTATGGTACTAATCGGAGGTGGGCTCTTATCATAGAGCCAGTCACTGTGCATTGTCATGTGCATTGATGCTCCAGAGTCTATGTACCACCCGTTATCGTTGCTTGTAGTTGCAGAAAATACAGCAACATAATTGGTACTATGATCTGACTTTTGTTTCTTATTTCGACAGTATTTACTTACATGCCCATATTTGTTACACGCAAAACACCTGGGTCCTTTAGACTTATTTATTCTGTCTGAAGCTTGTTTGGCAACCTGCGACTGATTTCCTTTGCTTTTATTAACATATAATGCATTTGATTCAGAATTTCTCACATCTTGAAGGAGTTTAGTTTTCACAGAATCAGCTGTTATTGCCACACCGGAGCTTTCAAGGGCCATAATCATCGGTTGATAGACCTCGGGTAAACCAGCCAGTAACAAGGTTCCCAGCCATTCATCGTTTACAACAAAATCAATATTTCTCAACTTATGCGCAGTTGACATAATCTTGTTTACATAGTCTTCAATGCTTTGACATGTTTCTAATGTTGTGGTTATCAGATCTCTCAATAAGCCAACTCTGCGTGTCAATCCTTTGTCATCGAAAGCTTTAGATAGGTTAGTCCACACTTCTTTGGCAGTTTTGGCCTCTTGTATGTGTACATAGTTGATAGGATGTACTAATAAAATTATTTTGGACTTAGCTTTCGTATCTTGTTTGACATCGACTTTTTGTTCTGCTGTGACACAATGCCATAAATCCTCGTGTTCGAGATATGTTTGGACGGCAAATCTCCACGTTGGATAGTTCTCTCTTCCGGTCAGCTTTTCAATCAGTGCCAATGTATTATTTGACGACATTTTTGCTGATGAAGAAATTGTGCATAGAACCTCGTGTGTCTTGTAGGTTATATTTTTACGAAACTACTGATATCAGTGATTTTACTTTTGCTTACTAATTTTAATACTTTAAATATTATAAATCAGGTGGCCTGGGCCCATAACCTGATGTATTTTTAATAAAAGAGTAAAATTATTATAACACGTAGTTTTATTAAGAGATTCCACAGAGTTTAAAGATGACACAGACAGATAGTGCAGTACCATCAAAAATAGTGATGTCACTTGGTAATCGGTTAAGTCGAATTTTATTATTTCAACACTCTACATGAGATCTGATAACTTTTTGACAGTACGAGCCATATGTCTTGGCGGCAACATTTTACATGAAAATGTTTTTGGTGGGATTTCACTCCTTTTTTTTTTTGTAATTTCCAAGTTTTATAATTTTTTTGTTGTTTGTGTACTAATACAAGCTTACATACCAAATTTCAGCTTTCTAGGACTTCAGGAAGTACCCTATGAGTTTTGATGATCATCAGTGAGTCAGTGACGAAATCGGGGTTTTTTAGATATCAATAAAATCTAAAGTATAAGAGCTATGTTATTGAAACTTAATATGCTTAATAAGTTCACTATTGACATCATGTTCCGAGAATTTTGTTTATCTGGTATAATCCAAACCCAAGTTATGAGGGTTCAAAAAACGACGAAGCGCTTCGAGAAAAGGTAGGTAGTGCCCTTTCGCTTCACTTGGCTGTCTTGGCGGGGGGCACTCCCGTGCCCCCAGATTCGCCATGAATGCATTACGCGCCTACGAATTCGCGAGAGATTCGTGCCGAATTCGTCCTTTCTCGAGTTTTATAAGCTGACTTTTGAATCTAACAACGGTGCAGTACCTATCATGAAAAATAAGTTAGTGTGATTTTGATACTTTATTCCACTGAATAGAAAAAAAACAAAGCAAGGTTTGTTCCGCCTTGTTCAAAAACTCTTTTTATTTTTGTAGGTACGTAGTGGTCGGCATTGAGTGAAGTTTATTTATGCATAATGTACACTCATGACCTGATTCCGGCGTGATATTCATTCTGATCGCGGAGTAGTGCTGCTCTAAGCGCGTTAGACAGAGGTCGGGGCTACTACCGCTACGTCTCAGTTTTACACTGCGTCTGCGCAGTGCGCGGGGAATCAACTATGTTGTACCTGCCTATGCTATTATCATTGTAGTTTTAACCGACGAAAAAACGGAGGAGGTTTACAAGTCGACGCGTATTTTTTTTTTTTTATGTGTGATCAAGCATAACTTTTTACAGAGTTGTCCGATTTTGATAATTCTTTTTTTATTGGATAGGGGATACCTCGAGGTTGGTCCCATATAATTTGGGTGCAAAAAACCTACCCTAAGGGTGGGAAAATAGGGGTGACCTACAGATTTTAATGCTGAATTGTGTATTACATTAAAAGAAATCAAAAATTTAGCATGTAGTAAAGTAGTAGATTTTAGCCACAAAAAATTATAAAATAAAAACTTTTCAACAAAAAAATTAAACCACCGAAAAAACTGAAAAGCAAAAAATAATTTTGAATATACTTAACTTGAATTTTATAAGGTTTTGCAGTCGGGGATAAATAAATATTACAAAAAAAATACTTACCTACGTAGGTTATTGGTTTATCCCCGACTGCAAAACCTTATAAAATTCAGTTTTTTCGGTAGTTTTTTTTTTTTGTTGAAAAGTTTTTATTTAAGATTCGATTAATTGGTGCCAAATTAATTGGTCACCAGTGAGTCAGTGATGGAAAATTACGGAAGGATTTCCTCAATACTCACTTTGTTTTTTTTTTTAGATTACATTGTCAAAAGACATCTATGAATCCCTAATAAATAAAATCCGACAATATGTACAGATTACAAAATATAATTACAAATGTCATACAATACAATAACTAATATGTATACATATTTACATGTATACTTACATCCCCATGTCTGATGCACGTAAACCTTTCAGGAATATCCCTTTGGATATTCAATCGACAACGATGAAACTATACTTCTATTGTTATAGGTACCTATAATATCTCGCCGCACGGAGCTGCATCTTTCATGTCCTCCTAATGCTGTCATAGGAATGATTTGAATGTTTGTGTCGTTGACTCAATCGTCAGTGAAGTGATCGATAGCGGGCGGAGGAGCGGAGTGGAGCGGAGTGGAGCGCAGCGGAGCCGCTCGGCATGCCGGCATTGATACGCGTGCAGAATGTCTTTGATATTACCTTAGGGCAGTACACACCAGGCGATTTAACGCTGTGATGAGTTCCTTGTACGAAATGAAGTTGTAATTCATATCTAGACATGTCGATCTTCTGTTACATCATCATCTCCACCAAAATCCTGGAGGCTTTATCTGCTAATTGGCTAAACATTAATCTCCAATTTATATTGATTTCCATAACGAACG
>OX596262.1:14788303-14851332 GCA_951394255.1 Polyploca ridens
GACGACGCGACGGTTCAGCTTTCTTTTGATGTAGGGATAGTCGCATGCGTGAGTGTAAGATGCCCCCTTTGGCTTCTCTAATAGCAAATAATTGTTCATATATAACCCTGCTAAGATTTATGGATAATCTTTTCAGTGCAGGCTGACTTCTAAACTGTTGGTAGCTAGGACTTTCTTATATGCCCCCTACTAGGGCCGTAACTGAATCTTCTGCAACTGGCAAAAAGGTAGCAAAGCTGATTTGTGCAGCTGCACATATTTGTAACCTTCGTAGTGTCTTGCGAGGTCAAACAGTCCACTTACTCCCGTAGATGTTACGTGGCCAAGACTTTTTTCCTGCTGACTTGCCCATTATGATGAGTTGCAGGAACTCATATATTTCATGTACCATCACGTACCCCATACTCGCAACTTTCCTCTTCTTCGTTTCTGCTCAAGTTCCTCATTGGTGACCTTTGTGTCCAAATAACAGTCAGCAAACGTCCATACTATGCCCACACTTCAAAATCGAACGTCTGCGGGTTTATTAAACACTACAAAAGTGTGCAAATTGTTTTTACAACATTTTATTTATTTATTTTCAAAAAGGTACATCAACAGCACACACATTAAAAAAAATACAAAGTAAAACAGATAAAAAATAGATAGACTGATGTGGCTGCCAATTATAGATATACCTACACAACATTGACAAAATTCACAACATAAAATACAAAAAAAAAACAAAAGAAAACTACAAATAAATACAAAAAACCAGCTTTGAATACCAAAATAAAATTAAAAGATAAGAAAATAACACACTTAATTAAACACAATATAGTTGTTAACCAAATTTATTCAGTCTGGATTGAAACTAAAAGAAACCAAGTTCAATTACATGTTATTTTGATGAAAAATGTGTTTTGCTGGTTTTGACGAGACTCCTTCAATTGGCAAGTTTTGTCATGATCAGCATGACTGGCAATAACAACTGTCTAATCACTACCTTGGCAATGAGTGCCTTGGTATATAAGGTCTTCAATATTCTATAGACAAAGGGGTACGAACTTTTTTGTATGGGAGCTGGCATAGCCACCCGCCGCCATTTTGATTTTTTTTTCAATGTGGCGGCGCACGGTGTAAGTGGTATATTTGGGTAGAGGACACTTATACAAACAAAAAATGTTAAACAATATGGTGACCTAAAGTGTCACGTTTCCGAGATATTTGGAGGTAAAAATCGCCATATGAGAATAACGACAATCATTAAAAATGAACTTATTAACGTGTTTATATGCATTAGATTGTATTCAAATAATAGTTCCCAGGTTGATTTAACTTTTTATTAGAATATCGCAAAACAAATAGCACGAAAAAACAATATTCATTGGTTACCTCCTAAACCGCATCGCTATATTCGCAATGAAACACAATGTTGTCAAGTTGCCCGGATCGTAGTGGTTAACTTGTTTTCCATGTCTCCTTTATTAAACAAAAATGACAATACTTGTCTTAAAATATAATGTTACCGAGATTTTGGAATATCGATGTATAAATAATATGAGAAGAATGACAATAGTTTAAAGTTGATTAAGTACAATTTATGTTATTGTTTTTAAGCTATAAACTGTGGTCAACTAATTATTGCATCACGGTTTTAAAAATAAAATAATACACATAATAGAAACAAGCCGTGACCTCAAACCTTTAAATAAAAGGATTTTTTTAAACTACTTAGGTAGCAAACATATATACGGCACGCCTAAGCGGTAAGCGCTTACCGTAGCCTATGGACGCTTGCAACAGCACGGGTATCACTCGCGCGTTGCCGACCCTACAGAAATATCTTCACACCTTTTTTAAGGAACCCCACGCTCCGTTGGGAAAACCACGGCGGAAGCTCATTCCATAGTCTAAGCGTCCGCGGAAGAAAGCTCCTTTCAGACCGCATATGTCGAAACTATTTTGGTTCCAATGTGAGGATGGACTCCCCGTCAATGGCGAGACTTGCGATGGTAGAAGGTAGCCGTGGGCATCAGGTTAAACAATTCTACAGAACACTGTCCGTTGTACAAGCGGTAGAACACACATAAGGAGGCAAAATCTCTCCTCAGATTGAGGGGCCCTAAGCCGCTTGTGAGCTGGGGACCGTCGACAATTCTAATAGCACGTCGCTAAACCGAGTCTAAAGGCCCAAACTGGTATCCAGGAAAGAGCAGTACTCCATATAAGGCCGGACTTGCGACTTGTAAAGTTGCAGCCTTTGCCCCGATATTAAGTACTGCGTCGCTCTGTTGAGCACTTCCAGTTTTTTGGAAGCTAGCTTAACCTTGTCTTCTAGACGGCCTATTGACGTCGTTAGAAATGTCGATGCCAAGGATACCGATGCTTTCACTGATGTTCGTGTTCTGGAATGAGACGTTTTCTTTCCATAGGGTTTTATAGAGTTTGGTTGAAATTAGCTGTCAAACTGTTGATAATTCGAACTAATTTGAACCTTAAGTACACGATTTGACAGGTATTTTCAACCAACTCTATAAAACTCTATGGAAAGAAAACGTCTCATTGTGAAGTCACAGCAAATGGGGTTTTCTTAGCGGTGAACGACTGGATTCTTAGTGAGGTTGAAATGGACTAAGTTTAGTCGACCGTAATCGTAGACACTAGTTAGTGTGCTCTCGATTTCAGAATATTTGCAATGAGCGTCCTCTGTACAATGAATGCCGTCAACAGACAGCATTTCATTGATATGCAGCAGGAACAGTGTTTGGGACAAGAAGGGTCTGTAACCCTTGCGGGACGCCAGCATTTATGTCTCTCAGCTCGTATGCATCTGCTGAACAAAAAATTGGTGACCCATTTGCATAGTCCATCGGGAAACCCATATGCTGGTAACTTCGTTAGAAGACCCCAGTGCCAGACCCGATCGAACGCCTTCGCCACCTTGACTCTCGATGGCGAGTGACCACTCGGCTGGTGACCTTCTAGTGTATACATAGACACATCACACATCATAGACACTAGAAGGTCACCAGCCAAGGGACTATGGTGGAAGCCATATTGTCGGTCACTCAACAAATCGTGATCCTCTAGGTATCTCAAGAGCTGCGTGTTGATCACTCGCTCCATGACATTGGAGAGAACGGGAGGTGATGGCAATAGGCCTGTAATTCATCGGGTCTGATCTATCGCCCTTTTTGGGCATTGTGTGCACGTGAGCAGTCTTTGATGAAGACGGGACTTTCATTTAGGTAGAAGTTTTATTAGGTCGGGTCGGGCCGGCCGCGGGACCGGGCTTTTTATTTATTTTCAACACACTCGCTCGTAAAATAACATTTATTGCACCGCTTTTAGTATCTTAATGGAGCTTATTACCCATTTGTGCTTTTTACTTTACATTACCGCACAGTTTTATGAAGTGCAAGTGATATGTGTAGACCAAGCATTCTTAATTTAAACGGGTAAAATAGTTTGACAGCTCACCGCTGTCAAAAAAACCTTGCGTGCCATATTTTTAAACGTTCTCATCGTGTTGATTTGATTATTATCAAAAAATCTGCTTAAAAAAATACATGTCTGTTTTTTCCTCGCAAGTGTGTTGAAAAACGTCGTATGACACGCGTGTGCATTGATTATTACACTCTCGGCTCACTTATTGCTTTCGCCTACGGCTCACGCGCTTAATACGCCTCGTGTATTAATAACCAACTTTGCACACATGTATCATAATGTACTATTACGTCGCAATTGCAATTTTGGCACCCAGGGAGCATTACTTAGCGATCTTTAGTTCCAATTAACTTGGTAACATGAGATTTTAGGACAAGTATTGTCATTTTTGTTTAAATAATAATGATAAGATGGAAAACAAGTCACGATCCGAGCTACTCTGACAACATTGTAGTTCATAGCGAATATTACGATGCTGTTTAGTAGGTAAGTAATTAAAAATATTGTTTTTCGTGCTCCTAGTTTACTCTCTACTAAAAAATTGATAAATCAACCTGGGAACTATTATTTGAATACAATCGAATGCATATAAACTCGTAATAAGTAAATTTTTAATGATTGTCGTAATTTTCATATGGCGATCTTTATCTCAAAATATGTCGGAAACGTGACACTTTAGGCCACCATATTGATTAACATTTTTTGTTTGTATAAGTGTCCTCTACCCATATATAACAGTTTCATCGTGCGCCGCGACATTGAAAAAAAACTAAAATGGCGGCGGCTAGCTATGCCACAAAGGTTCTAACCCCTTTAAAAGCATTTTTTTATACATGACAACAAATGTTTATACCATTCATGATCTAATTAACCTTTGATTGACCTACGATTTAATACCTGACATTTTCTTATGGTGCGTCCGTGCTCCGCAAAACGAGCTCGAGCCGAGCCACGAACGAACAGGATTCGTTCGTTGTTCGGACGACTTGCAAGCCTCGAACGAGCATTCGTCTCGCGCTCGACTGCGCTCCCCCGATTGTCAGTTTTTTCACGAACACAGGGATTCGCATCGCGTTCATTGTAGGCTCGTTGTGAAAACCAATAAACTCCAGGTTGTGCTCGGGAACAAATAAACAAAGAGATACTTAGTACATCATGTAATTATGCCTTCAAGATAAAGTATTTATAGTCATACATAAGTAATATGCTACTTACAAAAGAGCTCCTTTCACGACCGCTGACAATTAAAAAGTAACCGTACGTGGGTAGTACGGTACTTGTATCGATTATTCGGAACGATTATGAATAGTTCTTTAATCGCGATTCGTGACATAAGTCGATTATATTATTTTTAAATTAACATAACTAAATTTAATTTCTGAATACAATCTAAATTTGATTTGCTTACATTCGGCCAATTCTGACTACACAAGCGTCCCCGCGTGTATTTCATGTTACGTTAAAGAACTCATTTGCTTACATTTTCATATATACATAAAATAAATAAATTTCAATACATACTTTACTCCAGAAAAGTTTCATTGTTATGGAATCGACTTTATGGTTTTTATACCATCCATAAATTACAAACTAAGATTAGGTCTAAAGAGTCTAGGTCTAGAAGTTATAGACTAAAATGCAAAAATATATGATCATCTTATATGATCATTTAGAAATCTAGGTTTTATCTTAAGACAGTGCAGAGATTTTCAGAATACTGTAGTAGTCAAAATTTTATTTAACGCCCTCGTCCGTAGTCGTTTAGAAACAAACGCTATAATTTGGAATCCTTATGAAACCAAATATAGCCACATGTTAGAAAAAATTCAAAATAAATTTACACGGTTTTTATATTTAAAACAGTGCGGCACCTATCCTTACTATCCGTTGATGTACCCCAGCTTATTTGTAATGGGTATGGTGGGCTACAGTAGGCTGCAGGTGAGGAGGGAAGTTGCACTGGTTAAATATGTGTGGAAGGTATTGCGTGGGTGGGTGCATCATCCGGAAGTGCTCGCGAAACTGAACCTATGCGTACCAGATGAGTACATATTTACGCGTCGCCGTCCTGCGTTACTCCTTGTACCATTTGCTAGGACTAACTTACTTCAGTATGCCCCACTTTCACGTGCTATACGGTGTATGAATGTCATTTCCCGAGATATTGATATTTTTTATTGTGGCCAGTCGAAATTCATTGAAGCAGCATACAAATGCATTGAAAATGATGTGTCATTATGATATACAATATTGTGTTAATTTTTATTTTTATTATATGTTCTAATACAATTTAATTTTTTTTATAATGTTTTATGTACCAGCTTTTGTCAGTTTAGTTATAGCATCGAATTAGTTATATTTCTGTAATGGTGTTATAATTTTCAATAAATAAATAAATCTTAATCATAAGCTTTTCTTTTTACAATTGTGTACAAAAAATTATTAAAAAAAACATTTTTTAATCTTGAATAGTGACATGTTTTTTTTTTGTACACTAAAATTAACTCTATAAATTAGTATATAATTATAAGTAAATAGTATATATATAACATATTAAACCAGCCGTTCAATAATATCAATTTTGTCATTCTCATACATAATAAACATTATAACATGTATACGTTACTTAATATTTTACTATCTCTCTCAAGCTAAAGATTGTTATACAATTACTCTTTATATCCATATTTCTATGACAGATAGTAAAGGTTTTATTTTACATAAAACTTATATGTGAGCCTCACAAAACTATTCACTTCACTTCTTTCACTCAAGACTTCACAACACAACTTAATAATTATTTTGTCACTCTGGGCTAATACTGTCAATTAATGCCATGCACAGGCTAATAATGCCACACACGGGGCTAAGAATAATAATAATGCCTCACACGGGGCTAGTAATAGTAGAAATGCCACACACCGGGCTAATAATAATAATAATGCCACACACGGGGCTAATAATAATAATAATGCCTCACACGGGGCTACTAATAATAATAATGCCACACTCGGGGCTAATAACACCACACACGATTAATAGTGCCACACACGGGGCTACTAATAATAATAATGCCACACTCGGGGCTAATAACACCACACACGGTTAATAGTGCCACACTCGGGGCTGATAAATAAATATTAACCATTACATATTAACACATCACACACAATTAAAGCTAAAATCTAGTCACACCACTTTATATTATCGTTTAGAGCAGATTAATTTACCTCACATATATTGGAATTTTATAGAAATTAAGTATTTTCAATATCAGAATCGCTATCTACTAGGTCATAATAGCAGAAAGTTGTTATTTTTCTTTATACGACATACGGTTAGGATTATATACAACAGGACTATCGTCAACATTTCAGATAACAGTCTCGGATTTTATAGGTATAAGAGGTCACGACTCTTTTGTATATCATTGTCCGTATGTTTAGTACCAATTTTAATATCTTATAGTGGTAGTGGTGCTCTTTCTTTCATATTAACATCAGTAAAACCAATATAGGGTTCATATCTCACCATATCTAAATCCTCTAGCTAAATGATATTTGTTTAAAATTCAATTAATGTTGGCAATATTTGAAATCATTATACCTATATCCTTTGTTATTTTTAAAGTTGTAAATACCAGGTCATCATCATCAGCCCATAATGTCCCACTGCGGATCATTTATTGCATGTTATCGGTTGTATTTTATCCTATAAAGATCAATCCATGTGCACCAGTGAAGTGAAATGAATTATGTGTATCGTGACTTTTCAAGTTGTCTCAAAAAGTGCGTGAAGAGTTTTAGTACAATGACCACCATTGTAGTTAAACATGACTTTTATGGACGGTGACTGACTGAGGACTATATGTGAAAGAGATTTATTGTGACTGGAAACTATAATATAACTCGACATTGGCTGAAACAAGTCCCAATTTGGATTTGGTTGCCAAACCTAAAACTAAGAGGAAGAACTATATAATCTTTATCGTGAGTCTTGCAAATCCCTAATGGAACGTATAAAGATCCTGAAAATTGACAGACTGTTGTTACTTCAACTGGAGGGGTGCAGCGAGGTTCGATATTATATTTTTGACAAGTATTGAGTTTAACCTTAGTTTCAGTGTCAGGACACTCCATTTCAGGAGCTTGGTAAAATATTAGTTCACTAAAGGTCTTATACATGGCCAGATTTGGCAATTCAGAAAAAGTTTGACCGATTATTATTTTATATGGCATGTAGTGGTCTGAGACTATGACTAGGTCTATTTGAGCGTCAATGTTATCAATACTCAATGAACCCTTTATTGTTCCCAAAGGTCAAGCACTAGAGTTTCCAAATCCTCTAAAGGTCGGAAGGTTGACCTTGCTATTCCATTTACCATAAATTTTCTGCGCTACACTTTCCCTTAATAATGTACAATTAAATGTTAGTAGGTTCACCATTATTATTTATGATGTTATTTTTAGATCAACACCATTTAATTGAATGATCAACTTCAAGACAATAAGTACACCTCCTCATAGGCTTAGAACATTTAGAACGTACATGACCTGCCTCATCACAATTGAAGCAGATTCTACCAGATCTAGGCATCTCAGTACTACCACTTGATAAATTTTGATTGGTTCTTAGTTCGTTATTAATAATAATAATAATATTCCAAAGAGCCTTTCGTTCATTTATTTGGAAGTTGTCATTCTGAGATAATGTCTTTAAATAAAAAAACAGCTGCTCTGGTTCCTCAAACCTACACGCGTTTGCACTCATCCTAATAAATTTATCGTCAATACCGTGTACTAGACACCCTACCGACTTACGTCCCAAGATCTCACACCTATTAATTAGTATCATTTTTTCATAATAATAAACATCCAACCGTTGTCCTATTTTGCAACGTAATTGTAACATTCTTTGAAGCAAGTCACCGTAATTTTCCGTCGAAGGAAAAGCTGACCTCAACTTTACCATCCACTGATCCCAAGTATGGAGCAACGATGGCAAACCTTGGTACCAACGCTTGGCAAGACCCGTTAATTTAGCAAGTGCATAGTGACAAATCTGAATCTTATTCCACGAATATATCTGCGCACATTCATTTACTTTATGAATCCATGATTCTATAAATTCAGATATAGCGATTGTATGCATAGCAAATACTTGTGACGAAATGATTGAATTATTTGCACTATTAGGTACCGAACCAGTCATAATATTATTGTTACTTAATTGCAAAGAATCAGTCTCGATACGCTGATCACCATTTGCAATATCCAATATTGAAGCCATTGAATTCAAATTCGTACCTTCCTTAGCAGCATGTTCAGATCGATTACTATTACTTATATTATTACTCAAATTCAAAATCATTTATTCAAATAGACCTTCGCAGGCACTTATGAAAATTCTGACTCTAATACTTTTTCTCTGACTATTATGTCGGTATTTATTTTTATCACTAGAACGTCTACGTTTACGCAAATGATCATAACTATTTCTCGATGATGATCTTGATGCACGTCTATGAATGGTGAGTAGCGGCGACGTTTGATACCCGTCGTTTACGTGACCTGGAGGGTCTACTAGACCCCATAGTTAGAGATTCCGTTAATGTCCACTTATAAACTATTACACAATTGCAGAAAATTCAAAAGGTTTATAATCTACACCTCTTTTCACCAATTGAATACGAGTACAAAAAATTTAATTACATCATAAACGAAATGTTGTATTGATAATTCGAATCTTAAGAATACTGTATTATGATTATATTACACATACACATTATATTACACATACACAAAAATAACCACTCAAAACCAAGTAAATCGTATAACATACAATTATAGCACATAATAGGGTAGATCAAAATATACCACGGGAAATACGATATCAAAATAGCACCTCCAAGATAACGGCGTTTTATGAAATAATATAAAAAAAAAGGAATCACAACGATAAATCGAAATAAAATGAAGTAGTACATATTATTTTCATAGCACCAGCACAGGGTATTATTATTATCGAAGGAATCACAGTGATAAAACGAAAAAAAATTAAGTAATTGCTATTTTCATAGCACCAGCACAGGGTATTATTGTTATCGAAAGAATTACAGCCATTTACAGCGATAAAACAAAACAAATGAAGAAATAATTATTTTCATAGCACCAGCATAGGTTATTAATATGATCGGAACAAACTGACCTTCAATGTCCTTGTGGCTGGGCTCTCGTTCAGCACGTGCTTCTTTCCACTTCTGATTGAAAACCAATAAACTCCAGGTTGTGCTCGGGAACAAATAAACAAAGAGATACTTAGTACATCATGTAATTATGCCTTCAAGATAAAGTATTTATAGTCATACATAAGTAATATGCTACTTACAAAAGAGCTCCTTTCACGACCGCTGACAATTAAAAAGTAACCGTACGTGGGTAGTACGGTACTTGTATCGATTATTCGGAACGATTATGAATAGTTCTTTAATCGCGATTCGTGACATAAGTCGATTATATTATTTTTAAATTAACATAACTAAATTTAATTTCTGAATACAATCTAAATTTGATTTGCTTACAGTTGTAATGTAACATCGCGAGCAACAAACTAATTCTGATCGTTCGTGACTCGATTAGTGCTCGCTTCGCGCTTTAGCATGGACGCACCATTTCATATAAGCGCACTCATGGTATAATATACAGTCATTAGCACTTTTAGTAGAGGCAATTTTATGCCAGTGTATGTATTAGTTTTTGGTACCTAACTAATTAGTAACATTCATTTGGATTATACGTAAGTACTAAGTATGTATGTTAATGCTCGTGACTATTACTACTGAAAATAAGACTAGTATTTTTTTCAGTAAATATAAGAAATTTACAATATTGTGTTCTGAAAGTCATCTAAAAGCACCTAACAAATCATCGGGTAATTTCTCATGATTCTTGATTATCCTGATCATCAGCTTCAATTGGTATTATAAATGTATAGGTCTAGCAGCTCGATGATTCAGAGTTCACATAGACGCAAAGTTATCTTAGATAATATAGGTGATTTATCTAATTGCTTATGTCGCGTTACGTGGACTTACTCAATGTGGCCGTCCGCGTCGTCGGCGACGTGACTGTTAACATAAACAAACAACTAGGCTCTAGTCACGATTTGTGTAGGTAAAAACAATGTTTGGAGCCCATTGTTGATTCAAACAAATAGGTAATTGGGCTGTAGGTATGTAAGTATTGGTGACGGAAAACATTGTGGGGAAGCTAGCACGCCTGTACCGCAATGGGGTCTACGTGGTGGATTATGCTGCACGGCGTGCGTTCAGTGGGGCAAACTCCCCAAGTGCCCCTACTTGCCCCACCCTGGCTTGTAATCTGGGCATACCCCCTCTTTTCTACTGAGATTTGCTATAGTGGCCACCTCTACCAACCTCTCGGTCATAAAAGACGGCACACTATACCAGGCAACCCCTTACGAGGCGTCTGGGACCATCTGCGGTAGGTCACGCCGCCAGAGTACTCGCCCCTGGTACTCAAGAGAAAATGTGAGTCGCACCGTGATCACTCACTACCATTTGACCAGACTTTTATTTTTATGTACTTCCTTAATTTATTTGTTTATAATATTATTTGGTGATTTGTATCTTATCATAATAATTTTATATCATGTTTAATATTTCAACACCTAGAACAGGTAGAATATGCTGAACACCTCAATTACCTATAACATCTTGTGTACCATATTTGAAGAAATAAATAAATTATATTTGAAGAAATAAATAAATAAATTAAATTATATTTATATTTGTCCAGAATGGTACCGGAGCTGTCAAAGTCGCTCACCACACGCACCCCAGCACGCCAGCACTAGCACGAGCACTAACGTAAAAATACGCAGCGCAAACACCGGCACTAGCGCACCTTGTTGATGCTAGCTAGCCAGAGAAGCTGGCTCCCATTTCTCCAGAATGGTCCCGGAGCTGTCATGCACGCTCACCTCCCGAATACGAATCCACGCATCTACCCAATGCCTACAGCTGGGTTGCCGGAAAACTAATTCAACGGGTAGTCCTCTACTTTCTATCCAGGAAAGTGCCAGGAACGTGTAATCTGGGCAGTATAATATTGATATTATCTCAGAAATGATGTGGCTGAAGGTGGTAAGCACGCAAACAATAAAAGTGAACTGACTCTCAAGTGCGGCTGAGGAAATACCGGCAGGTGTTTGGGAACATACGGTTCAAAGGGTAGCCAATTTTTCAAGGGTTCTTGTACTCATAATTATGAACAACTTTTACAGTAGGAACAACTCTCAGACCGCGACAAGAAATCTTTTCATACTAAAGATCACTGCAAGGTCAAACTCAAAATGTACGAATTAAAAATCAATATTTTTTGAGGTTTGAGCGTTGGTCTTTTAGCTCTCATCTCATATACCTAAAAGTTGTTCATAAATTCATAATGATGACTAAAATAACCCCTGATAAATTTGACTACCCTTTTAAAAGTATCACAATATAGTGGTGCTTTGCTCGCCTCACGATGATTTCCTTTACGGAAAGGTATTGTAGGATTCGAACCTGCGACCTTTAACCACCTTGCCCGTTGTTTTTCGCGAGGGACGCGCGTCCTATTATAACAATTGATGTCATTGTTATATTTTTAACTGCGAGCCAAGCGATACAAGCCACTGAGCCACTGAGCTATAATCACAGAATATACATATAATAGTACTCTATAATCGCCTAATAATAATGTTCCACATATTTATAGTTGTGTTACCTAAACTTTCTGACACTGCATGTCGATTCGAGTAATGTGTAGTGGGTCAACACAAAAGTATAATATTGCTTCAGCAACATTTATGTTTGTTTCAATATCATCACAAAAGATGCGTGCTTCTTGTGATTTTGCGGCGATCTCAACAATAGCTGAATTAAACAATTCAGTTATTTAATTTCGTCGTGTGCGGATCTGATTATCATTAATAAAGTGTCTACGATAATATAAACTTTATTCTAGTTGTATGTTGGCGAGTGCAGTGCTTGATTTTTTGTATTACTATTCGGCAGTATTATTTCTATTGTTTATTTTAGCTAATTGTTACTCTGCATGTTCTACCCATTCAATTTCTATTAGTGGAGACTTTTTAATGGCTTTCTATTGTTATTCTATGTTATATATTTTTGTTCAAGTCGATAGTCTTCCTAAAAATGAATAAATAAATAAAAAATAAATAAAATAGATCTGTTTTTTAAACAATAGCGACCAATCAGGCTGCTTGCCATTTACGAGCAAGGGTCGAAAGCAGGTAAAAAACCGGTCGACAATGATAATCTACAATGTTTTGTTTACTTCCTGTGGTATTTAAAATATATTTTGATTATTTTGCACGAGTAATTTTTTTCTATTTTTATTAATTTATCAACTGTTATATCTACCTTATTATTAACAATATGTACACAGTCATAGAGATTTTACGAGATGTTAGGTAAACGATTTTTTTGCCGAAAAACGTAAAAATATAAAAATAAGACATAAGAAGTTATAGCTTGGTATTTTTGCATACTATATCATACCACACTTGAACTTCAAAAAATATGTTAATATAAGTATCTATTTTATTATTACTATTATAAAACATTAATGAATTTAAACAGCTAACGACTACATATAAAATTAATTTGTTCGATTTATCGATGTATGAATGAAGCATCACGTCACTAATGATCAAGGGTACAATACAAATCTCGGCTAGTGTTTATATTAAGTGTTATATAAGGTATAGTACAGTGTGGGCGATGCGACGCGCGGGGTCGGCCGCGTTGGCCGTGGCTTTGGCGCTGGCGTTGGCGCTGGTATTGGCGTCGATGACACCAACCACCGTCCAAGCAGAGACCCTCTCCGGACTGGGCTCCATCCTACCCTCCTTCATCGTGGACAACTTTGAAGAACTAGTCAAAGCCGCCTCTGCCTCATGTACGTGTTTTCTTTACTCATGAGGAAATGTTAAGCCGTGGAAACGTGACAAGTTTATAAACTTTCTCTGATAGATAGATTGTACTATAATTGTGTTGTGCGTGATGTTGGATGAAGTTGGAAAGTGTGTGAGCGTATCTGCGGTATCAGTCAGTGATCATTTCCTGGATTTTGATGAGCCGCTCAGTAAATTGAAATCTGCAGGACGGCTCCAAATTGGAACACATATTTATACAATTGTAACCGTATAAGCCTTTTTATACGTGAATTGAACGATTTTGATAATCCAGGATGAATGGTATCAGTTGTGGCATGTCCAGCTAAATCCAGATATCCGGATTTATAAAATTGGGACACAGTCTGTAAAGCTGGATTTGTTATGAACTGACTGCATTTTTTACAAAAAATGAACCCAGTATTTTCTTTATAATTCAGCTAGTAAGGTTGCCCGGTTGTAAGAAATGTTAATACCTAATTGTGTTATACTTACGTTCAATAACATAAACTCTAACTAACATCAAAATAACATTAACTTAACAATTTACAAATTTTAGGAGTTAAAAGACGAGATTGCATGCACGAATTAACAAGCAAAAAAAAATTATCTCACGTTCTGCTGCACTTGAAGTCACAAATATAGCTGACCTTATACGCTTCATGTCATCTATAAAATATCTAGCGAATAATTGAATTATATTTCAGGTGAAGCGCTGCCCCTGGACATCCTGTTCTCCCGGCAGTACGCGGTGGACGTGCCGCACCTGAGCGTGGTGGAGTTCTCTCGCGGCGGGCGGCGCGCGTACCGCGCCTCCCGGGCGCACCTCAGGCTGCGCGACCGCCGGCTCACCGAGCTCGTCATCTACGTGCCCGGCTGGTGGAACACGCCCACCGACGAGTCCTCCGAGGCGCTGGTCGCCGCCCTCCTCAACAAACACCCCGTAGTGATCGTCCTCGACACGAGACTATCCTTCTGCCGCGGCTACATCGCTTCCGCGTCGCGAGTCAAAGCCGTATCTCATCTTTTATTCAATTTAATTAAAAACTTAGACCGAAGCGGTATTTTGCCGTCGTCGATTCATCTAATAGGATTCAGTTTGGGTGCCCACGTAGCCGGTATGACCGGGAAGCTCGTTCAGAAGGGGATGAGCGGGAAGATTGGGAGGATAACTGCATTAGATCCCGCTAAGCCATGCTTTGCGCGATCAGAATATAGATTAGAGAAAGATGACGCGATGTTCGTTCAAGTTGTACATTCCAGTGCAGGGGTGCTCGGTCTCGAGGACCCTATTGGGCACGCAGATATCTACGTGAATGGAGTGTTCGTGAAGCAACCGGAGTGTAAGGATAGGAGTATTAGTGTAGAGTGTGATCACGCGCAAGCGTGGAAGCTGTACTCGGCGTCGGTGATGAACGACCAGTCTCTGATGGGACGGAAGTGCAGTACCTGGGACGAAGTGATACGAGGCAGTTGTTCGGGAGACATGACGGTAGTAGGGTACGGATGCAGCACAAATTCACGCGGTATGTACTTGTACAAGTCCGAAGGATCGAAGCAGAGGACAGAGACACAGTTAAAAGTTTTTAATCCATTCGATTTCCGGACATGGTGGCATAGTTGATATACTAACTAACAAGCCATATTTCTTAGTGAAGAATTTGTGATTTTGATGCTGTGATATTAGTTAAGATTAATTAAATTATTTAGTATGTAAGTACTTGATATTAAAATTAAATGCCTTGGTCATCGTTTTATTTTACGATCCCGTAGTGACATCTAGTGGCTGTGTCCGAAACTAAAATATATAACTATGTTCGTACGTTAAACTAACCGATGACTAACAACAAGTAAACTTTTACTTTTAGTAACGTAACTATCAGTAGGATGGCGCCACAGTCGGGTTCAAGCACGTGGTTCCACACGAGAGAAATTTAATTAATGGCTTGTTAATGTAGGTGCATAATTTATTCCATATCCTTAACTTGCTTAATTACGAACATTCTCTCGTACCGCCCTCTGCAAAGATATTCACGTTATTTACCATTTCGACTCTGGGAGCTCGAGTGATTGGTAATATTTTTCGTTTGTTGTTAAATTCAATTAGCCGCGCTAGCGTGGCTTGTCGAGAGTTTGGTAACATTTCATGACGGTCGGCGCATTTATTATCGATCGGTGTTCATTAATTTTTCTCTCGTGTATCAGGCGGGTGGCGGATGGCGGATGGCGATGGCGGGCGGCGGAGTGGCGGGCTCGGTTGCGTGTCTACGGCAGGCCAGATTAATGGTGTTGTGGAGATCAGAGGCGGGCGCGCTCACGCTATGCCACTCCCCCGCTCCGCCGTCACTCTGCGGAACAGATTAGGCCCGCGGCTCGTATCCCGCTAATTTGCAAATGACAAACACATGATTTATTCTGCACTTGAGCTTGCAACTCTGTCTGCGAATAATAGCCGTATTTTAACTGGATGTTTGCCCGCTGTAGCTGGATTACTAGCTCATAAATAATGCGGAATGTCTCATTATAGTTATGACAGTTCCTCGTAAACTAGGGGAGTGTTGGTGACAAACACGCACAGAGCCATAGATGATCTGTCTGAAGAAAGGATGATTTTTCTGTGGTTAGTGCAGGTTTTGGCAGTTTATGGCATGGCAAGGCATGGTAATTATTTTCTGGGCGATTAAGTATACCTACATACATATACAGTCATATTAAATCTAGAATGAGATTCGAATAGCGAATCTGAAAATGACAATTTTAACTGGAATTCAACTGCAAGGCGCCCTAAATAACAACAAAAATGAATGCATGATAAAAGTAAGATAATGATTATACGGACTCCAGGCCTACACCGCAGGTACGGTAAATTCCACGAACTCTTCGTGAAGATACGAACACCACGAATAGTTCCATTAATTTGGTTCTAGGAAACTGTAATTAGTTGCGCGCCGAGGCCGATCGCGACCGGGACGTATCGGTCCCGCCCCGGGATAGATCCCGCACCGCACTACGTGAGCCGGATACGACCCCGGGGCCCTCGCCCGCTCTGTCTGTAGTGTACAACATTATGGGTAGCTATTAAATGAAATTGCTATGATAATTATATGGCATTGTATTGTAGAGGGAAGTCTGCCAAAACTAAGTAGGGTGAATAGAGAGAAGGATTTATATAATAAGTAGTTGATGGTAAAACTGAGCGGAGAGCGATTCGTGAGAAGTAAAAGCATTTATTGTGAAACACGCAACACAATATGAAACATTTCGCATACATTTTTTGTGTGCCGTCTTTTGTTATAAAATTGGGATCTACTATAGTTCCCTAATCGGTTTTTGATAACGTTCAAGGTGTATCGTTACAATACAATATACTTAGAATATTAGGGATATAAGCACCTACGTATACACTAATGCATTCATAATGTTTCCCATTATCTTTTCTATAGTATTTTAAAGAAATTATTTTACATTTATAGGAGTTGTTTTTTACGGCATGAAGATTACTAACCTCAGGTTTATATTGAGAAAAAGAAACATGGGAGTGTTTAATCTCCTTAGTGAGAATTTCTAACGAAAGGAAACGTAAACAAGCCCATTTTAAAATAAAAAAGGATTAAATAAACATTATAAATAGCAGCTAAGGCACGTAACATTGAACGAGAATAAACACAAAATTACTTTTCTCCTGTAGGTCGTCATTTCAAATTATACTTAATATTTTATTGTCGTTTATATTTTTACCACAGTTTTATAATAAAACTAGCTTTATAGCCCGCGACTTCGTCCACGTAGATTATTTATTTTTTCTAGATATGAATCATTGTAACAATATAGAGCTTTGTTCATGGCTATTGTCCGCCACTACGTGTGATATTGACAAAAGTTCAGGTAGATTAAGAGCTCATATGCGAGGATGCCACATAAAACTGAAACAGTCCTGCCGCAAATCAACTCTAGCAAATTTCAGAGTTTTTCCCTGTGACTACAAACCTTAATTAGGAACTGTTATCTTTTATATTCAAACGGAAGGTGATTTGGGATCAATGGTATACGCGGCAAGAAGACTGTTTCTCCTCTGGCAGAACCAGTAAATATTTTGGCCTCAATAACATTGCGGCGGAGAGCTGTTACTTGTAGTCTAGTTCCACAGCACAATTTTGGAGGCCTTATCTCTCTTTCCCTCATGTCTGAGGATCGTGGTAAACATCGGGTTTGCTTCTAGAGCGAATGATCTGCCTCCACTGGTTTCTGTCTTCTGGTTTCTGTAAAACTTGGAGGACGATGAGTCTTTTACTTGATCGGACCATCTTGTTGGTGAACGACCGCGTAGTCGTTTTCCTTCCGTGTTCCCAATTATGATCAGATTTCCAAACTTTCATCGCCTTTGCCATGTGGCCAAAATACGAAAAAATACGTTGGTGGCATATGGTGGACAATCGTGTTTTAATTTGGAGCTGCGATAGGATTGATGCATTGTTGCGTTTAGCGGTCCATGGTATTTCCAACATCCGTCTCCAGCATCACATCTCGAATGCATCAATCCTTTTTCTTTCTCGGGCCAGTATACAGTGTACTCGGGTCAGCCTAAACACAAAATTTTAAGATTCTAACTACAAAATTGACGGACTTTCATAAAAACTTTCATCCCCTATTTTACCCCCCTTAGGGTGGAATTTCCAAAAATCCTTCCTTAGTGGATGCTTACACAGTATAATGATACATTTAGTGAAGTTTGCTTTGAAATTGAAGGACTTGCATACACAACTTCATCCCCCTTTTCCTCCCTTCGATGGTGGAATTATCACAAACACTGAGATAACTATACATTAATTTTCAATCGTCAGCCTAAACACAAAATTTGAAGATCCTATCTTCAAAACTGACGAACTTGCATACAAACTTTCATCCCTTATTTTACCCCCTTAGGGGTGGAATTTCCAAAAATCCTTCCTTAGTGGATGCCTACACCGTATAATAATACATTTAGTGAAGTTTACTTTGAAATTGAAGGACTTGCATACCCAACTTCATCCCCCTTTTCCTCCCTTCGGTGGTGGAATTATCACAAACTCTGAGATAACTACACATTAATTTTCAATCGTCAGCCTAAACACAAAATTTGAAGATCCTAACTTCAAAACTGACGGACTTGCATACAAACTGTCATCCCCTATTTAACCCTCTTAGGGGTGGAATTTCCAAAAATCCTTCCTTAGTGGATGCCTCCACTGTATAAGGTATCTTTGTACAAAATTTCAAATCTCTAGGTCCAGCGGTTTGGGCTGTGGGCTGATATATCAACAATCAGTTTATCATTTTATATATTAACGGCCTTACTCATAAACGCTATTTAAAGTTAAGTCATACTTAAAACAGTTATTTAAAAAAATCTTCACTCATAAACGGTATTTATCCTTATTCACTACTTAAAAACGTTATTTAAAGAGCTGTTAAATTAAACAACCTACGACCCTTGTTTAACGGGCTAAATAGCAAAATGGTCGCCAAATAAACAGCTGTTGCTTGATTGCTGTAAAATATTTTTCATTGATTTCCGAAAATAATCTGGATATATGATGTTAGATTATATAGAAACACAATTATATAAATTACTTAAACTTGTATCTCGATGACCGAGCTTTGCTCGTTTTTTTTTTTTGGTAAATCATATTAGTTTTTCTCATAAAAGAACTTGAAAAAAAAATTATCATCTGGACTCGAACAGGGTCTTCTGGTTTCGGGACCGCCCGATTTCCCATCTGGCTATGATAAACTTGTAAATGGTGGCGAAATTTACCTTCGTATTGTAATGATATTGAAGCAGTTTTTCATTGCCTGAAATCACGGATAAAACGACGTTTTCTAAAAATGAAACCTAGCTAAATCGATTTATCGCCCTCGAAACCCATTGGAGCTGTTTCAAGATTCAGATCATATACAATATAATATTATCATAAAACACATAATAAAACTTTTCAAATTGTTGCAGTTTCTTTTTTTTAAAACCTCCATAACTGTCAAATTTATGGTCTTGACGTTGGTGTCGCCATATATAATATTATTTTTGCTCTTTAAATCCTTCAATAACTAAAGCATGATTAAAATGCGTTTATGAGTAAAGAAAAGTTAAACACTGAATAAAATTTTAAATAGTATTTAGCTATATACTAGTTAATCCGTTATTTAAGAGATTTTTATGAGTAAGACCGTAAGATTATAGATTGTAAAACTGTGGTAATACGGACATCCTCTCTAACCAAAGGTTGTCTGAGATCGCTATTATTAGTGACAGAGTCAATAGTGGTAGAATCTATTTGTTCTGATTTCTGTGGGTAAAGGTCATAAGTGCCTAACCGAGGCCTAATTTGAATATAAGAGTTGTATTAGAGTTGATATTAGAAGCCCATTGTATCACTATTATTTAAGTATGTGATGTATTCTTCCAGCCATAATGCGATGTAACTATTTGTAAGGGGTAGATTGTCCGAAGAGAGAAAGATATTTCACTAGAAGCATTATGAATGTTTGGAACAATCGATCAGTCAAACTATTTTTGTTTGGTGGTAGATAAAGGTAGGTAATTTGTAATTCATGCCTGGGTCGACAATCGTCATCATTAGTAAACGATCAACCTTTGTATGGGATTGACATTTCAAATCGAAATATCACGTGGTTTTTAACAATCTCTTATGTCAATCTCATACAAAGGTTGATCGTTTAGTAACGATGGCGATTGTCGACAACCATCTTGTCTAGGAGGGCTGGCTGACTACAAACTTCATGCATGTTGGAAATAAGTCGCCAACTATTTAAGTAAAATAAAGAAATTATTATTATTATTAGTTCCCTACTACTGTACGTGTTTACCACTTTCGGCCACATCTTCGCTTGACATGGAGAAAGTGAGATAGGTAGATAACTAGTTATTGGTATACTATGTACATGAAAAAAAAAACAATAACAGTAGTTACATTGACAGTAACACAATGGACGGCCTTATCAATAGTGAACTCAGAAAACCTTTAGTGGAGAGGATTTGTACAAAAATTCAACAGACAGTGGTGCAGGGCGCGCTAGTATACTTATTATTTGATAGATAATGCTAAAAGTATACTAGATAGACAAAACACTAATAGTACATTGTGGTCAAACACATGTAAAAAGTGCGAAATTTAGAATCTTCGATGTCTCAACATAACAACAATTGGTACAGGCTACTTCTTCCTGGGATCGCGGGTGACACCGCGTGCCGGAAGCTAGTCAATCATAAATTACTCTATTTATAAAAACATATAATATAGTACAATATGCGCAATTATATTTGATTTTGTCCCCTATAAATAAAAAGTATAACGACGTAATTCTGTACCTTGATAACTGACCACACACCTGTCATTATAAAGTGACATGTGACAGTAATCAGACGGGTACCAGTAATTAAGAATGGTAACCGTCTGCTGTTAGTTAATTACCAACTTGCCCACTGTCCATACGTGAACTGTGGTGTATACTTACAGAGCGGTTATTGGATTTCTTTTGTACAAGTTATTGTTCTGTGAACGAAATGAAATTCTGTTATTGGTTGTCTGGGGGAAATAGTATAACATAGTTATGTACATCACCAGGCTTATGTAGTAGTGACAGACATTTATTTCAACACTTTCACCGCCTCTCGGAAACTCAATATTTGTCTCCCAAGTTCCTAATCACGGTGGACATCTTGTGGAAAAATAAAATAGGTAATATACTTAAAGGCTTTACCTGTTGCCTACCTGTGAGTAAAATCTAAGTAGGCGCAAAAAATATAAGTATCAAATTCCAGCTTTACCACCCACAGCTAGTCCACCCGTCCACCCCACCACATCACCCCACTCTCAAGCTTATTGTGAGTTGGATCTACGAAAGTCCTTAGTAATATTATTTACCGGTTACGAGTAATTTTATTAACGTTAGATAAAAATATATTTACTAGATACCAAATTAGTACAATTACACAAAAAAGAAATAATATAAGGTCCTAATAAATTAGTGAACTTCCTCTTGAGGGGTCATTAGTAATCAAAAAATAATATTAGAAAAAAAAACCGAGGGATTTTTTTTTTCTTTGACATGCATAGTGACTCTCCATACAAGTCAAAGAAAAAAAAATTTAGATAAAAAATAATAATAATTTTAAAAATAAAAAATACAAATTAAAAACCTGATAATATTTGTAATATTATTATTATTAGTAATATTATTAACTCTGTGATAATATCAATATGCATCAAATAATTATAATTCAACTTGAACAAAATAAAACAAAACAAATTAAATTAAAGTTTTAAGTGCTGGATTTCTGCAGTTCTAAAAGAAACTTTATCAACTTAGTTCATAAATGCCTTATCAGGGTCTAAATTTAATAAATACTTTTTGGAATGTATGTCTTTTTAAAAAAATGCATTTTGTATTTGAATTTCACCTGTTATACTTATTTAGTAAGTTCTTGGGTAGCACCACAGAGTATAGTTTCTTGTAGGTTGTCATTCGAAGTCCCCTTTGCGCATGAGGTGTTATAGCAATAGATTTATGAATGCAAAACGTCATAGAGCTATGCATTCGTTCCTACATGCCAAATTATAATGTATTTATTGATTAGGAACGTATGGTTCAAATAGTTTTGAATGGATTAGTAATACGATTAGTAGTACTTGTAATTATCGTACAACTGAAATCTGAAAACTGAAGCCATTAATGTAACGTATGTGGCCATTATCTTCTGTAACAAGGTTCAGGCAGGTAAAAATAAAATGTTTTTTTTTTTGTTATTTTCAGAGCTTTATTTTTATTTGTTTGGTTTATTAGAAATGTATGAAGAGCGTTAAAATATTATATTATATTATATCCCATAGTGAAAAGCCGGCTTTACGTACAATTTTCAAATAAAATTACGTATGTATTTAAAATTCCGACTGTTAAGCAAATTAACCCAAATAGTTGCACGTTGCTACTGACTGCCGCGACACCTGCTATTAGCCGACACACATACCTACCTATCTAATGCATATTATACATTAATATTAGGAGACAGTATGTCTGTACGTTGAAAATGTTTCCTCAAAATGTAAAAACTATGTTATATCAGGCATATATTACGTAATAGTTTCAGTAAATTCTACTAACAATATAAATGTGAAAGGGTGTATTGTTAACTTAAACACTCAAAGATTGTCAATGACCATCTAATGGCTGAACGGATTTAGATTCAATTTGGCACATAGATATATCAGACACCTACCCTACCACTTATTCTGTTTTTTTCCGAACTATGAAATAATAATGAACTGGAGAACTAGGTATAATAGAGAGAAAACTTATGCTTTTTCAGGAATTAAGATAAAAGGGCGGCATATCTCTCACTTTATTTTAAACACGGCCATCTGACCTCTATCATAAATTTAGATAAATTCTGTATCTTTCAGCAGATAGCCACACCGTTACATATCGGATATTCCTTCTTCACAAGTTGCATTGTACATTCATGTACCGTGTTCTGTTCGCGTCATGCTAACTAAATTAGAACACCAAGTACTTAGCGGCAGGTCACATAATTGAATACCCATGCCCATTTTAAAAGCATTCCATAAAATCGTCATACAAATGCCCGAAGCTATATTCGTGATCGTGTTGGTCCGCGTGGTCCGCGTCTTGCACTGATTGGCTGTCATGTCATGTCATGTCACGCTGACGTTGGTACGAACGTCATGTGTCGCCTGCATTGTCTAGAATCATATTACTTTTGGCCCCAACACCAATGACTTGTGGTGACGCGGACGCGACGTGTCGAGGACGTATATGCAGCTAAATGGGTCGCGAGCGCACTCGCGGTCGAACGCTAGTCTACAATATAATAGTTTTGAAATATTTAAGTTAATTGTTTGTATTGAAATAGTCTGCGACCTCATTTCCGTCTAGCTCATTGTAGCTCGTCTATGGTCGGTTACAAGGATGACAATATTGATTTAAATACAATGTTCGCGCGTCGGTTCCTTCTTATTTATCTTTTATACTATCTTTCTTCTATTCTAGTTTGTTATTCGAGACTCGTGCTCCTGCCTGAGGTTTACCCACATACCTACGGTATAGGAGCATAAAACCTCTTGTTTTCCTTTTCAAAACAAACAAGGTCGTTCTATTGTTATTTAAGCCGATTATTTTGCTGTTTCAGAGAATTTGCTTGATGTACCTACATAGTAGTAAAGATAAATACAGCAATAAAATGTATACCCAACTATACTTATAAGAATCAGTATGTAGACGTTTTCAGCAACAAATAGTAAATATTCCACATCTTCCGTGATTTCGTGGTAACCCTGGGGATTTCACGAAGTCCCTGATATCCTCATTACCCTGCGACATACTATACTTTAAACCCCTTATTCATAATCGCTTTTTAACTAAATCAGTGTAATAGTGTGCCCCGTCT
The DNA here is from genome assembly GCA_951394255.1 of Polyploca ridens. NCBI lineage: Eukaryota > Metazoa > Arthropoda > Insecta > Lepidoptera > Drepanidae > Polyploca > Polyploca ridens. The sequence continues at coordinate 14,812,173 of OX596262.1, forward strand.
CACTCTTTCGATCACCGTTTGTATAATTCTAATTAGGTAGGTATGTATATTAAGTATGTATTTACAAACAAAAAGTAGTATATGTATTATATCAGTTATCTGGTTTCCATAGTACAAGCTCTGCTTAGTTTGGGATCAGATGACCGTGTGTGAGGAATGTCCCAGGATATTTATTTATTATTATTATTATAATTTTATTATGAATAAGGGGGATGGTATTTAGTTTGATCTTGTATACACGTACATTATTAGTAAATAGGTGAACTAAATAAAAAACATGATAGGTTTAATAATTTTTAAGAGTGTTGGCTTAAAATTGGAAAAGCATAAGAACATCTACAGCACCTAAAAATTTACTGCTGCCCTTATTACCAAGTACCTTGAACCTACCTAATATTCCAGAACTTGAAATGGGTTTCACCAAAGTTACCTATCGAAGGGAATATTAAAAGGGAATCCAGTAATCTTATATTGGATCGAGTTGCCCTCGAGAAGTAATCCCGCGCGGTGGCTGCTGCAACTTAATTAAACCATCAGATATTATATCAGCTATTTGAACGAACAACGAGGTTATTAGCGAAATGTGAGTAATTTGTGGAGCTATTACAACTTTAAACGACTCTACTTGGAACGAGTTTAATTCTAATACAGCAGTTAAGTGTCAGTGCCAGCGAGACGGTCGGAATAGGGTTTCCATGTGTCACTATTTTTTGTGACATGTCATTATTTTTGGGTTTTTGTAGACGCTCAGAGTTTGGCAGTATCGGGAATTTATGAAAACATTTCTGAGCATTTTTTTTATTAATTGAATAATACTTCATTCATTCAACCACGTACCGCTTGCAATAAATCACATGCTACAATTTCGATTATGTTACAAAATTATAATGTTTGTCAAAAGTGCGTGGCACCCCTATCGTTCGCAATTTGTACAATCAGTAACAGCTGCCGTGTGGTGTTAGTGCTATCTATAGAGCTATTATATAGCTATCTGCTCCATCATCAGCTTATTAGTCGCGTACACTGACTTTACCGCAATTTTAGCGTCACTTTTTAGATTGCGAAAGATTCTGTGGCATTCTCATTGTCCTTACAGGCAGTCAACATGCTTATGGTAAAGATTTAATTCTGGTTAACTTCTATTGTAGGAAAACAACATGATAACAACTTCAGGAAAACATAACTCATAAACTAAGTAGGTATCTCGTCTCTTTAAATCACCACGGGCGGTCCTATCGATGTATTCGTCCGTGGAGTCATTCAGATTTCTCGACATCATAAGACCTAGAATATACAAATATTATTTAGATACGTTACGTTTACGTTTTGAAAACATTAATAGTAATATGCAATATGTGCCTTCTATTGGGAAAGAGTAGGTATACTACCTTCTTACTAACTAATATCGACAGCAAACCAAATAAAAAAATTGATGTAATCGATTCACGGAATCTCAGAACCTACGCAACTTAGACTGGCATTTACAAATATTTTATATTAGTCATTCACTGCCGCAGCGATAATAATGCGATAAAGGAATTAAATAACACATAAAAAGTGTTACTCATAAGTATTATGTTTACCAGGAAACTGGTGCACTCAGCTTTTATGGTCTCGTGAAATGGACTACAAAACATTGAGAAAAGTAAATGAATCTTTATTGTACTTCTTCACATTTAGATGCTAGAAGTTACCTTTAGTTGTATAACCGCAATATTCTGCACCGTACTGCAGTTTTATTATTACCTTTATCCTGCTGTGCAAGTGCTACACCGTGGTAATCGATGGACGTTCCCTGTAAGCCATGTCCGTCTATACATCTATTTGCCAACATTATTAATCACTATCAATAATGTAGTGGAACATGCTCACACAAAATCAATTCATTATGTTTTATAGTTCGATATATGTATACGCTATGCTATCCACACCGCATATACTAGGAGGTGACGACAAAAATGGTAACGATAAGGTAAATGGGTGAACTCTGGTTCATCGGATAGAGGATACCTCCCTGATGCCATATAAGTCGGTCTGCCTGCACCAAGTTGTTGCGTTGTCTAGATATGGCGCCTGAAAAACTGTTTATCGTGACCAAAAAAAAACGATAAGGTAAATGGCTGAACTCGACGTAGAAAGTAAGTACTAGTTGTACTGATGTCAATTTAAAAAAAACTGACCAAATATTCGGTTGCGTTATCTAGATATGGCGGCTGAAAAACTGTTTATCGTGACCGAAAAAAAATGATAAGGTAAATGGCTGAGCTCGATGAATCATGGAAGTATTAGTGCATACTAGCTTAGTAATAAAAAAACTGAAAAAATTTTGGTTGCGTTTCGTAGTTATAAGCGATCTACGTAACAGTTATCACTATGGATAATTTGAGTGTTTTACGGTTTTCTCGGAATTTGCATTGTCAAAAATATGAAAATGATATCAGTGAGGGAGGGGGGCGCCCTTCCTTTATACCTCCCGCCGCCCCGCCAGCAGTGTGCGGTTATATTAATCTTTTTTTATAGTTTGAGTATTATATGAAATAAATGCTTAATTGTCTGGTAGGCATGAACCTATAGTGATGTTGTTGGCGGCAACACGCCAAAAATTATTTTCTATCTACCGTACGCAAAAAATAACTGCTGTTTGGAATTTTGAAATCAATATATTAGTTATTTAAGACATTAAAATTAGTTGCAAAAATTGTATTCGGACTTTCCCATTATATTTATGGAGTTAGATTTTTATTGTAATGTGTCGATAGTTTTACAATTATTATAGAATCAACAATTTACTTTAATTTATTGACTGGCGAAAGACTACTGGAAGTTTATCAACAGGCATTGCTCCATATGTTCGGTACATATCTTGCGCATAATATGCTGATCCAATTCTACTTTTGAAGGTGGCATTGAAGAAGCATCGAAATTCATAAGACTTTTGTAAAATTTCTCATTTTCTTTATTAGGTTTGTTTTTTTTTAAAGCATCTTATTGCGATCTTCGTTGACTGAAATGACATAGTTTTGCAGCCATACATGTCGCAAACAATCGGATTGCCAAGGCCCGAGGAATACGCGCATTTGCGCCCCTTATGGCAGTCTCGGAAGCTAACCCAGAGTTAAGCTCAAGATATTCGGGTCCAATGTGAAGTCTGTACTGCTTCTGTACGGGTACGAAACATGGAAGGTAACCAAGGCCATCTCGCACCAGCTCCAGGCTTTTGTCAACCGATGCCTTCGCCAACATATACGCTGCCACGAACATATACCCAAGCAGGCAATGGACTGGAATCCGCAGGGGAAACGAAAGTGTGGCCGTCCCAGAAACCTGGCGACGCACTGTGCTTGACGAAGCGAAGAAGATCGGTAAATCTTCAGAGTTTCCAGAGTTTCTGTGGACGCCCTCTGCCCCATCTAGGGGACACAGGATCATAATCCATGTCGCAAACAAATTGTTCAATTTTTTCTCATGTTTTGTTGCTCATCGTCATATAACTCTATTAGTGCATCTTGATAATCTTTGTTTTTAGCAAGAATATTATATAATATAAATATTAAGGTGTGCTCGGTATATTAGGCACTGTAAGTAGAATTTCTTCAACTGTGTATCTGGTAATCAATTATGTGTATCTGGTACTGCGTTTTTCTTAGTAAACTTATGAAATAAAGTGGACGTACTTTTAACTGCTGTAAACTTTTTATAACATGATAACTACAATGACAATCTGATGGTGCAAGCGTCCATAGGCTACGGTAACTGCTTACCATCAGGTGGGCCGTATGCTTGTTTGCCACCTTAGTGGTAAAATCTAAGTTATTTGGTAATTATATGTTTGCGTACTTCAGATACGATTACCTCGAATTTGTAACACTTTTTTTAATGCGCTCGTGGTATTGCATGATTAGCCGTTATTAATCGATCGGCTACCACCGTCGTGGTTGGTACCTAGATGGGCCTAGTGGTATTTCAAATCGAGTCTTTCTGTGCTTCGGAAGGCACGTCAAGCCGTTGGTCCCGGTTATCACATAATTATGATAGTCGTTAAGCTAGTAGGATGCCTCCTAGGCGGCTTGAAAAATTCCACCAGTAGGTTGACCACTAGCCTACGTCCACCAATTCGCAGTGGGCATGCGTGGTGGAGTATTGCCCAGTCCCTTTCACCCTCATTTGTGAATGGAGGGTCAGCAGTGGGATAGGCTGATGATGATGATTTTTTAACGAGTTCTCATTAAACAACACAACTTTTTCATTTTTACAGTATTTTCACTAATCTGGTACATTAATTCTGACATATTTATAGTAAAACACTTTTGTCAACTCGTGAACAGCGCGAGCAAGCGTTGCCTGAACTTGCCTGTAAGGTCGTGCAGGTAACTAGTGCAAAATATCTTTCACAACAATGTTATAATCTTATACTATGTCTGTTGACTCGTGAATACCGCTCAGTGCAGGCGGGGTAGCGGGGGATATAAAGGGAGGGGGGTGGCACTAATAACATTTTCATATTTTTGACAATGTAAATTCCGCGAAACCGTAAAACACTAAAATTATCCATATTGATAATTATTACGTATATCGCTTATAACTACGAAACGCAACCAAAATTTTTGTCAGTTTTTTCATTACTAAGCTAGTATGCACTAATACTTCCATGATTCATCGAGCTCAGCCATTTACCTTATCATTTTTTTTCGGTCACGATAAACAGTTTTCAGCCGCCATATCTAGATAACGCAACCGAATATTTGGTCAGTTTTTTTTATAATAACATCAGTACAACTACTACTTACTTTCTACGTCGAGCTCAGCCATTTACCTTATCGTTTTTTTTTGGTCACGATAAACAGTTTTTCAGGAGCCATATCTAGATAACGCATGGAACAATTAACCCATAGAAGCGCAATGACGTACATTTTGCTTGAAATCTGTTCCGCCAATTCCCCACCACCGGCAGTGCGCTGTGATTGGCTCATTCAAGGACACACTAAGATTTAGAGATGAGGGTGAAAATTGTATCGATATCGATACTTGTTGCACTAATATAAATGTAGGAGTATTCTAATATCAGTCGTTTGTCATGGTTTTTTACAAATATTTCTACGTTATCGTAACTAGCAAGTTTGTTTATAATAATTGTTTGCATAGTATATTTTGGTATTAATTCAGCAGTATGATGTAATCATTCTCAATAATGGCTCTATTTTGATAAAAATTGGAATGCGCGGATTTTTGGGAGTGATAAATCAATACTGGTGTTCACGACGAAAACAATATCTACCTTTTTACCTAATATGCTCTTTATTGTCCTAGTTTTTAATATTCATCGTAAGTTAGGTATACAAAATATAGTAGTCAGATTCTGTAAACAATAGGTATAAACTGCACAAAATAAGTTAATTTTAAATAGAACTTTATAGAACATTCTGGAAATGTTCTGGAAAACTGTGGAAAGTTCTATAAAAGTAATTGGTATTGATAGAACTTTCAGGAACCTTCTCGAAATCTGTTCTAGAACATTGTGGAAGGTTCGAGAATAATCCCGAATATTTCAGAAAGACATAGTATACCTATCGAAAGATCTCGAACCTAGTTCAGGAAGGTTCTAGATTAAGTTCGTTTGTTTTTCATGAATATTTCCGAACATACTGGATCATTATAGGTATATTATATTAGAGCAGGATAGCAATATTAACACGTAGTATAAAAGTAAGGCGCCTTGGCGCTACGATTCATCGGTTGAGAGCTTGCTCGCTGCATTGTCCGCGTAAAGGTGTAAAGATTCATTGAATTGTCACTTCTGTCAGTTAAAAAAAAAAAAAGAGAAGAGCTACGATTCATTCCTTCACGAGAACTTACATAGTGAACATCTCTTAGAATATTGTGAGTAAATAGTGAATAAAGTAAACCTCCTGCTTGCTTTAAAGAGTATAAGCGTGTTTTACTGTTAAGTCTTCGGTAAGAACAGTCCTATGAAATTAAAGTACTCCAGAAAGAGCTACCGTCTGGAACAACTGGCATCTGTCTAAATATTTTTCATGTTCGTACAATAAAATTTTAAGTAAATTAGTAGATATATATATATTATTTAATATTACATTATATTAATTTAGTTATACTTACTTAGGTAAAAAAATTGTTTACTACCTATATGGTCTACTCTATCAGGGGCTATTTAAGAAGATAATAATAGTAGTAATGAAACGTCACAATACAAATGTATAATTTATTTTTAACTTCAACGTCATTGACTGTGTAACCAATTTTTTGAAATTAGGTACCTATGTCAGTGTCACCAGTATGACATAAAAGAGTATGAAGATACCTAGTACGTGATAATAATAAAGTTAGGAACTTACAGTACCACAGACATATTTATTTTATATTCTAATAATAAATACATCCGCGTTAAAAATATTGCAAATCCTTTTATCTTCGCTGTTATGTATTCCAGTATTAATACAATATTGTAAACTGAAACATTTTTCTCTCCGAACAAAATAAGTTTGCTAATATCGATAATGATTTTCTTATCCAAGCCCAACACTAGCGGGCAGGCGCGATCATCGAAAGAAAAGGATGAACATAGAAATATAACGGGTGAAAGTGAGATGGAGATAAATGACGTCAACGCGTGTGTCCAGTATATCTTGAGCTGTGATGAAAAATAAGTAAATTCATGTAATAAATTGTTACTAACCGATGAAAAGTGATTCCTTTTGTTTTATAACTAGAATTTCGACTGTTATTCCCACACCACTTAATTGAACAGCAAGACATTGTGAAATATTGACAAAAAGTATATGTTTGATACGTACGCGCGGATCGAGGTTTTGGTCGATACTGTACAAGGGCGCTCATGAGCAGATATAATTCAGTGACAAATCACTGACTAGTTGCGGAATCGGATTGCACGGTATTACTACTCTAGGGATTGTTCCTCGATGAGATAACGCAACCAATTGGCGCAGGCAGACCGACTTATTTGGCATCATAGAGGTATCCTCTATCCGATGAACCCGATTTCATCCATTTACCTTATCGTTACCATTTCTGTCGTGCCCTCCTAGTCTAGCAGAAGACAGATGAAAGAATCAATCAACACTAACATTTGGAAACGAAGTAAGATAGCTCCCAACATTTCTATAGAACTGTAGGCATCTGGCAACATTATTTTTGCATATTCCTACTTTTTCGACCGACTCTTCAAACTCCGAGCTGTGTGCCAAGCCTTCACATATTGCCCCAAATAAATCTGTAGTGTGTGTGACCTCGCAGGGTTGTAAAATATACATTTGCTAAATTACAGCCAGTCACAAAATTAATGCATCACTGTAGTCATAAGACTCATATGAGTTCCAAAACTACTATTGTTAAGAAACTAGAATGGCTCGTAAAGGAATGAAACCCCGCGGCGAATGTGATGGCGTTTCAAAACAAAAGCTATAGGTTTTTAATGGTAATAATAAAATGGCGCGTAACGGGGAAAGCTCGTAAAGTGCTAACAAATGAAATATAAAACGTTGGCGCTATAAAAGGAGAGGTAAATAACTTTATTGGTCTTTGTTATTTTAATTTGGACCTACATCTCGGCGGCGCGGCACTGCGGTGTTAGGAGCCGGCAGGTCGATGCTGGCCAACAATTGTTAACTGAGTAAAGGCGGTATAACAATGGTGCCCCTTTGAAGAGCTCTTTTTCTATACGTCATTGTCTGGCGCTGTGTATGAAATTGTGGCAAGATTACAGCTTTTATGCTGTTACGGTAAAATTGACGTAGTTTTATGAAAGAAAACTAAGAGAAATGTTTTATTCAACACCTACGAGAAAAACAAAACCTAATAAAACCTAAAGAGACAAATTTCAGAAGATTAAGTTTTGAGAGAAGATTTTACAATCTAACTTTTTATAATTAATTGATTTAGGATTGTGTTTTATTTTACAAGCTTTTTATTATTAACTTGCAGTGTATGTATGTATATTCGGGTCAAATCTTGCAAGTCGAATTTCACCCACTTCCAGTGGTCGGATTGACTTGATATTTGGTACCTATTACTACCTATACATAGTATATTGGATGACAATGCAAGTACAGTCAACAAAAAGTACAGTAACCAAAAAAAGCTTGTATTAAAAATATTTTTTTTTACAAAAAACTTATTACTTTTAATTATAAGACTACGATTTATAAGGGTTGCAATGCATTTGTATACCATATTCTAATGGGATGTTTTTTCTCTCTATCTCTGTGCCAAGTTTCATTCAAATGCGTTCAGCATTTTCAGCGCGGGCGTGAGCTTTAACATTTGCAAATAAAATATAAGAAGAATATATTTTAGGTATAATTTGATGGGTCATTGTTTCATTAGAGTATTAGAGTATTAGAGTCAGACTTTTCATAAGTGCCTGCGAAGGTCTATTTGAATAAATGATTTTGAATTTTGAATTTTGAATTACAATTAAATAACCGTGGTTACAAAAAAGTTTTCAAGATCTGAACTTTAAATGTTTTCTTCAAAAGAAAGCTTCCGTACATGTTGCAATAACTGAAACACTGTTTGTTTTGTAACTAGGATCGTAAGAGGCTTCATTTATTACAAACTTTTTGGAACTTAAGGCAACTTTTTTAAAAGTTTTCTTTCGGTCTCTTTGCACATCTATTTTTAATTTCGTTACTTGTGCTTCCTTCCTTCTTCGAAACAAATGTAAATAAAGTTATACTCCGAGACCTTAAAAATAGACATATCCAAGTTTCTTAGATGGCAAATAAGAAATTCAAATAATCAAATAAATAAGGCCCTGATAAGGCACTTATGAACGTTAACAAAATGAGTCTACGAGGAGTAAGCAACGGATCAGCTTGGCTATCCAAATAGGAAACGCTGTCAGCTTGCTGGGAACCTTGCCGTTAATCGGTAGCAGCGGTGGTGGACTCGCGGATTTTTTCTATAATATTATTACCCCCGTATTCATAAACGCTTTTTAACTTAATCTGTGTAATAGTGTGCCCCGTCTCACTCTTTCGATCACCAAATGTCACGTGTCAGATAAAGACTTCGAAATTTTAGCTAATCAACGTTTCATAACTTTATTATGAATAAGGGGGTAAGATTGTATTTTGTTCATATTTGTTGTAAATATGTTGTGACACGAAGAGGAAAATCTGTCGCCAACCATTTACCGGGGAGTTCAGGCAGGTGCACCTTAAAGCCCTTGGTGAAATTTGATCAAACACAAGCCTTAACTTTAACCCAAGTTAGAAAGTTGTTTAATTAACTTTTTTTATCATTAATTATGGAAACTAGTTATTGAAATTCTGAAGATTGTTTTTTTAATTATGGACTCGATCGAAGTTATAACTTTGACATTGATTTTCAACCTATTATTGAAGGCAGGTGCGGCTTTTCACATCCTAAGTACTATCCTATCCTATTCCACGCATTTTATAAGCGCGAAATTTTGTGAGAATGGATGTATGAATGTTTGTTCATCTTTCACGCAAAAACTACTGAAAGGATATGGACAAAACTTGGCACATACATAGATCATACTTTGGAATAACATACAGGATACTTTTTATTTCAAGAAAATATAATATCTTTCAGGAACGCGGGTGAAATCGCGGCACGGGCACTAGACTCTACAATTTCTTCGCTGGAGATACACTGTCAAATAGGACGAATATGAAGTATTGCGTTTTGTGTACCTATTTTTTGTGTAATTTCACCGGTGCGGTGGTCGCGTCGTGAGTGGTGTAGGTGGGTACTGTGGGTAGGTACGTATCGCTCGGTCAGGTTACATTGTTAACAAGGATATCCGGCGGGCTCCCTTGTTCCTCTTGCAAGCGTTCAACTCTATTGTCGAGCTATTTGTAGGGTTCCGTAGCCAGTTGTAGGTACAATGTCAGTTACCTACATGTTATTTAAAAAATGTTTCTTTTAACTCACAGACAAAATAAAGCTCTTGCAATCCTAGTATCGGATCTTACAGAAACACCGTAGCCTGTATTAGCTTTTCCTTTAAAATTACGAAAAATGTATTGATGATATACGGTACTTTACTGATTGAAATAGTGTAATTGTATAACATTTTCGGATAGCTAAGTAATTAGGTAGAAACTTACCCCCTTATTCATAATAAAGTTATCAAACGTTGATTAGCTAAAATTCCGAAGTCTTTATCTGACACGTGACATTTGGTGATCGAAAGAGTGAGACGGGGCACACTATTACACTGATTTAGTTAAAAAGCGATTATAAATAAGGGGGTTTATAAATAAAAATATTTGGTATCACCGTATCAGACCAACAGAAACTTATTTTCGTACTTATTATATCTGGAACCCGTAACCAAATCTCAAACTCATTTTAACAGATTTTTCTGTAGCCAGTAACCAGGCACAAGTGGGGTAACTTTGTCACTTCCCAGGGCGCGCGCCCCGCGCCCCGCGCCCCTCGCCAGCCGCGCGGCTCGCGCTTTGTCGGCCGCTTTCAACTCTAATGATAATTACCAGCTTTCAAAAAAGCCGCTCCCAACTTCGCGATAGAAATTAAAAGGTTCTTAAAAATATCAGTTTTAAAGAGTGGTTTGACAAAGCAAAAACTTATTTTTATCTTTTCTAAACTTTTGGGACGCTTCTGCATCAATGATTTTTATATTTTTAATGATCAAAAAAATAGATTATGACAAGATGCTGGTGAACTATTGTCGTTATCATTCCATAACTTTTTTCTAACTTAGTGTTTTTTCTGCTAGCGTTTGTTTTCCAACATCTTCTCCCCTAAGTTTTCTAATTGGTTTTTTTGCCTTTACCACGTAAGGTCTTAAGCATATTGACATAAAAAGTGTTTCATTTCTTGGTATTATTTCGCACATCAGAGAAAGCGTTCATTAAATCAAGTGATTTGGAAACATACGTGCATTCTCTGCAATCTTCATTTTCTTGCCTTGTCTTCAGTCAGTTCAGCGAGAAATTAACTAGAAATTACCCACACAGTATTACCAGAACCTACTCACGCTTCAAAATGTTTTGAACAGTAAATTTTTACTTATTACTTCTTCGAAAAAAGTGGGAACAAGCCCAATTTTTATGAAAGGCGACGAACGTAACATTTCCTTGATAAAATCACCAAAGACCGTATAATTATATTCGCATTCCAAAAAAAAATGCTGTAAAGAATAAATTTTTCCAAAGAATATGAGTCGCATGAAGTTACCCCTTCGGTGAACGAACGTCTCTTACAAATATAACAATTATAATGCAGACCATATTCCTTTCATTCGAGAGTCGCTTTCATGAAATACAAAGTAAGATGACATAAAAGAAAGATACTTTGTGACAGCCGAGGGGCACGACCGTGGTGGCGGCGAGGGGCCGCGCGGGGCGGGACGGGGCGGCGGGGCTTCTGTGTGTTTGCGATATTACTATAAAATTGTAACAAGTCGCTGACATGGTGTGAAGATGGGTATATTATTATGATTCCAGGACCTGAAACACCTGGCTTCTAAATTGACACTTTCACCAAGCGAATCAATCCAACATTAAAAAAAATTTGTTAAGACTGTCCCTACATGAATATTTATCGTAAAAAAATCCTCCTATAAAAATAGTTATCATTTTTAACAGTTCAGTACAATTACTTTAGAGATTTGATATTTTCAAATAGCTTATGTACTATTAGGGACGGATGGATGGACAGCGCAATTAAATCAGAGATAGTGTTGTGAGAACGATTACCGTTCAGTCACCCTTTGGTTGCGAAGCCCTTGCAAGTGGTGGCGCCGCGCCCTCCGTTCTTGATCGCCCGTGATCTCATAAAATCTGTACAATTGTTCACTTGACAGGCTTGAATAATACCATTAATTAGTGTCGCTGCTGGAATATCTCCGGAAATTTTACTCACTCGGTAAGTTACTAAAAATTACGTGTGTTGCAATTATAATAATAAACTTAGTAATAAAAATTATAAGTATGGGTTGACTTTAATTTTTATTGTTCCGTATCCAAAGGATAATAAGGACCCTACTACTAAGCCTCCGCTGCGCTGTCCTTCCGTCCGTCCGTCTGTCTGTCAGTGGGCTGTATTTCAGGTACCTACACAGTAGACATTTTCACAGAACGTGTATTTCTTTTGCCGGGACTCCCTTTAATTTCCATATAAGAAACGACTTTACGAAATCCTTCGTGTGCGAGTCCGACTCGCACTTGGCCGGTTTTTTATTTCATCCAAAGTGTAAGTACACTAAAGATGAACGATATTGACCCTCTACCATTACTTTTGATGAAATATCGTTCTCAGAACCGATTGTCCTCTTCTGGGCGAGTCGTCCAAAAGGCCCAGTGAAAAATTACAATGTTTTTGGCCCTAAATAATAAATTAAGATTTTGAACAAGACTAAACAATTTTGCGTAATTTCCACAGAGATTGTTTACATGACCTATTTAGATATGTTTGAAGATCCTGCGTGAAAAACAATGATAATTTTAAGGCCATGATAGCTCAGTGGTAGTGACGTCGGATACCGAGATTAAGGTCCCGGGTTCGAATCCTACAATGAGCTTGAGCTTTCGGTGAAGGAAAACATCGTGAGGAAACCATAGCACAGTGGTAGGGTACTTTGTAGTACCCGCCTGGCTGGCTACCACCCTCAAGTTGAAAATCTGTCGCCAAGCACCTTTCGGTGTTTTCCGATAGCTGCACTTGAGAGCCAGATCCTTCTAGGCTTTGTGTGCTTACCACCTTCGGCCGCATCATCACTTACCATGGTGAGATTGCGGTCAAACACAGGCCTATAAACAGTAAAAAGAAGAAAAAAAAATGTATCCACTAAGAAAATATACCTACAGTTGTATTTACCATTCTTATAACAATCTTATTTGTGATCAGAATGTTAGATATTTCAATAATTTCCCAAGTTACAAATGTTCCTGCAACACGTTAAAATAATTTAAATGATACATTATAATGTTTGCAGAGTTCTTTACGGCTGTTATCGTTCGTAACCATGGAACAATAAAAACGAGTGGAAATGCGAAGTGTCAAAATATGTATCAGAACCGCTGTCGCCAAATTTCACACAAAGAAATAGATACTCACATATTGCACACCAATAAACAATTAATTTGATTAGTCGTTTCTAGTTTAGACAATATTAGCTCAAGTCACAATATCGTACATTCAAAAATATATCTTCACTCTCTAATTATAAAATTTATTTTGCTATAGCGTAGAAAGAATATACAACGTTTTGTAATCTACAAACAATCTATATTCAATTGAACGATCGAGTTCCGCTATCGCCCCCTAGATGGCGCTATTCTCAGTGGACGCAATTATTATCTTAATGTACTTTAACATAAGGTTGATAATTGCGTCATACTTCGATATATTCTGCCACTCAACCAGTGCGGTGACACATTGAATAACATTATCGATACTGATCGATACTTTGGGCCCAATTCACATAAATATTTTACCAAAAATGAAACTTGAACCATAGACGAATAGATTTACTCTATGCTTGAACGAATCAAGAAAGAACTTACAAACCCATTTTTATGGATTTTTTTTAGTTGTTGTTTAAATAAATATTTATCTTAGTAGATATTTTCGATTTTAGTTTCACTAATGTATCGCTGTTGATTTCGTAATAAATAAATAAATAGACTAAATAAAATTCGTTCAACCTTCGGCCACATTCAGAATTTTTATTGTGTAACTGTAATTAGACTACTTGCAATGTATGTATGTAACTATGTTCGGGTGGAATCTTGCAAGTCGAATTTCACTCACTTCCAGTGGTCGGATGGACTTGATATGTGGTATACATTAGTATATTGGATGAAAATGCAAGTACAGTCAACAAAAAGTACAGTCACTAAAAAAAGCTTGTATTCAAAATGTTTTTGTTATCAAAACCTTTTATTTATTATGAGAATTGGGCCCCTCATCACGCTTATTGCTTGGCGGGCAAAAATAGTTTGAGGATGTGAGTGGAGGTAATATTATAAAGTGGGGGGAAAAGGCAAAATAAACGAATAAGTTTAAATAATAGACTAGAATAGCCCAAACACGGCTAGGAAACGTTGCTGCATTATGGAGTTCCAGTACCTACCCTCCTACTCCATCATCAGACCCTGAAAACTATATATGGTCAAAGTTCATCTCGTGACAATTCCAACTACCTCAAACATGGCTAGGATACGTTGCTCCGTTATGAAAATCCAGTGCCTACCCTCCTACTCCATCATCAGACCCTGAAAACCATATACGGTCAAAATACATCTCAAGACGATTCCAAAAAGTCCAAACACGGCTAACATACGTTATTTCGTTATCGAGTTCCATTGGCTACCTTCCGGATCCATCATCAGATCAGCTCGATGGTACCAAATTATTGTATTGTCATCGGTACTTGATAGATAAGTGTGCAAAGTTTCAGTTTAATCAGACTTCTGGAAGTCGATGAAAATTACGTTTAAAAATTCCATTACATGCATACATACATACATACAGGTGAAGCTAATAAAAGCGTGTTAAAAAAAATGACACGCTAAATGTGACAATATGCAGTCTATTAAATTTTGCTCATATTTTGTTCCAAATATTCATGTCGATAAAACCAGCATCCAATCAACCTGACTACATCACTAATTGAATAGCGAAGAACTTTCGAGAATAAAATAGATGATGACATTAAACCAAAATAAACTTTAATTTCTAAGTGATAAGGTTGATTTTAGCTTGAATTTCTATTAATTTAATAGTGAATTGAAATAATTAGATTTTTATTGATTATGTATTAAATTGTACTTACCGATGGTACGAAACACCTCCGTTATTAAGATTTTTTCTCCTACTATCATTCTTGCACTCCAAAATTGAGCAATACGGCATATTTATGGAAATCAAAGAATGTGACGGACTACCGACAAGACATAGTGGTTAGATACGACTGGGATCAAATATGCGTTGATTAAGCGTAACAACGCTTAATAGTGGCGACACGAGTCACGCCTACTTCGCACTTCCACTTGTTTTTATTATTCCGTGTTCGTAACATTAACTTTAATATCGAGTGTCGCGTTCATTGAATCTTGAGAATGTCTGGAATGGCTTTTTTACATAGTTTCAGCTACAGATTTGTTCGGAACTTTAAGAGGAAATGCTGGTGGCGTTTTTTCCATACAAACGTAATCCTCAGTTTCCTCTCTGGATAATGACATTAGAGCAATGATTATTTTACCATGCAATCTGTAGGTACCACCGTATGTCCCTCGGTTGTGTTTTTCTCCATAAATTAATTTTTATAAGAATTAGGAGCCTTCTAAAATCACAAAAACTTATTATTTTTAACGCCCTTATCAGACGTCAAGCGGACAAATTTGACGAATATAATAAAAAAAGGAAAACCGACAGACATAGCAACATCCCTTCTTATTATGTTTCTTGTTTTTATTTTAAATCGGTCCAGATTTGGAGGAGGAAACCGGGGATTACGATATAGCGATTTCGTCTAATTTAAATAGGTATAATCGGTCCAAGCTGTAGTTGTCTCTATCGCCCTCGGGCGGGATAGCTAGGGCACAGCGCGACAGCAATAGTTATGTTAAAAACCTATTTTTCAAATTTCTTGCAGCCATCCTTTCCTCTTAAATAAATACGTTATTGGAGTTACAGTCAAACATGGTAAAGTCGTTTTTTGTTTCAGTTTTGTTTTTCTGTCAAGATCGGACAGAAAAGCAATTCAGTTAACCCTGTAGTTATTGGTTAGGCCGCGCCGCACCGCGCCGCTTGTCGGAACAAAAATAAAAACAATTGAAGACGCAATCAACATTGTTCTAACTCGCGACCACAATACTCTGTCAGTTCACATGTCCAGCCAGCTTCCAAACAAACTATTACCGCCCCGCAGTTTTACCTAAATTCCAGAGGAATCTAATGTTTTCCGAGATTGGACGTTTCTTTTTCTTTTATTCCAGCGTATAAAACATGTAAATTCGTCAATAAATGTAAAATGTTTATCTGGGGGCCCGGGAGTGCCCTATAATCTTTAGTCTTGGCGGGGGCCAAGACTAAAGATTATTCACCGAATGATAAAGATTAATCTGATCAAAATCCATTTGCAATAATTCACGCTCAAGTAACAGACATTTACACAAATGTTCACATTTATAATATAAATGGGACTAGTGGAATAAATAGCTCATATTTCTGATAATGGAAATAAGCGTTCAATAAAGAAGCCCCTATATTTTTATATGATTTGAAATATCAATAGCGTTTACCCCTTACGTGTTATTGTACAGTTCCCGCGGCCGCGGCGAGTCGCGTACAGTCGGGTTCACAATAACACACCACTTGAAGCGTTCGTGTGTGTTATATCAAAAGAGTTTTGTGCTCGTATGTACAATTTCCGAACAAAAACGGGAAGATAGAAGAATGAATTTGACTCGATTGCGTGACCAATTGCATTTTCGTTCAGTTTTACATCAAAACTATGTAATTACTTTAGATTAGTATTATTCAATAACGTACAATTTAGAATGGTAGTAGGTAACTTCGAAACATGAACATATTTTTATTATGAACGCACCATTGAATAGATTTAATTAAGTTTAATTCAGTGTAAAGGCTTTAGAAACATAATACGTACGTTACTGCGCATTCGTGTCATGTGTCCAAATAAATTTGTAATTAAAACCCTCGTGGAGATTACTGCAGCTATTGTGCGCGCCGCGGCTCCGCCCGTTTCATGTGAAATAGCCCATTATACAGGAAAAAATATAACAAAAGCAGTTCTGATGCGCGCCGTTATGAAATGAAACGTGTCGGGCCCGGGGCGACTCGGGGCCGGGGCGGGGGCGGGACGGGCCCGAACATTAATGGGAGACGGTCTATGTATCGATTCACTACGTTTTTCTATTACGCGCCGTCATTCGCAGCTGACGCCTGCACAAGTAGGTACCTACTAGGGGTTCTCGAACTATACGCTTTTATGATTATTATAATTGGTCGGATCCTCTTTACAGTCTGTCCGTGTCGATGTCGTTGTAATCAAAACCTGATATTTACGTAATGTCATACGATACTCGTAGTCGTCGTGCTACGAGTGGCGCCTACGGCTCGTAGCAGACGGTTACACGTATATACATACACATACTTAATATTCTTCAAACTTTGAAGTAAATGTTGATAAATAAATATTCTATTTGATACCTAAATTAGTTTACTTTAACTCGTGTTCGATACGATAAGAGTTATTTTAAGATTTGTTTACTTTGGATTTATGAAGCTTCGAGTTTCTTAACATTTATTACCAAAGTTTTGAGTTTCTTTCAAATCTTTGTTTAAAACCTGCTCTTTTATCTAACCCTCACGATATTCAACAAACATCCATCAACTAAAAAACTTGAATTCGGTCCGCTTTACATAACTCAGTGTTGTAAATGGGTACCTACCAAACAAATCCTTTAAATCCGTTTCAATTTATCACAAAATAATGTAATTGAATAGTGATCGACAACGGAGGCCGTGGTACCGAGCGGCGAGCGAGACACGTCTCGGGGCCCGATTTCAACTCCACAAAGGCTTTATTATAAAAAAATAAATAAAAAAACTTCTTTCATCTCGGATTGACGTCGCACACCGGCTTTTGATGGGAGCTTGTTATTATAAGTTGCTTGTTTGTGAATCGGCGGCACCGGGCGCGGGCCTCCGCTCCCTCCGCGACTGTCAAACTAAATTTAATCTCCTATAAATTAAAAAGTAGTATATTCGAACCGGTGTAGTACCGTACGTATGTCGCGGCAAGTTGTACTCTCGGCTTAAAAGTAAATAAGCATTATGTAGTAACTGGAATTCACGAACATGTCGGCCCAAATACATTTCCTTTTTATAAACGAGAATTTTAAATAATCAACCGGCGTTACTTTCTACCGTCGGAATAATGAGCTTATAAAAGTAGTTGCTGTTTCTACGACAGAGCTTACATTTACTTTGCTTGTACTCTACTCATTGAATAATGTTTTTTATTGTGTGACTCGACGGAAGTTGCCTCAGAAAGACCCATGCTCTTTACAGAAGTCTTCTTTAAAGGGCACGAGTCTAGCCAGAAATCTGATTCTGGTTAGACTCAAATGACGAAACTAAGCTCTTCTAACCTTTTGATAAACTTATATTGGTTATAAGATAAAAAGTCGTAATTTCAAACAAAACGTTTTTACTTTTAGTCTTTTTGATTATACGTTTATCACGTTCGGGCTCATCATCAATGCGAATGCGGTTACACGCTCTCAGCCATCAAACGGTTGCGCGTACACACGGCGCGGCGCGGCGCGGGCGCAATCTGGCGATTCATTTCAAGTCGTCGGGGTCACTGAACAATGGGTGCTCGCCCATTGTCTATCCAAACTGAAATCTCACTATAAGTCTACAGTATAAGATTACCCTTTATTAGTCTTATCTCATAAACTAAGTATAAGAAATTTCAAATCTTCATAATTAAAGCGAAAGTGTACCTTTTTGCTTTGATTTTGATTGGATACTTTAATGAATAAGTTGAGTTGTATAGGGCCGATTAAAACAGGGACTAGCTAAGTGCCACGCCATAGTTTTCGGATTCAATTCCCACGCAAGCACATCGTTGTGTGCCGGGACATATATATATTTATTACCAGCTTTTATTTAACTTAATGTCTGTATGTAACTATGTTCGGGTGGAATCTCGATAGTCCACTTCCAGTGGTCGGATTGACATATATATTTGGTATACATTAGTATATTTGATGACAATGCAAGTACAGTCAACAAAAAAAGCTTGTAATCAAAATGATTTTTTTCACCAAAAACTTATATTGTATTTACACGTAGTCAGTATCATGTAGTTCCTATTTAGAGAGTACTTATTACTCTCTAAATAGGAACTGCTTAGATATAAAGATATTAAAAAATATCAAAACAAACAGAAAACCCAACTGCGTAAATCGAAATTTACTGAAAAGAGAAATACAAGCCCTGTAATCTATAGAATTTAACGTTTGAATATAACTCGAATTTCATAATACCTACCTTCAATAATTCAATGTATGGCTGGCTGATAACCATCGCACTTCTCGCCACCAACGGGCAGGAGATGGAGTTTACAGCCATACTCACGCAAACAAAAAATGGTTTCGCACCGTGCGGTTTATTCATATTAATTATGACTAATACATCTGCCAAGAAACTTTCTCAATTCATATACAACAATTGGATGCCATTATTATTACAATAGGTAGTATTAAATCTTTTTCGTGGTACATCTCCCGTGTCACTAACTATTGTAGTAGTAGATTATGTTACTCGTGTCCTGTAGCGATGGGTAACTAGCCGAAATTTCAATAGCTTAGCTAGCCGGCTATATGTGGTGAAAAGCCAGCTTGTTAGTCAGCTATTTTGGCTATTTGGCTATTTGGCTACACGCACGCACACACAGCTACCGGCTACTCGGCTAGATTGGCTTTGGCTAGACGGCCAGCTACCGGCTGGTGGCGGCTAGAATGGCTTTGGCTAGCCGGCCAGCTAGTGGCGGCTAGTGACCTGTGGCGGCTAGGCGGCTACCCGCTGTGTGTGACGTAAACTTGTCGTAATGAGGAGAATTTCTTATGATACCTCTATGGTCAAAATACTTATCAATACGTGCACTTAAGGTTCAAATTGGTTCGAATTATCAACAGTTAGGCAGGTAAGAAAACTCCTCATTCTTTCTAGCTAGCGAGTAGCCAGTAGCCATCCTGTAGCCAGTAGCCACCCAATAGCCAATAGCCAATTATCGTGTTGACAGATAACATAGCCGTGGCTATTTTGTGACTAGCCGTTTTTTGGCTAGTTATTAGAATAGCTACCCACCTCTAGTGTCCTGCCGCGTAGTCGTCGATTGCCGATTATTCATGACTATTACTATAGCTAATACACCATAGTACTGATATGGTTCTGTAACTAATTACCACAATTACTCAAATAATTTGACAGCTAATTAATCTGTCATGGTTTGGTAAAGCTTTATTAGTTAATTTGATATAACTTGATACTTGTGATATCTATGCATCTATCTGATATCTATCCATGTACCTAAACCATTACAATTATACAAGATAATAATATTTTCAACACACTTGCTCTGATTATTGCACCGCTTTTAATTTCATAATGCAGCTTATTCCGCACTAGTGCTTTTTTACTTTACATTACCGCACTGTTTTATGATAGGCATAATAGGCCAATGAATTTAGATTTATTCGAAGAATTGATTTCCAGCAAGTTGGAAATCGTTTTAATACCTTCATTTGATCCTAAATGCGTGTAGGAGGTTGCGCAATCCCTGGACGTGTGCATACATTTTGGGAGCCATGTAATTTTCGCTTTTGCTTGTAGCTCGAAAACGGTACGTCCAACGGATTATGGATCTAAATTGAATGACCTAATAGGTATAATCCAGATTTTGTTAAGTTTGTACTTCACTGCAAGTGACAAAGCATAACAGTTTTTAAACCAAAAAGAGTTTTAATGCGTCTAAAAATAGTGTGTACACATTTTCTTAAATAAATAAATTATATTTCCTTCAATAAAACAAATAAACATATAATTTTATCAAATTATTCACAATTCACATTATGCTATATAAATACGAAAATATTCAGTTTATTATATTTTTCATAGAGGTAGTATATCGATTTGTTTCGCATCATTGATCCAGGTGTACCCACCCTATTGCAAGCAATTCATCATACATTGAACCATATCTCAGATAGAGAGTCTAAAAATTCCAATATTTTTTTCGAATTGATTAGATTCTATTTTATCTATACATATAAAATGCTTTGTCCTGAATGACTGACTGACAATCAACGCACAGCCTAAACCGCTGATCGTAGAGACCTGAAACTTGGAGGGTGTGTTCTTTGTATGACGTAAGCATCCGATAAGAAAGGATTTTCCGAAATTCTACCCCTAAGGGGGTGAAAAACGGGGGCAAAGTTTGTATGGGACAACGTGATTCCTTGGTCCGATCTACTTCAAATTTTGCATAAACATTCTTTAACAGAATTGATGGAAGACGTGTTTCATATTTTATTGAAACTCATCGCCTAACGGGGTTAAAAAGGGGTAGAAAGTTATTTTAGGGATGATTTGCATCGAAGTTGATATCAATACTCCTTAATGCTTTTGATTTAATTATTCTTTGATATTTGACATTCCAATTTTAAAAAGAGTATTGCATTAGGACCATAGACGGATAATTACAGGTAGACAGGCTAAGATACGCATATGTCAAAACGTGTATGTGTGAGCAGGACTAAGCGTATTTTTTGTCTCTATCTCGCGTATAGGTTTTTATTGTTTGACCTCAGCGTCGTTGAGGCCAAAAAAGTTTGTGTATATATGATATTTGTTGATGGGAGCAGTGAAACTGTGAAACCCTAATTGTATGTTATTTGTGACTGCGTTGCCAGACGTCCCGATTTTTAGCCCAAAATCGAATGTCCCGCACGTGACAGGTTCAGTCCCGCTTTTCGAGGATTACTCGACGGTGAAATCATCGTTGAACGTAGAAGTGGGAAATTATAAAGACACCACTGCACAGAAATGGCAACAGTTTTCCCGTGACGCGTCTTAACCACCACAGTGATGTTTAAGGAGAACCGCGCCAATGTGCGCTCAATGTCACTGTGATATACAAAAAACAAACTTCTAAGTCAACGCAATCAAAATATACGGTCGTATATGCCGCATATTTTGCCGCTCACAAGGGACAAAACCTATAGGGTACTTCCCGTTGACCTAGAATCATAAAATTTGGCAAGAAGCAATTCCATGTAGCACAAGTAAAGGAAGAAATCCGAAAAGCGTTGTGCAGTTACATGACAAAAAGAAAAAAAAATTGCCATTATATTACAACATAATCGAAAAAAGGGGAAAAATCTCCGAGAATCGATTCCCGTGATTATTGAACTATTAACATAGGTACCTACAAGTTTCTACGGAACTCTCGGTGCGTGAGTCCGACTGGCACTTGGCCGGGTTTTTTTAGTATGTCCCGCTTTCGGCGAGAGAATACCGTTTTTTTTTTACTCAAGCAGTTACAAAATACAACTTTGGCCGAAAAAAAATCTGGCAACGCTGCTTTGTATATATTCTCAAAGATATTGTTTGGTGTGTAGTGATGGTGAATTGTTGTGTCATTGGCTGTAAAAGCCGTAGTGAACGAAATGAACCAAACATAAACCCCTTTCATCGGTCAGTAGTTTTTTTTAACTGATACAGTAAGTAAATCAAAGGATTACTATAAAGTGTATTTTCTGTCAATATCATGCAAGTTGTACAGATAATTTCTTCTAAATACGATAAAAATCCAAATATATATGTATCTATGTCGAACTATCGCTATCTTCTTCGCTATACGCTGACAGCCTATCTACCTACAATTCTCTATCTACGCATTGCACCAAGCTTTTATGTGAGTTCAACTTTTTTTTAATGAAATCGGATTGAGTTTTTAAGGCGCCGATCCAACTGACAAGAGTTCTAGAGTTCCGAGTTCCGAGTTCTGCATTCCGCGTTGATTGTAAGCCATGTGGCGTCTTTGAAAGTAAAAAAGTGTATGATGTGTGATCAGTAGCGAATATTGCAGAACTCGACTAGACTGCTTGCTGTGTCTACAATAGTCAATACGGAATGCAGAACTTGGAACCCGGAACTCTAGAACTCTGTCTGTGGGATCGGTGCCTAAATATTTTTGACTGTCTGTTCCGGTACATACTTAATGTTATAAAGAGTAACTTAACTACTTTATTTTTTGAAAAATAATTAGTGTTCCGCGCAAATAAATTCAAAACTTTCGCGAGTGAAACCGCGGGGGTCTGCTAGTCAACAAATAAAATGGCAAATACATATGAAAAGAGAGATAGAGCCATCCTCGAGCCCCAGGGGAACGATTGTAAAGTAGTAATGTTCATTTTCATATCACTATATCATACACACGACCATCTCTCTCTGAATCTGTCGCCAAGCACAGCTATCGGTGTGTTCTGAATGAAACACATGAGAGCTAGTTCTTCCACCTTCGGCCACATCATCACTTACCAGGTGAGATTGTGGTCAAACACAGGCCATTACAAAGTAAAAAAAACACTACCATACTTTTACGATTTACATATTGAAGAGACGAGGAGTTTAACTTCATATTTTTTTCCGAGGGTTTATTCTCACAATAGCTGATCCATTGTTACCTACACTTTATCTCTGTTTTTTTGTTATGTCAATATTCCTTGTAAGAGGTGAGTAGGTGTTGGAAAATATAACATATGCCCACTCCTCAGCGATCAGTGCCAAAATGAAGCCGATATAGAGCCCGTAATACCGTACTAGCCTGTCAGGTTGAGAGCTTATAAGCTTATTACAAAAGTGACGATATAAGCTGGAATCCCGGTTCCAGCTCAAGAACTTAATCATGCCCGAGAAGGCTTAGGATCCAAAGTGTCTGTTAAATATTTATAAACCTCTGGCAAATGCTTTGAATAAAAACATTGTGAGTTTTTTTCACAGGACATGATATTTGTTGACTTGATTCGTATTTAAGATTAGGTGGTAGACGTGGAGATACGTTTTCTACGAATACCAAAGCAATAAACACTTAAGTAGGATACTATGCTTAGCTTTTTGAAGATACTTAGGTAGGTAAAGGCCTAGTTGATTTCACTTTGAAAGTATTAAGTTAGTAAGTTATACGTTTTAATAATAATAATAAAACTTTATTGTGTACAAAAAAGTAAAATACATTAAAATATGAAGCGCTGTCTCTTGTGGTAGTATTAACTGTGTTACAAGAGACAGTGTCTTCCCCACAACATAGGAACATTTACATAATCTATAGTAGAGTTTTGTTTTTGATTTATCTAAAAAAATCCATATAAAGCTGTTTTTAAGACCGATTACTACTAATTAATATAGCGTTTATTAATCACAGGTTTTTTGTGCTGTTATTAGGTAGCTTGCGGTCAATTTGATAAAAATAAGTAATCCAAACAATGTATGAAATTAACTTTAGGGGAAAAGAAACCTTATAGACGAATGGTCACGTTTATAATTTCGTGTATCGAAGTTTATAATTCTAATTCCACGTTCGCAATTCCAAAATATTCATATAGCATCACGTGTATTCAAATGAGCTACTCGAATTCTGCCGGGAACTTTACTAAAGCCTGACTTGTATGGACGGTAACTGACTGTATGGATGGACTGCGTGGAAGTGATTTATCGTAACAACAACTTATAATATATCTCAACATTGGCAAAAAATAACTCCTTATAAAAAGGATTTGGCTAAAAACTAAGCAATAAACGAGATAGTCTTTTAATAGCGTGCTTAGCGGTAGCGGCAGCGTGGGAGTGGGCGTGATCCCGGCAATAAGGCGCGCCTGAGCTCGGGCGGTGGCGGTGACTCGGCGACAAGACATCGGCCTCATGTGCCGTCATTAGATACACCCTTTAATTACACGCGGGCCGCGTGCGTGACGTCTACGATACGGACACAACACGAGGCCACTTCATGGGTCATACTTTTTAT
Organism: Polyploca ridens; assembly: GCA_951394255.1. Lineage (NCBI taxonomy): Eukaryota > Metazoa > Arthropoda > Insecta > Lepidoptera > Drepanidae > Polyploca > Polyploca ridens. The sequence continues at coordinate 14,836,771 of OX596262.1, forward strand.
GTGCAGGGGTCTCGAGCTGTGGTGGTATCTCGATTATGAAACTTCCTTTTGCGCATTTTTTATACAACTGGCTCGATTTCCCATCAATCCGGTGCTCCGTATGGAATTTTCGACAATCTCCGTCAGCTTTCACGAAGTTGTCTATTTCCCGGCCGGTTCGGAGCCTTCTTCATAAACTTTGCAATAGCACAATATTGAGCGACCTAGTTCCTGTCCTTTTGGACACGTAAAGCCAACGACAGCTGCACTAAACATTTTCCTTTCATACTCGTGAAATATCGCCTAGAACTAAAGTACCACGTTATTTATTATCAAAAACTTGAAAAAAAACCTCGGCGTAATCACACATATCTTTCTATTGGAGTCGGACAAAAAAACGGTAATTTTAATGGCTCCCCGAAGCGCTCGAAAGCACTAAATGCGAACAAAGGGACACCCCAATTTCGTACAACACTCCTGGAAAGTAAATTGGTTGTTTTTTTTGTGCCGCGCTGTGCGACTGGCTCGCTGGCTGGCGGAGCGGGCTGGTGGGTCGACAATGTTCACAATGGGTCATTATGTCGGTGTAGAGCGGAGAGCGCTCTCGGAGAGCACGACACTCCACTGTGTACAGCTTTACGACTTTTCTTTTACGATTGACAATTAAAATGTCGCTTAAAGGCCCCACTCTGAGCGCGCATAAACATGTTTTCGAACGTTTCAGCGACGAGTGCTCCACCCGAACAATAAAGTGATCAGAATCCCGGAACACTTATTCAATTGATTAGCATTTTCATCATAAATTCGTCACCGTTTTAATATTAATTGAAATGAATTATAACATTAACTTCCTCAATACAAACTAGTTAGAGTCACTACGACAACTAAATCACTGGGCTCTTCTCGTTAACGTGACAGTGCAACTATTCAACTTTCTACTAATCTTAAATGCGACAGTTTGTATGTATATTTTATATCAATTGTGAAGATTTGGATAAAACTTGGCAGACAGACAGGCTGTACTCTTGAATAGATCGTTCAGAAAAACATGTAAAATCGCACAGCTGAGCTAGCCCTAAATATGTCGCTTAACATAAACTACATAGTTCGACACAATGAGTAACTCAGCCATGCACTGCAATGCATGAAGGTCTCGCTGGTTACACTGGATTTGAAACATGCGATAACAGAGTTGCCAATGCAAAACCAATTACTTATTTACTAGTTTAAAACCCATTCGTTATTTCAGTAAAATCCCTCCTTCTTGAAATCCGTGACCTGAAATATAATGCAAACGGTATCCCACAGACCTTCAGCTAATGGCACTAATGCACGAAGAGCTCAAATTATTGCGCACTGCGAATGCATTTGATGGTATTTATTGCTGCAAACGAGGGAGATTTCTGCGCCCCAATTTTGTGCACTACGCGACACTGTGTGCGTTTATTATTCACAAATATGCGGGGAATCTTTTAGGAGGACAAGCTGTGTGCGCAAATGGAAAGCGGGGGATGAGTCGAGCGTCAGTTAAAAGGCTCCGCTTTGATGTCCGTCGCCTACTCGCTCCAGACGCAGAGGGTTTAGTCGAGGGCTTTGATAACGTGACAGATACAAATATATCTCGTCCCGGACGTAATTCCGCTCCGCTAACGTCATAGCGCTATATTTATAGATACCTCTTGCCGTATTAAGATATCTCTGAGACGTTATGATTATTTATGAAGCAGGGCTAAGCTGTTGATGGAAACAATGATGGGATTAGTAGAAAAAATAATGAACTTTTATAGAGAAGTTACAATTACTATTGATGCTTGGTACTTAAGAAATAAGTATGAGGAATTTAAAATATTATTAAGAACTTCGCAATAAGAATATGAAATACTTAGTATAATAATATTAGAAATGCCAAAGTGTGTTAATTGGTTTGTTCTTCTTTCACTATACTCTCCATAGAGATAGTTTAATAAACTGAGATCTAAAATTACGATATTTATAAAATATTTCAAGATAATTGCTTGTAAACCGATTTGAATGAAGAATTCAAATATTAACCTATGTAATATTGCTCAATAGGTACCTGGTTCTATACAAAGTAAGTAATAGTACATCAACACGTTGTTATCTGGAAGCGACAAGATCCTCGTACGACAGCTTCGGAGTTATTCAACCCAGCTGTCGGCCCACTTCTTTATCTCACATAGAATCTGATGATACACGATGTTTTATCGAGTTTCACTGTAGCTGTGATATCAACTTTTGCCGGATCAACTTTTGTAGGTTCTAGTGCGATGACGTCATCAATAGCCTTTGTAAATCTTGTAAATTTTGTAAGTTCTCATGAAGTGAACTCTGTTCTTTTGAGAAAATAAAGTTTCTTTGAATTTAAATCTAAAGTTACCCAAAAGCATGATGTTTTCAATAAGATGCTGTCATTAGTTTTTGGTCAATATTATTGTCCTGCTTGTATGTAATTATTACTTTAATTATTAGCTATGGATAATGGTCCTTTTTGGCCTTGCAAGATTATTATGTTTCGGAAATAATAAAAAAATCAAAGACATTTATTATGAAGCTCCTGAAATTACTACCGGTTCCCAAGTTTATGGTTCGGACTGTATGGTTCAAATTTTGAATTACTTGAGGGCGTTACAATTTCCTCAATAATTGTAGGTCCAAGCTACAATCGTCAGGCCATTATTCCATCCACGTATGTACCTAGTAGTAAATGTATATAGGGAGGCGCAGGGCCGCACTGGGCCGGCAGGCGGGGGCGAACGGGCGAAGTACTGAGCGCCGAGCTCGGCTCGGACACTCACCGCGTGTCGCTTTGTTGTGAGATCGACGACCCTTCATTGCTAGAACTTATACTGGGCTTCACGCGATTTGCTGTGACGATGCTATCGGGGTTCTACACCTAATAATGGCTATTAAAAATAAATACATACCACTTACCCATAATGTCAATTATTCATTGTGTAGTTGCTAGCTAGTTATAATTTGTTTGTCTTTTTTATCAAAGACGCAACTTCTCTTTACGAATGTTCAATGGACAATTTTTGTCCACGTGTCTGTGTATGTCATTATCTTGTATAGCAAATAAGCTTGTGTTGTTCACAATGTCACCATGGCCTATGATGACGTGGCCATAATGTGGCCAAAGGCACGGAAAGCAAAGAAGTATTGGCTCTCAATCTGCAGGAACACGCATACATTAAAAAAAATTACGTAATTTCACTATGACTCGGACAGTACGACAGAGCAAGGAAATATTCGTCTCTTCATAAATTTCAAACTAGCTATCCTCCGTGGTTTCACCCGCCTTCCCAGGAGGTGATAATGTAGCTTCCTATTAGTGAGAGTTTTTTTTTATCTAACTGGTATTTCCAGAGATTAGCCCAATTAAACAAACAAAAAACGCTTCCGGTTTATTATATTAGTATGTATACAGGTGTTGTTTTGGTCGGCGACAAGCGACCCAGGAGCGGTAGTACAAGAAATATATTCCCCAAAAATGAACTTAATTCCATTAAATATTGTAAATGCGTTGAGAAATACCTTATTCAATTTGAAATAAAATTACCGCAAAGTATGGTTACTCGGCACGTGCACAGACTAGAGCTAGGCTCAAGCCGCCATGGGCCCACCCCTTTACTCCCTCGCACTCCCGTTGAGTATTATGTCTACACTTTAGCTTACAACATGATTTTCAAAAAAAATATTTTTTTATTTTTATAATTAAAAAAAAATAAAGTATTTTTTTATATTTTTTTAGCACCAGTATCATTTGTATTATCGACCCTGAGTCGCTCGTCGCTGACCAAAACAACGAGGTCGTTGTTTTGGTATTTTTTTAATAATTTGCATGTAACAAACAAGTAAGGCGCCGATCCCACAGAAAAGAGTTCTAGAGTTCCGCGTTCCGAGATCTGCATTCCGCGTTGACTGTAAGCTATGTGGGGCCTTTGAAAGTAAAAAAAGTGTATGATGTGCGATCAGTAGCGAATATTGCAGAACTCTAGACTGCTTGCTGTGTGCACAATAGTCAACACGGAATGCAGAACTCGGAACTCGGAACTCTAGAACTCTCTCTGCGGGATCGGCGCCTTACAGTACATAACACTATCTATGGACCTCGTGTGCGCAACGAACATTCGGAGAGCACATATAAATAAATATGTACTGTGTAAAAGATAAAACATTTGTCAAAATTGTTTAATCCTCTTATCTAAATAACGGCTATTAATCACAATTTAATTTACTACCATACATATACATAATCCCACCATAATCATAGCTTAATCCAAAATGTAGAGATATGTACGACCATAAATAAATTGTGTACTCATATTATACAATAAACAAGCAATTTTGTTGTATATTTTTAAATCCCAGACATATCTTGTTATTTACCTACGAATATCATAAAACTATACAATACCACGTACTATTTATTTCTTATTGTGATGATAATACAATGAAAATGCCGACTTGAGTCGTCTATACGTTTGTTATAAAAATATTCATAGCCTCAGTTGCGACGGGTCGATGAAATATGTCTAGACAACATTTAAATCCGATATCATATTTATAAATGCCTCCTAGCTTCTTATAAATGCAGATCTCAGCTGTTTTTTGTACAACGTACCTATTTAATTTATGAAAGTTCTTTGCGACGTATAGTGTGCGACTTGATTTGTGGTATGAGGTCTGAGGCGGTAAGGGATCGGGCGTCATTATAATAAAATAGATGTACCGCTAAGAGAAGTTATCATCACGATTTCAGACGTCAACCACGTGGTCACATCAAGTGACATCTTTAATAGCACGTATTATAACATTTTATTTGATGGTAAAGCTTGTACGTAGTATTTATATACTCTGAGGTAAAGCATTATTCAATCTTAGGTATTTCTTTTTTATTGTTAATTATTTGGAATAAAAGGCAAACATAGTCAGATTGTCCAAAAAATATTTAAAAAATGTAACCTTGCTGTGGTTCTTGCCGGATTCTTCTCAGTTGAAGGCCGAGTTCCGAACCGGTGGTAACTTCAGTAAATGTGACCTTCATAGGTGCCCTTCTGGGGCCTAAATTGATTAAATAGCTTTGACTTTGACTTCAATATAGGTAGGTAGACAAATAATAAATAAAATTGAAGTGTCTCGTATATGCAAGTTTAAACGGCACTTATACCAAAATAAAACACTGAAAATTGTTGTGGGTATTTCTGTTTGTTCCGGCTAATCTCCGAAACGGCTGGGGCTGGACCGACTTTGACGGGACATTCACTGGCAGATAGTTGGTGTTATAGGGAGTAACTCGGGCTACTTTTATTTTATAAAAAGAATTAGGTTCCGCGCAAAAAAAAACGTACGTGAAACTCTTTGCTGAAAACACCTATTTTGTATGTTTTTTTTGTATTGAATTTCGAGTCTGAGCCAAAGTCAATGCCGGTGAGTGTAATTCCCGTAGCTGCAATTAAGAGCCAGTTCCCCTCTAGCCGATGTTTGCTTACCACTCGTCCACATCATGACATGTGAGATTTTAGTCAAATACAAGAGAATTCACATTACTGCTCCCAGTTTTGGACATGTAATTATGTTTGCTTGACTGGTACATTAAGTCTTATTGCAAATAAAACTTGTATTCAATAGCATAATTCCATAGGGCGTACCTACGTACGTACAGTACGTGTCAGCGATGGCGATGGCAGGCAGTTTGTGTGTGAAGGGAGCAGAACAATCACCGCTAAAAGTGAAATGAAACACGATTCCGAGACGAGGGACGGATTACAAACAAACCTACAGATTATACAGCCTCGCCCATAGCGATGTCACACGAAAATACTATTATTTTTACTCAATAGAGATTAGTTTCGGCTGAAAAGATATTACATTTGTGTGGGGTAAAGCGAAATTACATTTTTTACCTGAATGCCATCTTCAAGGTGCGTGAAAGGTGCAGCTCGACAAAAGAACAATGTTACTTAGTATTTGCGTTTTATATTCGTAGGAATCGATATTTCATATCTTTTGTATTCGAAGCCCGGCATCGGCATCGGCTTGGGAATGAATAACTCAGTGAAATATTACTGGCACAGGCTGTATAGTAGCTATATAGGTGCTGTAGAATAGACAATCGATGCGGCCGCTCTACGCGGATACTCTTGTGCCACTCTGCTCTGCGGGGAGTTTCCAATAGTGCGCATTTTTTCTAATATTCCAGATTTTATCTATGGATGGTTGGCGATTACTTTTGTCACGGACAAACTGTTTGTTTCGTGGTTCAGACACGACAGGTCTGTATGTTTACTTGAGCCGTGTAGCAGCTGTCATTACTCGCATTTGAATATCTTATCAGGTGAAGTTGATGTTTCAAACATTATCTGATGTTCTGATGTACATTTTTAGAATGTTTTCATGACTGGTACATTTTTCAAAACTAGGTTGATATGGGCTGGATATGATAATGAACGTCGTGGTCGGTACCTGGATGGGTGACCGCCTAGTGGTATTTCAAATCGAGCGTTTCCGTGCTTCGGAAGGCACGTAAAGCCCCGGTTATCACTTAATTTTGATAGTCGTTAAGCTAGTTGGATGCCTCCTAGGTGGCTTGAAAAATTCCAACAGTAGGTTGACCACTAGCCTACCTCCACCGACCCGCGGTGGGCGTTATAGGCTGATGATGATGATAATAATGAAATAAATATCTTCATTCTGATATACCTGAATAGGCAGGCAGAAGTTCCTAGGATTTTTTCTGTCGTAGGAAGGAATCGGGGATTTCGTGAAAATCTTATTAACCACTACCACATGGGTTACCACATGTTATTGAAAATTATGGAAAATACCAAATATTCCAATCGGTTACCACCAAGGTCCCATAGAGTCTGTCTTGCTACATCGACTTTTAACTATAGTTAGGTACTATAGTTAATTATTCTGATGTATGTACTAAGTACCTACCTACCTAGTTAGCTATTTTTAACCCCGCACAATATTATGTATTTGTCCTGCGCAGTGGTCTTTTGTTCTGTGTTTATAGTTAATACAAAATTTTAAAAAATAATAAAATTGATTCATTCAGAAGACGCTCAATAGCATTTTCTCATGTCATGAAGTGGTAACCGTTTAGAAAATTCGGTATCTTTAGTGATTTCATGACATCCCAAAACTCACAGGATTATATCTCTATAATAAATATCAATTTGAAGATGTGGATTACGAGATGTAAACATATTTCGCTTTTATCTACGTTTTTCACCAAACATTATTTCCCAATCTATCTACAGGGTGATTTTGAATTACTTAGCTTTTTTAAAGGAGTCGCTCATTAATAAAAAATAAAAAATACATGTTTTATTTTTAGATATAATTTTTATAGAAAAAAATAAAGTTATGACGATCCAAAGTTTTCTCAGAATTACTGAAATCGTTGGTCGTACCGCGCGCCAATACGCTACGTCACATAGATGTCAACAACCGAGAATGTTAGATACTGCCTATCTAAATTAAATATCCTATACATCACTCTCGGTATTCTTACCCGTTTAAAATTTATAAAATGAAGCCACAAAAATACAGTAACTCACTTTTTTAATTAACTCAATTACAAACATACTCATCGTATCACAATTCGAACATATGCATCGTTGTAACACTTTAAAACTTTAGGGCCAACTTAAGGCTAATTTAAAATCACATTGAACTGAATATTGCAGTTTATTGACAACTTATTATTTGGTTTTAAATAACACACATCCAGTGATCTGCAACCACAAAACGCACAGTTGGGTGGGGTGGCGGGCGCCGCGCGGCATCTTGTGTGAGGCAGAAGCCCTCCATTGATCAAACGGATAGTGTATTCCAGAGAGTTCCATAATTATTCAATTAAATTTAAAAATATTTTGTATCACCCAGAAACGACTTGCATGACTGTTGATCTTCTAAAACGTTGCCCTAGCAACCAGTAACGTAACCAGAGAATACCTGCGTGCGCAACTAAACATATTTTTTTTCATAATCAGAAATTTTTCAAATAGGTTGACATGAAGTATTAAGCTGAACGCACACCTAAACACGTCGTAGCAATATTTTTTTAATTCTTTGTATGAAATTAAAAGAGAAGGGAAGAGAGGTTTCGTATAAGGACGCTTCCACACGTCAGACAATCGGTAGTCCAATTGTCATTCCGATTTGAGGCCTTTAGAGCGGCTTTGTAAGACGAGTGCTTTGTTAGTAAAGAATTCAAATTAGAAGAACATTTGAATGTCTCTCAGTCCGACTTGAGGCCTTTAGAGCGGCTTTGTAAAACGACTGCTTTGGTAGTAAGGAATTCAAATGAGAAGAACATTTGAATCTCTCTCAGTCCGACTTGAGGCCTTTAGGGCGGTTTTGTAGGACGTGTGCTTTGGTAGTAAGGAATTCAAATGCGAAGAACATTTGAATCTCTCAAATCGAAAGAATTTATTCTCTTATAAAATTTAATCCACCGACTGACATCAGACCTTTTTAGCGAAATAGGCAATTTTAGAGTTTATTTCTAGGATAGGTTCGTTTAAGGGTTATTAACCAAGTCAAACGTTTTAAAAAGCTATCCTGTTTTCTGCTTACAAAGCTGACATTCAAGTTTTCTTCTCTTTCCGACATAAAGTCGGCCGGCGATTGTATGATGCGTGCGGGCTGCCTAATGTATTGTTAACAATTATTGAAAGATATGTTTCCTCCTTCGTGAAAATGAAAAATAGAATTTATTTTAGAACATTTTAATGAATGACAGATTCGATTCAATGACAGTTTTTATAAATCAAAATACTCGAAATGTAAACAACATTATGAAGAGTTTATTCCTGATATTACTTAATTTTGTGAATGGAAAATGGAAAAATAATATGGTGAAATTTTAGTAGGTATTAGACACAATTTCCACCTAGTGCGCGTTACGAAAGAATTCACGTATTTCCGCAGCATATTTCAATGTTCCGGTGACGTCTACCAGCTGAAGTTCAAGGTCATCTACTTGTTAACGTTATCCAGTAATGTGGAGTATTTAGGATATTCTTACGACAAAATTATGAAAAAAACAGGTTCTTTTTTTTTGCACGGATGTGTTCTATTAGTGATTCTGATCCGAGGGAAAAAAAATAGCCAAGAAATTCAAAATCACCCGGTATCTGTCACATACATACATGTTCTTATCTAGTCGATTCTTCACTTTAGTTAGATTGACTCGGGAATCGAACTGAGAACCCAATGGTAACAATTCCAAGGAAATATAAAATGTCATGTTACTTACACATCAATAAAAATAATCAAACGGAAAATTATATGCAATAAACAAATACAAAGCCGTCATAAACACAAATAGCATTTATTTATTTGCCTCTAAACGTGATTATATAGAAGGAAAACCATTGTTGAATACCTGACAATGTGTGACACAAACCGCAGAGCAATTAAATCGGTTCTCTAGGACTATGACCCTCGCGGAGCCAGACTCGCCGACAAACAAGCGGCACCTATTGTTTGGCGAAAATTTTAATTTCCATGAGAAAGCGGGGCGCAGGGCGCAAACCGACCCTTCGGTGAAAAACACTCAACTACAAATGATTATAAGTGCCTATTCTGAATTCTTGGAGCCCTTTAATGACGTGTGAATAATTTGCCCCATAATTTAACATTCTGACCCATGTTTTTCGGAGCGCTATGTTTTACATAACGTGGGTAATTCTAAAAGGTCGCCAAGAACGTAGGTACATTTCATTTTGTAGCTATTTTACTGCTCTTATTTACCAAATCATGATATTTAAGTTACTGTCTTCTATAAGTTTCTTGGTAAGAAGTTGTGATGTGGCCGAAATGTAAGTACACGACACCTAGAAGGGAACAGGCTCTCAGGTTGGAACATGGGAGTCTTTATCGATATATTTTAGGTAGGTAGCTAGCCAGAAATTACTACGAAGGACAGAAGTCACGATCGGATCCGAACGATATTAAATATTCTTTCACCGTCAGTATGTCATTTGATCGATTATGCCAGTGTTTTTCAATCTTATTGATTTCGCGACCCCCTTACAGGTTGAAAAATTCTGGCGACCCCCTCGTCAGACAGACAAAGAATTTGTAAATTAAAAGACTAAGATAATGATTTTCTTTATTTTGATACCTTTACTTATTAGTCTGCAAGAAGCCGCGAGAGGTTTGCAACTAAGTAAGAGGTAAGTTGGACGCCCGCTTGCGCGAAGTCTACCTTGCCTTTTTCCTTCTGCCGGCGACCCCCTGACTAAGGTTTCGTGACCCCCCTAGGAGTCGCGACCTACAGATTGAAAAACACTGGATTATGCATTTCCCAGAAAATATTGCCGCGTTAACTTCAACTACATTTATAATTGTAACATAAAGCAACGTCGACCGATCCCAAGGCTCCCACGGGATCTTATCTAGGAGTTTATCTTTCTCAACTGGAAAGGATAATCGTCTGCCATATATTCCACTGGGCTTACCCTTCATTACATAAATAAACAGGGAACGTTCCCTTCATACTACTGGAAGTAACGATGGAACCCTAATTATGCTGCTTTGAATTCCAACCGGGTAGTATTACGGTACGGACACAGCAACAAAAACACCACATATCCGAAATGTGTAGGCGGCCAGTGAGTTCGTATGAAACGTAGGTATTTACCGGCACCGATGAATAATTCTTATAGCCGAGTTATGGTGATCGGATCCTCGGTTTATGTCTCGCACCCGGCCCAGAGCCGGCATCATGGAAACATTATACATTATGCAAACTCCTTCTGTGTACACACAGACACAATATTATATTTTAATAACAATCCCAAGAATACCTACAATACATTACTCGTAAGCATTAGGTACTATATATTTGAATTTTAAATTCAACATTCGCTTGTGAGAGTTCAAACTTCAGTCGGTCCGTGATTAACAAATGCCATTGAATAATTCAAGTTGTGAACTCGAAACGGATTAAGCGTATTCTATTGTATTGTAAAAATCACAAATGTGACTTAACAGACAACAAAGCGATGCAAAGCAACGTATTTATTGAACTAGCAACAAAGGATAACCCACTTACTGCGCTACAGTCGCTTCGCGAACACTCGGTACTCGGCTTCAGGTCCCTTGGACCCTGCGAAATATCGCAACCCCAAAAAATAAATAAAAATAAGTGGGAGCGGAAATGAAAAGGGTCAATCTCAGCGAAACCCCTCAGGATCCGCGCCAACAAATGGAGGATGCGATCAAACGCAATCTGTAAACGTAATTTATCTTCAGAGCCATGAAACCTTTCATATAGGTATAAGGTAGGTACCTACGTCATCGCAAGTAGAATACTCCACATCTATTAAATAATTCTGTATCAACAAAAAAAAACATACAACCGAATTGCGAACCTCCTCCTTTTTTTGAATTCGGTTAAAAACAGAGAGGAAACGTTCCTGTCAAGATTAGGCTCAAGTTAAATAATGTATGTAACAAATGTTTCTCCAAAAATTGCAATTTTAAGCTGACAATTTTTTTTATTATGACAAATTTATTTTTTGTATAGAGACACCCCTGAAGCTAATCAATAAAGTAGCACAAGTAGTATTGTAGCGGCAGACAATGGCGCTACTACGAACTCTGATCCGGTGATTTTTTACACAATTTCAAAGGAAACTTTTTTGTTAAACATCATTACAGTATATTTGATGTTGATGCGTGAAGGTATAATGATTGCCAGCAAACGGACTGTACGAGCGGCGCAGATGTTACATTATATTCTTATTATTAACACGTTTTTCATTGCGTCATGATGATCAGTTTATTTTGTAAAGCCTCTTATTAAAATATGCATGATAATTCTTATATTTAAATTACGAATTGAATGGTATTTATTAATAAATAATTGTATGGTGGATGCTGGTGGATGGGACTTGATGGGAGCGCGGTTCAGTGGAAGTTGTTCATCCTTCGGCTAAATACTTATCATGGTAATAATTAGTGCTTCAAACCATATGAAAATACATGTTTATATTCATTAAAAATAAAGGTATTTGAAAAAAAAAATGTTCCATCGAAACATTCGACGATTTCCCTAGAAATGAAATCACGAAAAAAGAGCAGAGGGCCCTACGAAAAACGATACACGATAGTCCGGTCATCGTTGTCAATCAATTAGCCAATAGAATTGCATAAAATTTACAACTCGCCAGTTTTGCTGCAATTCTATTGGTTAATATACAACACGATACCACAGGCAATAAGTACTACTTTTTTAATTTCTCACAACATTATTTATGGTAACTAAACCTGAAAATATTTGGTTCTCTGTTCTGAATCACGTAAAGAGTTAAGTTTAATAAATTTATGCTTTTTCTTCCATTTCACTATTGTGATTCCATATTCATTGCAATATTTACTGGAAAATCGATACATATTTGTAAAAAAATATGTTTACAATGTAGGTACCTATGTGTGTGATGACTTTATGGGCAGTGGGTTAGTGCCACGGTACCCCGAATGACACCCCGCTGCTGATGTAAATTTACTTTAGCGGTACGACCCGAACCCGGCCACGACACGACGGCGACGCCGAATTTATCTTATTACTCATCTGTTTAAGTACGTACTTCACTTTATATTGCCATCGACACTTATGTTTCATCCTCTAATGTAGGTATATGGGAAATGCAGTTTGAATTCTCAGTTTAAAACCTGAGAGTAATTTTGGTATTTTTGGTCAATTTTGGTAATTGAGAAATAATTTTGGTATGTCTACCAAAATTATTCTATTCTCTTTTATTCCCCTAGTTAAGGATATATATGCGCACAGGGAATATAAATGTCGTGTTTAAAAAAAAGAGCAAAGTGTGAGTCGGACTCGCACACGGAGGGTTCCGTACAATATTAACTAACTCAACTTTGCTATGAAAAATAAAACGCCAAAAAATATTGTTTCTTGTATGGGCGCCTCCTTTAATTTTTAATTTTATTTCATTTGTTGTTATAGCTAGCGGAAATACAAATACACATTCTCTGAAAATATCAGCTACCTACCTGTTACCGTTCATGAGATACAGCCCACTGACAGACAGACGGATGGACGGATGGATGGACAGACGGACGGACAGCGGAGTCTTAGTAATAGGGTCCCGTTTGGCACCCTTCGAGTATGGAACCCTAAAAAGAACAAAAAGAAGACGTTTATTTGTTGTTATAGCGGCAATAAAAATACATATTCTGTGAATATTTCAAGTGTCTACCTATTACGGTTCATGAGAAACAACCCATTGACAGACGGACGGACGGACGGACAGCGGGGTCTTATGAATAGGTCTTATAAAAATAGTATTTTGTTTCTCAATTTCGGATTTATAGTGTTGTGCACGAGTCGATATTTTTATCGATATAACTCAATCCATTAATTTTAACAAATTATAGGTTATAAGAGTTGATCATATTTTCAAAATTACGAACAAAAGTCCTTCTTACTATTTTTCTTATCGAGTTTATGTAGGAAAGTAAGTAGGTATTTTATTATGTAAGTATACTCCTCGCCTAAAATATCCTCTCTATGCGTTTACCTCACAATGCGTTTGTAGGACATTTCTATTAAAACTTCAAGATAAGAAACGAGTCCTTCTAAGAGTCTGTTATTCAATCTCTGCTATACAATATGGGTTGGTTGTGACAGCGAAGGGGCAACGGCGGCGGTGTGGCGGCACGGTGCGCACTGCTGACTGCACTCGACGTCGTGTCGCGTTACATCAGATCGCAGGCAGCCACTCGGTGCCGTGCACCATCTCCTATCTGCCATCTGTCCTGTTCTTAATATACCTACCTACCTACATACATACCCTTTGTTCCCGCCGGTATCACGTTCTTGTGGTCTGTCGATTCACATCTATTTATAAAGTTACAAATATTAATATCGGTTCTAACATAAAATAAGGGCCACTTAGATTTTATGCTGTACCATAAAAATTACTACATTAAAAAAGTTTAGTTATTTTTGAAGATAATAGCTATAATTTGAATGAAAACATAATTTTAATCGCTTCATTAATTTAACATTTGCCCGATTATTTCGACTTCTTATTCAAAACAGCACAACATTCTAGAGAAAATTGTTCAAAATGAATGAATGGGATAATATGTAAAAGTTTTATTAGTTAGAATATCATGAAAAAGGTGACACAAATAAAGAGATTGCTAATGTTGTTATATTATATATAGTGATTACCCAGTGGTAGTGACGTCGGATACCGAGATGAAAGTCCCGGGGTCGAATCCTACAAGGAGCTTGAACTTTCAGTGAAGGAAAAGCAAGTTGTTATGTTACCTCGTTGATAAAGACCTCTTATTAAATACAGGCATATTAAAAAAAAAAATATCGCGAGTACCCACCTACTAGTTTTCAACTTGAGGCTGGCTACCACCCTCAAGTTAAAAATCTGTCGCCAAGCACCTTTCGGTGTATTCCGACAGCTGCACTTGAGAGCCAGTTACTTCTAGGCCTTGTGTGCTTACCACCTTTGGCCACATGACCTTGACCTTGATTTGACCATGGTAAGATTACAC
>OX596262.1:14851532-14932187 GCA_951394255.1 Polyploca ridens
GCCCTGCAGCAGCTGCCAATCTACATGTAGCCGAGCGGTGCCGGAGCGGGCCCCGGTCTCTGTGATGTTTCGTTGTAATTAGTTAGTGATAAGTGTCGGCGGAGGTCGTCGGCGTGGCCGACCCCGGGTGCGCCCGACGGCTCCGCCTCGCGTCTGTGTTCCGGTGACGCGCGCCCTCGCGTTCGCCGCGTTCGCGAACGAACCTAATACCAAATAGTACCTATGTACGTTGATATTGTTTAAACGTTGATTTATGTGTTGTTGTACCGGACGATTATGATGTGTTGTTTCGCCGAGGACCTGGAACGTTTCGTGTTATCGTTTTGTACGACGCGCCCGATGGGCGGGCGAGCCGGTGCGAGCACGGTGCCCGCCGCCCGACGCGACCGCCGATCGGCGAGCCGTTACTAGTGCATACCCACCAACGAAAATATTTATTCGCAAACGCAGTAACCGACGCTTCACGATAAAATTATTGTACCGTCGCCGATTCGTTGCGTATTTCTGTATAAGATATCATATCGATAATTATATGTTCAAAAATTGTATTATAATAAATATGTACCTATAGAATAAAAAAATGAAAGTGAGAAAAATATTACGAATAAAACTAGACATAGTTATGTTTTCGAATAGGTGATGAGTTCTAGAGCAGTCCCGAGCGGTAATTAGAATCGTATCTCTACTCTCATTTTGTAAGCGGTTATGTTTGTTAAAATTATATATAAAGAGTCCTCTGATGAATAGTCTGATTAACGAATATTCGGCATGTAAAAGTCTTTATAAAACGCTTACTTAGCATATCATAGTATTATATTGTGTCATAGTCCAATGCCAAAAATATAACTATCTTTTTACAAAAATCCCTAAAGCATCGTTTTATTTACCTTTATACGGCACGCCCTCTGCGTCCGGTGTCCGGCGATCGGGAAAGGAACGGACGAGTGCGATCGATGTGCGGCAGTGTATGCGGCCAGTGTGTGCATTATCATATGTCCATGTAGTCAATACAGAGTGTCACCATACTAGCATGGAACGTTAGCGGATGTCGCGGGGGCCGCATGGTCCAAGTGCCAGGCGGGACCGTAACTCAGTCAGGTTGCATACCTACTTGGTGTTAACGTAAGTACATCGCTCACGGTGAACTAACCAAAAAAGATCCATATTCTGCCAATGTTGATGACAAAACAAAAAAATAACCCTCGCATGACTATCCGGATATTGGATTAACAAGAATTCGAAACGTATCTGCAGTTGCAAATGGACTATTTAAATAACACCTATTCATTATACAGACGATATCATATAATGCGCTAAAACTAGCAGTAATAGCACCAACGTAATGTTCACGGTGAATGACAAAATGTGTAATATTTTGAGGTGAAAGTGAAGCAAATCCTCAATCTTTGAAATATTGAGTCTCATCGCACTACAAGAAATATAAGCACAAGTTGTATTTTGAATAGTTGCTTCTTTTCTAAAAGCAGAGCAAAGATTCTGCGTCAGACAATACTCATGTTCATTATAATCACAACAACTTTCACTATTTCATGACTAATATTGGCCAAAGCTTAAATCAAATTAGAATAAAGATTCAACAGATTTTTTTATAAATGTATAATGTAGAATGTATGGAACCTTCTTATGAGTAGAAACCAGAATAATTCTGGTTGAAAGTTTTCGAAATGTACATTTCCCATTAAAATGACAAAATACGATGTATATTTAGGGTTTAATGATGATTCTGTTCTGTAAAATGATGTAACTTTTCAAATGGCTCATGTATGATTAACGATATTTTAGTATGTTGTGTCTTATAAAGACTTTGTGGCATGTTTTTAGTTGCCAAGTATTTGTGCTGATGCACAGGGTCAATTATTTTCCAAGTCTATTAGCCATTTATTTTATAGTCATGTACGCTCTTGATTCATATTTCTAAAATCTAAATGGAATTTGTTTGTTTATAACATGCCTTATGTGGACGAATCTAAGGTGAATATGTTTTTATATACCTGTCTTGGAGAAGTTAAAGGACAGGTTCAGAATGCCTAGTGACCAAATAATAATACAAAAAGTTATATTCCTAAAACAAGTAATTAATACTGCTCTATTATATAAAAAAATTACTCATTTCTGTTACTTCTTTATTACCATTGGACTACTTTCGAGGTTTCTTTTATGATAAAATCTTGAACAAATTACGTTTCACTTTTTCAATGGGTTATTATGTTACTGGACAATAAAGAATTGTGTAAAAAATGTTCCAAAAGATTATACATTTATCGAACTTTTCGCCTTCCAAACGAGTCATTCTCCCATTGTCTCGTTTCAATGACAACACATCCAAAATATCCTCTAAACAAAAGCCTAGCGCATTGCCTCGCGATGCCATTCATTGGACAATATTCTCTTCTGTTTGAAAGGCACTTATACACAATGAGTCGTGAATAATCTACAATGGACGTTGGGAAAGAAATTATTCATACTGAATCTCCATTCAGGGAAATAAGACTTCAGACAAAGCCATTATAATAAAACGTTGATTATTATGATTCGTTACATTCATGCGAACGTCCAAGCAATTAGACGCGGAGAGTCTAATTAAGATGCAGTCAAATAGATTTGAGCTGCACGCAGACATTTTAGTGGGAAACGTGGTCACGTAGCGAGCGGCAAATGGACCATTAGCGCAGCACGCATGGCGCGCAGCCCTGTGAGAATGTACCTACTCCATTATCCAACATAAGAGCGAGCGACGGCGTTAAATTAGCATCCACGTAATAAACACGAAATAAACATCGAGACTAATGGATGATTGCCTCGTGCGTGGAGCGTCCGCAGCGCCCCGCACCACCAACCGCCGAGTTGCCTCGCTCTATTGCTTTTAAAGCTCCTCTGAGCGAGTGTAGCGAACATGACTACTTCGGTACCTCCGCTCCGGGGCTGTTCCTTATGGAAACAAAGATTACACCCCACCGCTGCACTGTAGCGACGACGACGCGCGACGGACCGAATTAAAGCTATATTTATTTTATCTTTGCAGCGATAATAAAAAAATAATGTTACTTTTTACGGCTTTGATATTGTGCCCATTCGGATTCATGCGATGACTGCCGCTATCTCGTTGATGACTTCAGTCATCTTCGGCTATACAGTATACCTTATAATAATAATATGGCTTTAAGTAAAATATACTTCTTCCATGTGCTCCTAACAATTTTATGAAAGCCGAAAGACATTTAAATCGCATATCCATATAACTTTATTGCCGGTCATGAATTATTTATTACTATCATTTCAGGTTATCTCGGATATATAAAAGCATCTAAAGTAATTTCTGCGTCTATATTTCACATATTGTGGCATTAAAAACTGGCGGTAACTAACATAATCATCAAGTTTTGCACAGTGGGAGCTTAAGATAAGAGCACACTTATTCATAATAACGATCGCAAAATATAACGAGCTCCTTCGTCGCGGTCCGATAACGTTGCTTTACGATCGAGCGGCAATTCCGTAATTACCTCCTTCCTTAGAACTCGGAACGCATCACCAGTAGTTACAGTTAAACGTTGCTGCGGCCAATTTGTATAAAGTGGAAAACACTCCGGATGAAATTCGATTCCCGAAATGCGAGTATAATTTATCGTCGGTATTATCTCTCGTAAAACGAAAACCCAATTTATGTGCGCCCACCACCCGCTGCCATAAAACATAATATTATCGACATCGCCCCCTCCCTAGGCGATCACGAAACTAAGCAAGCATCGGCCATTTTAAGTACCTACCGAACTTGACAGACGGCGGTCCCGCGGCGGCTCCAACCTGCGTCTCTGTCTACCATACATTGATAGGCCACAGTGGAGAGGGATGGCAACAGGGAGCGGAACTCTTTCATGTGCCTTCTCCGGAAAAACGAGCACAGCCCTCGATTTCTGATTTATTTTATTAATAATCACGACAACTCAGCCATGAACTTTAGATTTCTCAATCGTGACGTAGGCGTGTAGAAATTTTGCGTAAATTAACAAACCGACAAAGAATTCGAATGAGATATTTCGATTCTTTGTTTAGTTACTCTGTGGTAAAAGTGAGATTAGTAGATGGAATAATAGAGAATCATTGAATCATTTTGTTATAATTGTGCGGTGACGGCGCGGCGGCGGCGTAGCAGCGTGTCTCGGCATTCTCGGCGACCTAGTGCGATCAGCTGATTGGCGGTGCGGGCGTGTGCGCGGGCGGGGGCGCGCCGCGTGCCGACACGCCGCCGCACACTCGCGCACCAGCTGATATCAGAGGAGATACCCGCCGCCCCCGCGCCCGCACGCCGCCGCCCCGACGCGGTCCGCTCGCCGTAATTAAAGGATGCACCCAATACCCCGAGAACTGCACTTAGCTAGCTGACTGCTAGGATCAGTGCAGCATGGCTCTACCTACCCAGCTTTTGCTGTTGCCTTTCACGACGAGAGTTCGTATTAATTTTACGGATTATTAAACGGACGTCGGATAGATTAATGGTTGCTAATGTCGGTGCCGATGCCATGGGATAGATTGAATAATAGGTTCCTAATAATAATTTTAAAAAGATATAATTACATGCAAGAATATTAAGCTTTAATTTTACCTTCAAAGGAATTAATTTGCTTAATTACCACTTTAAAAGGAAAATTACATTCGGCTTCTTAATTTCGCCATGCCCAGTGATATTTTAATTAAGAGAATGACATTTAAATAAATTAAGCATTTTCTCTGTTCGCTAAGTAGGTAGGCAAATGTTAATGTTTATTCACACTCACCGAACAATATTACGTGTCTTTGGGCCATACGCAATCGCAGACAAGCTAGGTAGATGAATACCTTCACGAGTGCCCTATGGCCTAAATGGCCTAAAGTTTCTGACCTGAATCAATAGTTTTGCCTTTCGACCAGCGTTACTACCTGCTACTAATGGATATTTAAAAAAATTAGTTTTGTATGACAGTGATGTGTTGAGCTGAGAGGCGTACTCACATGCGGTCCAGGCAGTCGTAATGATTACGCTGTATGCACATCGTATTTTTTTTATCGACACAGGTTGTTCTTGTATGTCTCAACCCTAAACTTTCACGGTGGTCCGAATTAACTAACTAGCTTTCGCTCAGTGATTTCACAGGATTTTCAGAGAGAACAAACTTCTTTTATGAGTACTTTTTATTATTAAGGGGGCAAAAAAGCATATACTTCGCCTGGTAAGCCTATAGATGCTTGCAACATCATACGTATTACTTGCGAGTCGCGGCTTACCGTCCCTGTAAAAATTACTCAAAACCATCATGAAAAAAATACCACGGTAGGAAACTCTTTTGCAACCGCAAATTTCGAGAAGTATGGTCTCGCAATTTGCGTGTATGGATGTATGAGTATGGACTGTCGTTGGCGAGAAGCAACATTCCCCAAAACACATCATACCTACTTAAGTGTGAAAAATTTATAAAAAGATTTTTCTAATATTCTAAATGTGAAAGTCAGTTTGTTTGTGATCTTTTGAGAGGGATAAAGCCACGGAATAGATAAATAAGGTTGGAAAGGCCCTCGCTCCAATTTTGTACTAGGACCAGTGTCGCCGCTTGACCCCCACTATTTTAATTTCTACACATACGCAATCATATTTTTACAAATATTTCGCACACAACCAAATCACGCACACATAAATCTCAGGGCAGATATTCGTTCGCCCACTAGCACTAAGCTACCTTGGCCATAGACACTCACACACGCAAAAATGCATACACCTGTCAAAAATGTTGACAACTTACAGTAGGGATGGGTAGTGTATAATCGTTAATGAATCGGTTCGATTATCAATTATTATTCTCATAGAACTTGGAATCGATAGTTGCATGGTTATGCTGTACGGATTACACAAAACTAACATATCTTTTTCTATTGAATTAATTATATTATTATTCAGCATAATGATTTTTTGGACCGGCAATAATCAATTTGTGACAATTAAAAACTAATAAAACTATTAGGGTATGTAGTGGTTTTTTTACGGATAACTGCGTGATAGATATATAATATATTATATATAGTGCGCAAATAACGAAAATGTTTACAACAAATTATATAGTTAACTAAATCTTAACTTCTAATGTTCGATTTGTTTTATTTCTAAACTGATTATTGATAGTCTGGTTGTTCGTTGTGCGTGGCACTTCACTAAGTGGGTGGGACCCGTCAATGAAGAACGACATTATCGTTAGTAAGTAATTACCGAAAAAATACGATACTTCATAGGCGTGAGCTGTTAAAATTATGAAGCTAAATTTGACAGATTTGATTTGCTTGATAAAGTCGATATTTTTATCGATAAATTATCTGATGAATGCGTGGGGAAAAATGTAACATGAAATTAATATTAAGAAATTATTTTATTTTATTTTTTTACTATATACTAGCTAAAAGCGCAGCTTTGTAAGGGCTCGTAAGATTTTTTTGTAACTAAGTTTAATATTTTAATTTCAATAAGCCCAAATATGGTTAGGATAAGGATACGTCGTTCCACTATGGAGTTTCAGTGCTTACCCACACTCCAACTCCATCATCAGACCCTGAATACAATATATGGCCAAAGTTCATCTCACGACAATTCCAACAATCCCAAACACGGCTAGGATAAGTTGCTCCGTTATACAGTTTAAATACCTACCATTCTACTCCATCATCAGACCAGGGATACCACATGTGGTCAAAGTTCATCTCACGACAATTCCAACAACCCCATCCAGCGCATGCCCTCCTACTTCATCATCACACCCCGGAAAACCATATATGGTTATTGAGCTATTATCACTATAGCTCAATGTATATGGTAAGTCTTATCATCTAGACAAACATTTTAATTACCTATGCTAAATTTCAAATATAGATTTGATCCTATACTTTCAATTCTTGATTGTGCATCATCTGTAGAGGTGTGATCGTTTTTTCGTAAAGTGTACCACAATGTGTAGAACTGAATCGGATAGTAGATCTGACCAGGGAGCCAATTCTCATTCACTCGAATTAATCACTTGTTCCAAATAAAGTTCGAATTCGTACTTTTTTCGAGTGAAAATCAAGTTAGGCTATTCTGAGAATTTCGAAGCCGCCATTTTCTCTTATTTTTCGAGGGCTAGCGCTCGAACTACTTCGACTGGTCGGGACCGTTCAAAACGTATTTCGAATGTGAACTATCAAACGTCAAACAGTTAGGTTGTCATTTGGAAACGTAATGACAGATAAGCCTAAGGATTTCCGTTACTCACAGAAAATATTTTGTCATATTCATTTATAATTATTATATAAAATTGATTAACTTATGAATTCCGGATATATTAGGATATGATAAGAGTAAAACGTTGTTTTAAATATTTTATTATAATATTCATTAAAATCTTTTAAATTTTAATTTAAGATATAAAATTATCACGTACGTTAACAAAACGCAATTATCAAGTGAAACGAAACGCATCGTGCAATTTGTATCCATCATAATGGCAACATTTACTCCTTACACTCGAACTTATTTCGAAGGTTAGTTCGATTAGTGCCGAGAATACAGGAATCGAAAAATAGACTCCGCCCCTCGAAATTTTACGGTCGAAATAGAACTCGTAATGCAAGTTCGATTCGAAGGCTAGTTCGAGGGAAGTGAGAATTGGGCCTCAGGTCGTCGGTCCACCTGGTGGGAGGTCGTCCCGCTCGGCACTTTCCAGTACGTGGTCGCCACTCGAGAACCTTTCTTCCACATCGGTTATCGGCTCTTCCAGTTACCTCTACCTGTCACGCCAATCCATTGTTCCCTGGCGTTAGGTTCTTTAGGAAACCTACAATTTATAATTTATTGCATTAGTCAAATTACATTTTACTTAGATTATAATACTAAATACATCATAGTAAATACTCGTAGATGAGGAGGGGTCTTATATGTCCATTTATATCATTCGGTCACATTCATTCAATGATTAATATAATATCTAATTTCAAAATACGTCTAACTAAAAATGTACTATCGTTAATTAAATATAAAATAATTCCAAAATTATCTTTGTCAAACGTAATTATATTATATATAGTCTAGAATTCTGTCGATGATTTTATTTAACCAAACCGCATGGTCACGTCACTATCGATAAACATGCTGCGCCTTACATCACTGCCAATCAGGGCAAAGGACGAAGTGTAGAAGACGCAATGTATGCAGTACATTGAAAGCGGATTTGGTCATTGCGCTGATTGAGCGAGTACACATCGGTCAATGTATGTTTTTCATAACTCGTTGTAATAATTTTGTTAATGTTTGGTATTTCATAGTGTTCAATATGTTTTTATGTTTTTTACTAATAATATTGTAATTAAATGTTATTTTCGACTTACCGATGTAAAGATATACCTCCTCGCTCTATACTTGAGGTCTGACTTTTTTGTCTTACACGTTATTATAGCACAACACGGCATTATAAGCAGAGCTCTGTTCTCCAATGTAATCCGACGCGCACTGACCGCGAATCGGTCGAGTTATGATTATCGAATCATAACTGTGGCGCGCTTGCCCCGCCCACATTACCATTCTAACCTTATTTATCTGTTCTGTGGATAAAGCCTACTTTTTATCCCAGGAACGCGGATGTAACCGGGATGCGGAAACCAGTTAAAGTTACAAAATTCGTAAACTTTCTTTTTGGAAGCCATAGCATTTTAATTCGACTCAAGTTTTGATTCCGTTGCCTGTCATAAAACTTTGTTTGTTTCTGCCTTCAATGTATGTATATTGTAGGTACCTACGCCGTTCGGTTTGGGGCTCGGGGGAAAGAGAATCTACACGTGCGATCGAAAACATCAGCCGTTTGTTTATAAACGCGCGCCGCGACGTGACGCGACGCGGCAGCAACCGGCGATGTGGCGGAAACGAGACCCCGACACCGCACCAGTTTTGAGAAACACTGCGATAACGAGAACCATAAAAATAATAAACTTAATGAAAACCGCCATTGGGCCGATACGCGATTAATTCGCTCCGATACGATAACTGTAACGTTTATAGTGTTATGTTAGTTACCAACCAACTGATTGTTTCGCTCATATTTCCAGTATCGCTGGAAAAAAACTACATTGACTTCGCAGTAATCTATAAAACATACAATAAACAACATGAATGATTATAAATTGACGACGCTAAATAAAACCGAAATAAAGTTTTAAAAAGTATCGATAAGTTAATTGCAATTTTTGCAATCCCTATCCGCTGAGGAAGTCACTAGCGGTACCTATGTGTATAGGTAGGACGATTGCAGTCAAAAATTTAATGTTACTTTTTTCTAGTCTTCTCAGGAATACAATAATGCCGATATTTATATAACCGTCGTAAATGTTTCGAGGCACTTGTAAGTTTAACTGGCTTTGTGACTGTATTGAACTATGCTATATATGTAAGTACCTACGGTTTGTAGTCATAGGAGGTAGATAGGTGTAATATGTAAGTGGTGAATAATAAATGCCTCGAATAACGAGTAATCGGTTGATTATTCTATATAATTGTCCAACGTAGTGTTACTAATAAATAACAAGTAGGTAGTGCCCAGTGGTTCCGAACCTACCAAATATTGGACACAAGCTGTCCCCTGCGCTTTCACCCGTTCCCGGGATAAAACCTGTAATACACGGGGATATCGTAGCTTCCTATTGGTGAAATAATGTTTCGAGTCCGACTGGTAGTTCCATGTATTAGCCTGTTTAAACAAACAAACAAAAATTATGGACATTCATACTGGAATACCGAGTTTAAATTGAATATTAGTGCTACTCTCGTATAGCTTCTATCTGAAGCTGAACCTGTGGCTGAATTTTATTTTGAATAATATACATTAGTTAGACTCGCTAGTCAAGGCGAGGAACAATGTAAAAATGTCGATGACGTGTAATAATGGCGGGTAACCGCGGCGCGGCTCGGTGCGGATCTCCAGTGAATACATTATAATGATAACATTACCCACGTGGTGGGTATATCCGTCGACCCATGCCGTACCTACTTACTTCATCGTGTATTCATATTGGAACTACATATATTATGAGAAGGTATAAAAATTGTTACAAAAAATATGCCTTTATCTATCAATACATAGATGCCTGTAATAAAAGTATGTAGAACCAGCGTGTTCGTACGTACATTAGAAGAGTAACAGAATACAAAGAAACCATTTTTCACGAGTAATTAAGCTTAATTTCGGCAACATGATGTTTTGTTTGGCACAATCTCACCAAAGGGTACATGTTATAATTTTGCTGAAGGTGGAAAGCACATAACGCCTTGGTTCTCGCGAGGGGAGCGTGTCCTATTATAACAATTGATGTCATTTTTATATTTTTAACCGCGAGCCAACCAGTTAAGTAACTACGAGTAGGTATATACCAAATAAAAAAAAACTGCTTTTACGGAGATGAGTGGTAAAAACATATACACACACACAAACTTGTATGATTAAAGTGGATTAAACAACTTACTTAAATGCGACCAAACCTCTGAACCTTTCGCAATACAATTTGGTACCCAGATGGATATGCACTGTGTTATGGAGAGGTCTATAGCAGTGTTTTTCAATCTGTGGGTCGCGACCTTTAGGGGGGTCGCGAAACCTTAGTCAGGGGGTCGCCGGCAGAAAGAAAAAGGCAAGGTAGACTTCGTGCAAGCGGGCGTCCAACTTACCTCTTACTTAGTTGCAAACCTCTCGCAGCTTCTTGCAGACTAATAAGTAAAGGTATCAAAATAAAGAAAATCACTATCGTAGTCTTTTAATTTATAAATTCTTTGTCTGTCTGATAAGGGGTTCGCCAGAATTTTTCTACCTGTAAGGGGGTCGCGAAATCAATAAGATTGAAAAACACTGGTCTAAATGAAATGAAATGAAATGAAATGAAATGAAATGAAATGAAATGAATTTATTTGTCACAATTTTGCGTAATATATGATAAGGTGTTACAAGATTTAAGTATCAGCAAAAATATACCGCTCAAAACGGCGTACAAATATTAAAATAAATTTAAAAATTACCTATTACAATTATTATTATGGAAAATTCAATTAAATTCAATATTTACTATACAATACAATTACAATTTATTATTTAATTACCTACTGTCATTTTTCATAATTTGGAATGTCATGTAAAAAATCATTCACAGAATAAAATAAATTTTCCATTAGCCACTTGTCAATAATGTATTTATATTTACTGATGGGAAGTTCTTTAAAACGGTCAGGAACTTTATTATATATTGTGATTGCCATACAATATGCATTATTTTTAAAAAGTTGTAGTCTACAATTTGGAATTCTTAATCGAAATTTATGTCGAGATTCTAATGATTTTGCATATTTTTCAAAGAGATTTGGGTACATTTTTATAAAAAGACATATTTCCTTAATATACAAGCAGGGGAGAGGCAGTATTTTTAATCTCCTAAACAATGGCTTACAAGAATCTCTATATTTAGCATCACATAAAGCTCTAATACATGATTTTTGGGCTATAAAAGCCTTATTGGAATCAACAGAGTTACCCCATAGCATTAAGCCATATCGCAGAACCGATCCCACGTATCCGTGATAAGCAGAAATAGCCGCATCCATTGATACGGTTTGTCTTATATGTCTTAATGCATATACAAATTTATATACTCTCTCACATACACTTTCTACGTGTAGTTTCCAGTTGCAGTATTTGTCCAAGGTGAAACCTAAAAATTTTGATTCATCAACTTCTTGAACTTTGACATTTTTGTGAATTACATTGAGTTTTAAGGGTTTTGATTTGTGAGTACCAAATTGCATTATATTAGTTTTAGAAAGATTTGGTTTTAAATTATTAGTATGTAACCACTTTATTAAATTTTGTAACGTATTATTGATGTCACTTTCTATCATATTGGGCGACTTATTTTCTATTACAACAGTTGTGTCATCTGCAAACAAAATACATTGATGATTGGTGATGTGCGTGAGGTCGTTAATATACATTAAAAACAAAAACGGTCCTAAAATCGTTCCTTGGGGAACTCCTGTGCTGTTTACTCTATATTTTGATCGAGAAATCGTTTTCATTTTAGTTTGTTCTTGAATGTTACTAACCTCTGTACATTGATGTCTATTTTCCAGATATGATTGAAGCCATTCTAGCGCATTACCACGTATACCATAATGTTCCAATTTTTTGAACAATATTTTATGAGAAACGAAATCGAAAGCCTTGCTCATGTCCATAAAAAGAACAGCAGTAGGATCTATAGGATTTTATGCGGTGAAACCGCGGGGGGAATCTAGTTTGTATATCACGAGTATCCGGTAATATAATATGATAGTGAAATCGTGAATATTTATTGTAATAAATATTATTTAGATTAAAGATAAATAAATGGCACGCTGTTAGTCACGAGATTACCATAAATATGGAATTAGTTTACAATATAGCGAATACGGCGCGAGAGCCCACCGGTGTTATTTACAAACGACTATGAAACTAATAAATGTTTAATTCAATAAATAAATTATTGAAAGAAACAAAAAACCCGACTACGTAAAACAAAAAATAACTGAAAAGAGAAAAAAGCTCTACAATCTATAGAATTTTGAATATAACTTGAATGCACTAGGTACTAGCTTCCGCCCTGCGGTTTCACCCACGTTCCCGATGATCTTGTGTTTTCCCGGGATAAAAAGTAGCCTATAGCCTTCCTCGATAAATGGGCTATCCAACACTGAAATAATTTTTGAAATCGAACCAGTAGTTCCTGAGATTAAAGCGTTCAAACAATCAAACTCTTCAGCTTTATAATATTATTAGTATTGATTATTATATTATTATTAGTATATTAGTATAGATTGCAGTCGATGACAAACCAATAACCTAAGTATGTATTTTTTTAATTTTTGTTTATCCCCAACTTCAATACCTTATAAAATTCAAGTTATATTCAAAATTCTATAGATTAAAGAACAATTCGAACCCGAGATCTTCTCGGTATCCGACGTCACTACCACTGAGCTATCATCGTCTTATTGATTATATTTATTCTATCTTATTGATTGAATAATTATAATATATAATTATTATCTTTATGCCTCTTGCTTCATCCGCAATCCTCTTGGGGTCGAATGTTAGGAAATCCTTGGTGCACCCCATTGACGTATAAAAATCAGGACAGAGCGTTGCCTTATACTAAATGAAGCGATCTGTTGTCGTTCCGCATTGAGACGTCGACAGTGTCAATAAAGCTCAGTATCACCTGTGCCTGCTTGTGCCAGGAGATTTTACTAACATAAATACATAGGAAATATTGTGCTTCACTTTCTTATAAGGCGATGCTGTCCTGATTTTATACATCTATGATGGTACCCCTCGGATAAGGAATAGTCCACCGGCTAGCTGTGCTCTGTCAGTCAGTGTTAAGGCCAGGTCTAAACTCAAATGCACAAAAATGGGTTTCTTTGAGAGTCGAGTATGACGTAACGCAATGAAAATACCTAACACAAAAAATACTGTGGACAGAAGAGGGTTTTGAGAAAAATGTTAACCGAATAGAATATTAAAACGTGCTTTGATATTCCCAATAAAAAATTCGTAAGTTACGTCTAAAAAAAATCTTTGGCGTTGAAATTCTCCGTATTTTCAGCGATGACAACAATTTTATTTTTAAGAATATATAAGATACTGAATTATATTAGAATGTTAACCGAACACTTATTCAATTTAATGTGTATATTCTGTATAATCTAAAGAAAACCCGTAAATAACAGTCCATTTCATAGAGTCGACACATTTATGATTTACCATTTTCAACCCTATTCCAGTGAAGAACGAGTGCTGTCAAAATCGTAGTCAGTCCGCGCCTTAAGTATATTTATTATTTACAGTAACATGATATTAGGACAGTGGTTCCCAACCTTTTCTTGACCAGGGACCACTTTGATTTCTTTGTTATTAGCAGGGACCACGATGTAGATACAATAAAAATAAACTGAATCAATCCGAAAATAAACGTTAACCTAAAACTCAAACCTTTTTAGAAAGTAATTTTTAGCAGAAATTAAATAAATTTTACTACACGCAAATCACTTTCTTTCAATCAACTCCTGACCTTATTTTTAATTACCCATAAAGCAGTAGGAAACACATGTTCACATAAATAAGTTGTTGAGAAAACAATAAGATTGACGCAAGGAGGTTTCTCAAATTTTGGTGACAAAGAAATTCCTTTTTTACACCAAAACATCTCAAATGAATGCGTCCTTTAGTTTCCATAATTTTGAAATTGAATGAGTTCTTCCTGGACTTCTCCTGAAAGCCCGTGAAATCGTTCGCGGACCATATTTTAGCTCTGGTCCGTGGACCACTGGTTGGGAACCATTGTATTAGGAGAGTGTTTTTTTTTTTGTAAATGGTATATTATTGAAAGACTAAGCAATGGTATTTCATCATATCAGCCCATAGATGTCCACTGCTGAACATAGGCCTCCCCCATTGATTTCCACTTCGAACGGTTCTGGGCCGCTTGCATCCGGGACGACCTCCCACCAGGTGGAGCGACGACCTGGTCAGAGTCGCTGGGCGCCGCTGGATGCAAGCGGCCCAATGGTATTTAGTTATCATTTATTACGATTTAGGAAAAAAACAAATTTAATAAAACAGATAAGTACTTTAATGGTATTTTCCGTGGTAGTACAGTTATTAAGTGTGGAATAATTGTTTCACGGTTAATTATAACAACGGGGTCAACAACAACTAGTTATTCTGGTCTGTTTAATCAAACCACATTTTCCGCTAAATTAAATAAAACGTTAATATTGTATAAATGTTGTAAATATTCATTAATTGCTAAGTCGACAAACAGTAGGAGTATAGGTCGAAAACTTAATAACTTTTATATGCAAAACACGTATCATTAGTGACTAGTTTGACTTGTTTTATTGCAAAATATTAATGTATGCACCTTCATTTTCGCAATAAACAATTATTAAAAAATATTGTTAAGGTCGGCAGGTAGCCTTTTGTCAAAAAAAAATTTTTTTTCTTCAAAATTCATCTCTGGGTTCCTTTCAGCGTTTTTCTCTAAGACCTGTAGTTCAGAAGTTGCCCACACTGGCTAGAAAAAAAAATTCGCTCTGTATATCGTGTACTATATATGTATAAGGTCCTAATAAATTAGTGAACAAAAAATAATATTAGAAAAAAAATCCGTAGAAAAAACAAAATTACGAAATTGAACTTAATATCAGTACAAAGTATCAATTTAACCATTTATCAAAAAAAAACCCACGGATTATTTTTTGATTACTAATGACCTATACATTCATCCCTCAAGAGGAAGTACACTAATTTATTAGGACCTTATATATACATACAGGTGGATCTCGATACGACAGTGCGACAATAAATGAAACCACACGTTAAGTAGGTACCTAGGTACTCATCAATCCGAACATCTTTTACTATGAGGCCTACTTCGAAATAGCAATGAATAAACAGCTACCTCTGTGCTCAAAAAACATATCGATAAAAACTCTGTCGATAATTTAACCAATATGAACCTTAATTTCACGATTTGATATTTCAAGACTGATGAAAAACGCTCAATGACTTTGCTGCAATAGTTGTAGAATTTAATTATAACATTTTCGTTTGGTAGAAAAAACAATTGTTTTTTATTCCGGGAACGCGGATGAAACCGCGCCGGCGGAAACTACTGTAATAATAATAGGTAATACTTGATATCCTGTTCAGCGTAATACCAGATTACTACAACCCAAAAACACTTAACAATAATGTGTTAAATGTACTTCGTACCCTTATAATTTCAAGTAATATTATAATTTAATACATGAACGTTAGTCGAATAAATATTATTTATTTAAATAAAGCTGCCTTCAAATTAGATTTATCTAACAAAACAATATCGATGCAGTAACTAATTTTTTCGCTGTTTAAAGAACTGAATTTATATAGATACGTTTCAATCATATTAATTTGGTATCTTGTGTACTTACCATGTATAACGGTTACTGTTCCATATATTTTTGTGTGAAGGATGATTATGAGTACGCAGAGATAAAAACGCTGACCTCACAACAAAAGGTCGCTGGATAAAAGGGATGAAAAGACGTAGCGTACTTGCATACTGCGACGACCACAAAAACTTTAGCTATCCGTAAAAGGAAAAGAACTGTGCTGACATTTTCAATCTCGACAGGCAGTTGGCGTAGTTGTTAAGATATTGTCACGTCGCAGGTCGTGGGTTCGATTCCCAGGACAAACATTTGTTGATTCCCAGGACAAACATTTGAACATGTCTGCTTGTCCTCAGTTTGATTTTAATTATCTATATAAAGTATGTATTTAAAAGAAAATCCGGACAAGTGCGAGTTGAACTAGCGTGGAGAGGGTTCCATGCAAAAAGTGGTTTAATTTTGACGGATCAATATTTTAGTTGTTCGTAAAAAGTAAATTCTAAGTAAATCGGCTGTGACAGACGGACAGACACACACGAATGATTCCATAATGGTTCCTATTTTCGTTTTGAGGTACGGTACCATAAGATAGTATAATGTTATCAGAGTGGTTTGTACAGCACAAAATCTGCTTAGTTGTTCTATTTTGAATTTGGAGGTGAATGAATGTACAAGAATAGTCTACAGTACAGTATGCATAGTGAAGCCACGGTGGTTGTAGGGTTCCTTGTAGTACCCGCCTACTTGGCAACCACAACCAACAATCTGTCCTACCGGTGTACTCCGACAACTGCACTTGAGAGCCAGATTCCTTCAAGGCTTTGTGTGCTTAACTTAACACTCTCGACATCATCACTGGCCATGGTGAGATTGGGCTTATATATATTCATGGTTAAAATGTATATCATCATCATCATCATCAGCCTATAACGTCCCACTGCTGAGCACAGGCCTCCTTTCACAAATGAGGGTGAAAGGGAATGGTCAACCTACTGTTGGAATTTTTCAAGCCGCCTAGCAGGCATCCAACTAGCTTAACGACTATCACAATTAAGTAATAACCATGACCAACGGCTTTACGTGCCTTCCGATTCACGGAAACGCTCGATTTGAAAATACCAATAGGCGGTCACCCATCCAGTTACCGACCACGTCTGTAGTAGCTTAACTTTGCCGATCGATTAAGAACGGCTAATCATGCTACACCACGAGCGCTTCAAAATGTATATACAGGGTGTTGTTTTGGTCGGCGACAAGCGACCTAGGAGCGGTAGTACAAAATATATATTCCCCAAAAATGGACTTAATTCCATTAAATACTGTAAATATGTTGTGAAATACCTTATTCAATTTGAAATAAAATTACTGCAAAGTATGGTTACTAGGCATATGCACAGACTAGAGCTATGCGCAAGCCGCCATCGCCCCACCCCTTTACCCCCTCGTACTCCCGTTGAGTATTATGTCTACACTTTAGCTTATTACATGATATTCAAAATTTTAATTTTTTTATTTTTATTATTTAAAAAAAATAAAGTATTTTTATTATTTAAAAAAAATAAAGTATTTTTTTTTTAATATTTTTTTTAGCACCAGTATCAGTTGTATTATCGACCCTGAGTCGCTCATCACTGACCAAAACAACGACCTGTATACTATAATAATGTATAATAGTTTGTCATAAGCGGCGGGCTCAGATACGCGCGCGGTTATCGGCCGGTCGCGTCCGCGTCGCCGCGTCTGTTGTGTGTTACATTCTAATGTCATTGCATGATAAACTGCGATCAGCTGGTTTCACATGTCCACACTATCTTATCCATGTTTTATTTAAATTATAATATAAACATTATAAATTGCATATTTCCACCGCCATGGCGTGTCACGATAATTATTATTTATACTTATGTGTTTTTGTTCTTCAGTGAATTTTTTTTTTTTTTTGCTGCCAATGTTTTCTAATGTTTTCATTTTTTTTTATATCACTAAGGTGGCAAACAAGCATACGGCCCGCCTGATGGTAAGCGGTTACCGTAGCCTATGGACACTTGCAACACCAGGGATATCACTTGCGCGTTGCCGACCCTATCTGTTACAAATATTAGTTTCTTATTCAAAGATGTGAATAATAAATACCTTACCTCACTCAGTATCTAATTAAATCCTTTTATCCTAACAATATATGCGAATGTGAGTTTGTTTGTTACGCTTTCACGCCTAAACTGCTTAACCGATCGCGATGAAATTTGGCATGCAGATAGTCTATGGTATGGAAAAGGACATAGGCTTTTTTATCCCGGGAACACGGTCGAAACCGCGCATGACAGCTAGTATTATAATAAAGGATTTTTCCCCGGGAAAAAATTCGATCCCTCGGGTATATGTGTGAAACTGCGAGTGAAAACTAGTCTTAGATAAAGTTAAATTGAATTACATGGACCAACTTCATGTTCAGTCTTGAGATACTAATTCCACCAGACCCTTGGCCTTTATAAGTGATTCTCGATAACTCCTTCAATAGTTCAAGCAAACAGCTGTAATAATTATTGTTTACATTACCAACATGTACAGTACGTGAACTTTAATTTGGGACTCATTTAAGGTTGAATATCGTTAAGCAAACGTACCTATAACCTCAGAGTATATAAATACTACGTACAACTATAACCTTAAGCGTACTATTTTGGCTTATAAGTTGGACTTGGTATGTTAATAGCGTGTTGTGATCTGACCTTACTAACTCTCAGATATCGAATTTACCTACAATTAATTTGAATCTTTCGACTTTATTGCATTATTATTTAATTATTTGCTTCAAGAGATACAATTAAGGCGTTACATACAGTCACTCCGTGTGCGAGTCAGAAATTATATTATAAACCTCAATATCATTTTTGAAGACCTATCCATAAATACCCAACACGTACGGGTTTGATGAAAAAAAAGATGAGTTTCAGTTCTATGTATGGGGAACCCCCAAAATTTATTGTTTTTTTTTTTTCTATTTTTGTGTGAAAATTTTAATGCGGTTCACATAATACATCTACTTACCAAGTTTCAACAGTATAGTTCTTATATATTCGGAAAAAAGTGGCTGTGACATACGGACGGACAGACAGACAGAAAGACATGATAAATCCATAAGGGTTCCGTTTTTGCCATTTGGCTACGGAACCCAAAAAAGTGGAAAATTAAGCTTAATTTGAAGTTTCGTTTCATTAAGTTCTGAGTGATCCGTGAACATTTAGGAAATGGGTCCATTATTAAAAATCGTGACTTGTACTATTGTACTTATATCTAAGTAGGTGCTATCCAAAAACGGACACAGTGTCTATCTAATTGTTTTTTCTACGAAAGGATCGTGTTTCCATTTTCAGTGTGTTTTACGAGGGTTGGTCGGTAACGGGTTCCCGGAACCGCGGATCACACTCACACGGCTCGCATTGCCATAAACGTGGCAATTAATTTACGCTTTCTCATGAAATGTTTGTGAATTATCTGCTAAATACCACAGAACGTGGTTGTTTGTAATTGTAATGTGAAATGTCGCATTTCTTGCGCTTTTTCACTGAAACCCTAGCTCGGTGCAAGCGTGGTTTCGTCCTTGATCAAAAGTTAATATAACCTCTGTTTTATAAAGCTATGCAAATATCAAGTCGATTCAGTGGCCATAAGTCCGATGTAAAGGAATAACAGACGAAACAAGCGATTAGCTAGGGTTAGCTTAGAGCAGCCATACTCAAAGTGTGCGTGGGGGCCCCGCGATATTACTGGCCAAAATTCATTATTCAAGTTCAGGTAATAAATTCAATTAAATAATTAATGAGAAATAGTTAATTTTATTACGATAGTTTTTTTTTATATACCACTAAGGTGGCAAACAAGCATACGGCCCGCCTGATGGTAAGCAGTTACCGTAGCCTATGGACGCTTGCGACACCAGGGGTATCACTCGCGCGTTGCCGACCCTGAAGAAACCGCTTCACACCCTTTTTGAAGAACCCCATGCTGTACTCCATTGGGAAAACCACTATTCCAATAATTTTATTAATTAATTAATTAATAAACCTATTGGACTATAGTACCTTCCTAAAAATACCTACACGTAACTATTATTTGATTATTTTAGGGTTCCAACAAATATTTCGCATATCAAAAGGGTCCGTCGCCAAAAAAGTTTGAGAGCCGCTGGCTTAGAGTATTGCAAATTCAAAAGATTTTTTCCCTGAACCGCGAGTAAACGCAGCTGACAATTGGTGTATAATCTATGCGGAAATCACTTTGTAGATACACTTGAATAAAGGGCGGGCAGGAAATGTGATACAGTTTTTATGAGTGAATAGTCTGTGTAGCGGATGCGCCTGCGACGATGCCGCCCCCCGCCCCCCCGCGCGTCCCGCACGCCCCCCGCTCGTGATCTATTGACACCACTGTAAATCAATGCGACTATAGCATCCTGTACCTAACTACCTAACTACACCATAAAGTCATCACGTGGTAGTTCGTTACATGATTTGAGAAAAAAAAATATTTCGATGGGATTATTTATGTGAGGCAAATTATTGCCGCTGTTCTTTCGGAAAATAAACGGTTCGCAAAAATGTGGAATATGGCGTAAAGATTTGTTTACGATTTAATTTCATCTGAAATAATTATATTTGTTTTCTGATAAGACAAAATATATAACAACAAATGGTACCTAATCATTTAAATTCGGTTGGTATCATAACATAAACTCTGCAAATATTGGTGAGTACTGGTGACTGTGGTGACTGATGAATGTGACTCAACTTTTTTTTCTCCTAAATATTTATAAAATCACAATAATTTCTTAATTAAACTATTCGATGCATTGACCTATTGGAACATACATAATTTAACACGTGACACTCGGTAATGAATGACGCATGTCCCGAGTGACCTGTCGCTCGAACAAGAATTAAATACCAATAAATTACACGTCCATTATAATCCGATACAATGAAGCATTATAAATAGCCTTCAATCAATGATATCGGCTTTTTCGTGGTACTAAGCCTCTGTGACTTAGCGCTGTAGCCGATGTAGGTTCAATTACATTACAAGAATCTATTGACTATATGATTTCTATCCAGTAAGAGATACTTGTGACCGCAGATCATGAAAATTAGATAAATACTACATTTTTTTTTTTTTTTTTTTTTTTTTTTTTTTTTTTTTTTTATACCACTTAGGTAGCAAACAAGCATACGGCCCGCCTGATGGTAAGCGGTTACCGCAGCCTATGGACGCTTGCATCACCAGGGGTGTTACTCGCGCGTTGCCGACCCTGCAGATATCTCTTCACACCCTTTTTGAAGAACCCCATGCTGTACTCCATTGGGAAAACCACGGCAGGGAGCTCATTCCACAATCTGAGCGTCCGCGGAAGGAAGCTCCTTTGAGACCGCACAGTTCGAAACAATTTTGGTTCCAATATGTGGGGATGGACTCCCTGTCGATGGCGAGAGTTGCGATGGTAGAATGTAGCCGTGGGCATCATCTTAAACAATTCTTCAGAACACTGTCCGTTATACAAGCGGTAGAATACACATAAGGAGGCAAAGTCTCTCCTCAGACTGAGGGGCTCTAGACCGCTTGTGAGCTCAGGATCGTTAACAATTCTAGCAGCACGTCGCTGAACCGAGTCTAAAGGCCCAAGCTGGTATCCAGGTGCCCCCGCCCACAGATGACAGCAGTACTCCATATGAGGCCGGACTTGCGACTTATAAAGTTGCAGTCTTTGGCCCGATGTGAAGTACTGCTTCGCTTTGTTGAGCACTCCAAGCTTTTTGGAAGCCCATATTTTTTTCAGGGACTTTTTTTTTGTTTTTTAGGTAACGGCTTAGTAATATCAGGAGGGCCCTATGCTTATTTGCTACCTTGATAAAATAATTATAGCTTACCACAGAAACTTAACCACTAGTCATAGAACCATGATATTTTGCCGGTAGCTTCTTGGGTGTACAAAGAAATCCTTGCATGTAAGGAGTGTAATCCACCTAAAGAGGTAAATAACTAAATAGCGATGTAAAACTACGGGCGGACAGCTAGTTCTACAAAAAGTGGAAAATTTTACATTATTTATTCGGTCTAAGGATTATCAGGAGCAGAATACAATTGCAAAAAATACTTTTGTATAAGTTGATAGGGTGTGGTTAACTAACATGTGCATGTACAGGTGCTGCGAGTATTAGCAACATATTAGGGTTTCCCCCACATATATCGAGGGATCGGCTTAATCTGACGAAAAAAGCTTAATGTCAACGGTATAAGGGTGTAAATGTCGGACCAACGTTGCGTGTCGTGTCGTCCGACCGCTTAAGCTATTTCGACCGGCCTAAGTCGACCCCTGCCTAGTCGAATACATTGAGTAGGACCTATTGAACAGTCGAAACATAGTCCGACGTCAAAGTATGTCACTCACCTACAATATTTTCTATCACTCTAAAAATCGGATACAACTTTGGAACTACAGCAAGCACTGCATAATAAATAATAATATATTTATCCTCTGTATACTTTACCTATTTCTACGTAAAGAAATAGGTAGTAAGTCATCGCCCGTGTCGTAATAGCGAGATAGTACTCCTGAGAGTATTGTCCTGCCTGCCCATCGACTAAGGCTTTACCGCTCGCTGTGTGTGCATGTGATTCAAAGCGTAGTTAATTAAATTAGTTTGATTGAATAAAGTGCACACCCTAGTGCTTTAGCTCTCCGTATTTTCATGATCTGATCTCTCTGTGATAGCACCTAGCTGTGCAGGCTGTGCTACAGTAATGTCGCACTTGCGGGTGCACTAGGCGGGTTCTCACACCACATCGCACACGTGACAGACATTTTTCAACGGAATGACAAACGCGTCATGTTTTATCTCATGAATTATTATATCATTAAGCAGTAACTAATAATGAAGTCGTTCTGTATCATATTTATATAATTACTTAACAATAATTATTAACGTTTGCATTTGAATTAGTTGGCATGTTGTTCGGATGAGTGTCTGCGGAAATAATATTATTAGCTACATGTTTCGAATCGTGAAGATTCAAATTATCCAATGATGACTTCGATTATCTGCCAAAGGAATTGGTGAAATATTCGTCACAACCTATCTGGGGCATCTCTAATATGTAGCAGGCACGTCTTCGTTGTCCCCCTGTCCAACAATCAACGTGTACAACTCACAATCCTCCAAAATGTCACCTTTAATATATCAGCCTTAAAAGCTTAAATCCATTTCAACTTCTCCCGTTTGAAAAGTAAACAGACATCCATTCGCTTGTCTGTATGTACACACACGTCGACGCGAAGCCATTTATCTCCGAGCGTTTTACGTTTATAAATGAGAAAACTCAGATACACGGGCGAGGCCGGGCGCGGCGGCTAGTCTGTGCACACGCTCATAAATATTAAAAACAAACAATGCACTTTAAATAGTGTTTAACCCGAATGCAGCGCGGGAGAGGCGGGGGGGATAGGGTTACCAGATGAAAATATCAAAAGTCCGGAGAAAAAGCCTGATTTCCATTGAAAAATCCTGAGATTTTTTACAGTTTGAGAATTTTTCAAAGAAATCACAAAATTCTCAATTTTTTTAAATTGTTAAGTTTAGCAATTTTAAAAAGTAAATTTATAAATTTTAAAAAGAAAAAACCTTACTTAAAAATGTATCATCACATCTTAAGTATGATAAAACTGATTAAGTACCTACTTGGATAAATAAGTACTGATTTTAATTGTGCAATTATTACCAAAGGAAGATTATTTTTAGTTTGTTTAACTTTTTATTAAAGAGATATTTAAAATGTAAACTGTATTTTATTGAAAATTCAAAAAATCCTGAGATTTCATGAGATTTGCAAAATCCAGCCGCAATCCTGAGAAAAGTCCAAAAATCCTGAAATCTCAGGACAAATCCTGAGATATGGTAACCCTAGGGGGGGAGGAATACGTAATTAAAACAATGTAAACACTGTTGTTTTATTGCGCTGGAATGTGGACCTGTACTGTAATGTCTGGACCCGGGCACGGTTCTTACCACTGATATAGGTAAAGATTCGTATCACTGGCTAGCTGATTGGATATGATTGAAAGGCAGACAGATCATACTGTAGAATAAAACTTAGAATACTTTGATTCCAGGAAGATATTCAACGCCTTGGGGACGCGGGCGAAACAGCGGGGCTGCTCCTGGTAATAATGTTATACTTGATAGATAGAGATAGATAGATATATAGATAACACTTTATTGTTACAAGACAACACTTAGAATAATAACGAAAGTGTTACAATGGGCGGCCTTATCACTAAAAGTGATCTCTAACATGCAACCTTTGGATGGAGAGGAGTTAATATAAACTGTAAAAGTCTTGAGACTGTAAAAGTATACATATTATAATATCAAGAATATTATAATAAGTATACTATATTATGTGTGTTATGTGTGTGTATTATATTATATATTATGTGTGGTTAGTATTATAGTTTAAAATAGAAACAAATTAAAGGTACCTAAGCTATCTTACCTATTAATAAAACAGAATTAATTAACTCTATCGAACTGTACTACCTAGATACAGTTCGGAAAACCCTGTTTCGAAAAAGGTCATATTGAATTTTCTCACAACCGTGTTCACATCAATAATTCCTTAATGATTATTATCGATTGTTCTTTGAATGGTGATGAGGAATCGATTCGTGGCTGATAATCGATTTTCGGCAACCCACGGCCGGCACACACGTGAGACGTATTGATCGATCACAGGCGTCGTGCAATCAGCGCGATGCAATTATATACCTATGAAATGGCGTGACATGACTCTTATGCCCGGTTTCAATAAACAAAAACGAATCGTTTTGCTTACCAATGGTAGGTTTTTTGATTGCCAAACTGGGCATGTGAATTGGCATCATTTCGTAAGCTAATTTTACCTGTGATAGCTACTTCCATATGGGAGGGTCTGCTATGCAAAGTTTTGAGGTCTTTGCTTCATTATTAGTAAAGATATAATTTTAATAAAGTCTGAAAAGATATAATTTTAATAGAGTCTTAATTTTAATAAATCTTAACCGATACCGGTCCGTAAATTATTGAAACCGGCCCTTATTCGTTTACTTATGTTCAGATAAACGTCCGTGCGAAGCAGGTACGGGCACGTACGGGTAGGTTGGTTTTTATTGTCGACAACCACGGTGGCCGCATTAAAAAGCAACCATGGTGGTCATGCTTGAATATCTCTAGTGTGCATTATGACGCGAGTGTTTTCTGTATGTGGTAATTCTGGTTATGTCGTTATCGAGTTGAGAAGAGCATGAGGGATTTCCAAGTAAAACATTTTTAATGTATAAAGGCATAACCATATGCAGTATATCCTAATCCTAAGTATCCTAACTAATGTTATTAATGCGAAAGTGAGTTTGTTTGTTTGTTACGTCTTCACGCCTCAACTACTCAACGGATCATTATGAAATTTGGCATGCAGATAGACTATGGTACGGAGAAGGACATAGGCTTTGTATCCCGGGAACGCGGGTGAAACCGCGGGGGACAGCTGTAATACGGACTTCTTTGATTGTATAAGCCGTGAGAGATTAAAGTGTCGTATGTCAGAATAAGTGTTGAGATTGTCTTTAATTAAGTTTTATTGCGTTATGATAAACAAAAAGTTGAACTATGAATAAAGATTTTCCCTATTAATTAGACTGATGAGTCCTACTAACATCATAAATATGAAAGTTTGTATGTTTGTCTGGATGTTTGTTACTCAATCATGGCTGAACAGGTTTAGATGAAATTCGGCACACAGAGAGTTCATGGCTTGGACTACAACGGCATATTTTTAACCCGAGAGAACATTACAGTTTTGACCGAGTTAAATGATCGAGGATACCTCGAGTGGTGGTACACACGACTACAGATCAAGCTATACATTTCCAGTATAAGCTGACCTCCCATTGTACGGAAATCCTATACAATGCGAGATCAGCTTATACTGGAAATTTATAGCTTGATCTGTAGCCGTGTGTACATAGTATAATTATAATGTCTATGATAAGCAAAGAAATAACTACTGACCTTTGGATTAGCATATTGAAAGAAAAATACACTCGTTTGATAGAGTTAATGTCTATCGCTACATCTAAAATTAAGTTTACACTGATTTAAAAAAAAAAACAAACTCAATGACTCATATTTTGTTAGTTATAAAAGACTTAAAGACTATACTTATTTTAAACATTCGTTTTTGATTGACTGATTGATTGAATCACTGCTTCAGGAATACCGCTCCAGCTGAAACCCTGCAGCAGTGATTCACAAAAGAGCAGTCAGTCTGCTAGCAATCATGCTCGAGATGTTGTTGGCGCTGGCCCGCACCCTGCGCACCAGGGATGTGCATTTCTTACGCATTACAGCATAAAAGCAATCAACGCGGGCTTCAGCAAACATCCCTGACACGCTACAGAAACGAATTTTAAAGATATAAATATTTATAATATAAAGTTATATAAAACAAGTTCATTAAATTTGATAACATGCAAAAGTTTTTTATACATAATACGACTTATAGTAAGTAAGGAAACTCGTAATGCGCTATTAGTGTAATCTCTCCGCTCGCGCTGCCGCTGGCTGGCCGGGCCGGGCCGGGGTACGGCGGACATCAAACAATATTACTGTAGTTTTTCTCGAAGCTTCCACGTACCAGCCACTTTATAAAACTTTATCTTACTTTATTAGGATCCCGGCTTCAAGGACTTTCCTATCCTCTGTCTCTATCTTACACGAGTAATCTTTATAAATGTGAAAAGAACGGGCGTAGTGCTTCGAATAAATTACAGTTTAGACCATAACCGATGGGCATAAAACTCGATGTCACAGTGCATATAAGAGCAGAAGCATAACATGGACCTTGGCATCAATGTTTTTGATATAAATAAATATTAGATATTACACCCACCCAGACTGGAAACAAACGGACATATTAATTCACACAAATGTTTGTAACGGTTGAAAATCAAACCCAAGACCTGCGGCGTGTCAGGGTATCAAATCAAATAGGTGAGTGGAAGTTGTCTATAATATATATTTTTATTGCGTGTCTGCTCGTGACTCTCCTTGGTGCTAATACCACTTGGAGTTGACGCGACACGTGCATGGGTGTCATGTCTCCGTGTCGTGAGTGCGTGCTTAGCTTCATCGACACTATATCAGCTTAGTTATTAATATAATACTGCTCCACTTTATACTCACTGTCCTCGCTGACACTCACCGTATCAAATCTGACCTTATTCTCTCACACTTTCAACACAAATTCGGCTATTATATTACCGCTAGATAAGAGATAAAGGTGACATTAAGATAATTCGTCAAGCTCAACACTAACGTCACCAGACTGCATCTTTGTGACAAAAGCCGTGAAAATGACTCGCCCTATCTAGAGTACAATGAAACGTTTCTTTTGTGTCTAGCTGCATGATAATCTAGAAATATTGCAATCATGTGCACTTTTGTTGGTTCCACGCAATTCATTCCGAGATGCGCTTTAGAGCAAAAACGTCACATTGCAAAAACTCGCATTATGGCGGAGGTAGTGCGTGCAGCGTAATGAACCCTCGCCCGTCGTACCCGCACACAAATGGGGTTTTAACCGACTGCAGCTGACGGACGAGGTAATGCGTTGGGACACATAAAAGGAAATATGAAAA
Source organism: Polyploca ridens (assembly GCA_951394255.1). NCBI lineage: Eukaryota > Metazoa > Arthropoda > Insecta > Lepidoptera > Drepanidae > Polyploca > Polyploca ridens. Next base: position 14,879,276 of record OX596262.1, read on the forward strand.
TTGTAATGGCAAAGAAACCGCGTGTTCGACGGTGACAGCTAAAATAATTTAAACTCGATTTCACACAATAAAGCCATTGTGTCGTTGTCTCCGCTCGTTTAGGTCTCTGTTTCTTTTTGTACCCGACTACGGCATGCCAAGGATTGTGTTTAGTAGTTTATGTGAGTACCATTTCAGATCGCTGCCATTTGTAATGATATCGTTGGTATTTGTTTAGCGATTTCTTTATGGTCGCGTTCTCGATCGCCTTCCATTTAATATGTCACCGAGGAGTCTATTTCAGTATCAAACAAGCTCATTAGAACTATTCAGACTCCGATTCAGCTTTATAGGTTACTATGTTCCGATGTGCTATTTATGTAGTTGACATGCAAAAGTATGTACTCGGTTGAAGTTGAAATTCAATTCTCGCTCGTCGAATGGAAAATGGTATGAAATAATAATTGGTAATTGGATTCGTTTCCAATTACCGCACTCGTAAAACAATTTATGAGTTTTTGATCAACCTGAAGGCTCATTTATTAACCTTCGTTTCGTGAGTACCTGCCGGTGCCGATGATGATGATATAAGTAAACTTATGGAGATTATACTCGGGCTATCAATCAATCGAGATACGAACCATCGGTCCATCACTCTCAAAGTTAAATATTTGAAATAGCTGAAGAACACTTCAATACATTTATTTTGAAGATCGTCTCGAGGCCTCATTGATATCAAAACAAATGGACGTTACATTACGACACTAGCACAAATCAAAACAAATTGATTGGAAATTGTTCAGACACCCGTCGAGTACGTCGCGACTGTCTCGCGTGTATACATCGCCGGCTACGTAGCTACAGTCGCTAACGAGCCCGGACCCCGGCTGGTTATGTAGCGCTCGCAACTGTAATTGATTGCTCGCTCTGCTTCCTGTCGGGAGTGCCGGCTCGTTGCCATGTTTTTGAACATTGTACTACAGTCCGCCGGATGCTGCTCCCTACGATCGATTCCCTAGCTCCCCGCAGTGTGCGCTCTCCAACGCTGCACTAGTTTCGGTCGCACACTTGAAGCACGTCACTCGGCGGGCCATGTAATGCTTCATGTAATTTCAGTAATGGCAGGAAGTCGGTCCCTCACCGCTCTCGGGTCACTAACCCCGTCTGATGTGTAGCAGTGGGGCAGTGTAGGACGCTCGTCGGGTACCGTGAGTAATGGCGTGTGACGTTGTGAAGGAGTAATGTAGAGTGTACAGAGCGGAGTGGCGGGCGAGCGCGGGGTGTCGGGGTGGGGAGGAACCCCCCACGGAGGTCTTGAACTAATGGAAGTTCGATGTGACGCTTGCGGGAGAGCCGCAGCCGGTAAGAGCCGGCCCGGCTCACTCGAGTCGCACTACAATGTAATGTGGTGCTCGGCCGTTAGCTTTACTGCTGCAGATGTTCTCAATCGTTCACCGCCACGGGGGAATTACACTCAGAGAAAAAGGTAATAACTTACAGAACACGTTTTTAATAAAGGCAACAAACTATTAGTAAGTTCATATAAAGCGAGACGGACCAAAAAGTATGTACGTTCGTAGAATATGTTATTAGTTATCCTCGAAGGCACGAAGACCTGCATAACATATTGTGTATACGGGCTTACGTAGTTTCTCTTGGCTATGTATGGTCTAATAAACGTATCTCTGTCTCTCATTGTAAATCGATTTATCTCACAATGCACTAAAGAGCTCCATTGTGGTATTCTCATACATATACGTACTCCATTAACAACTTGGGCCCCAAGTTTCGGGGCAATTCCGTTCGTGACTACTTATAGAAAACTTGACACACATAGCAGGCGCCCGCGTCATCGGCAAATACATTATCACTTCGGACAAGATGTCACCTACTTAGTTGGAGTGTTTTGAGGGCTTAGCATCTACTATACTATACAAGCTTGTCAGTTATCAATGCTCACAACATTCTATGGGTTATTTTGAGCGCTCCACATTCTTGTTTTAGCTGTGGTTGTTTAGATTAACATTTTTATCTTTTTGTTAATCATCAACAGTAAGTACTTACATAGTATTTATCTCCTCACTTAATCGTACTAAGTATTTTACTTTTAGCCTATTAATATATTAAATGCCTAAGTGAGTTTGTTTGTTTGTTAGCTCTTTCCGTGTCACCGGCACAACCAACAGTTATGAAAGACTCCATACATTGATTTGTATAAAAAAAATAGGAGAGTAAAAAAAGTAGATTATTATAGGAAAGTACAGAAAAATAACAAATTAAAAACAATACCACACAATTCCATTACAGAACTACGGTTTAAAAATTATACAGTAACTCATGAACTAGGAATGAGAATACACGCTTATAGGCGGCTTTACGTGGATATAGATGAGTCTGAATGAATTCCCAGCTGCCTCCCGGAGCCCAAGGTCTATGTTCACCGAGACACGGGTCCATTGATTCAGTCGGGCCTCGGGACGCGGCGCGGGACACGAACAAAAACATTTTATCTTCACGTTTCAATCGCACACTGAATAACTAACGCAACTCAATAGTACAGCCACAGCATAATTAACAGTAGTACAGCTTAAATCTGAGACATATGTATATTATTAAGAACAGTAAAGTCACCGATTTATGAACGAGTATTTCTTTTATTGCTTCATTTCACAGTAACGACAGTTATTTATGACCAAAGCACGTATGACAACCAACAATTTTCAATTTCTAAAGAATTTAACAGAATTTAGTGCCTGCAATTTTGTCGTGCTTGGCAGAAGAGATATGGCGAGATGGTGCGCGTTCCAAAATGTGCAATAACAACGCAATATGTAAGTAATGACAAAGAGTTAGTTCATATTGTTATTCTGTGCCGATGGCATAGCTAAAAATAATAACAAAAGAATGGCAGGAAACGCATCCCGCTAGCCAGCGCAGCGGAGCCGTGAGCCGGCGAAATGTATCGCGCTCGGCTCGGAGTGGGCTCGACCTCGCCGGCTTTTGTTCGACAATCACACAAATGCACAATGAGCATTCACCGAGCCAGTTCCCAAACAAAGAGGGCCATTCGCGAATTCATACGTTAATTAGTCGGTGACTAACTGGTGCTAATGCCGAGCGTGACGGTTTTCACCCGCAACCGCTGCTCGCTGTCGCAATGGCGGCTGTTACACTCGCAATAGAAAAAAAACAGGCCGAACTCTATAATTAAATAAAGAACTATGATTTCAAGTATGTTCAACGAGGAAAAATTGGACTATTACCTTCGATCAAATATTTGATCGAAGACCCACTAAAAGTAATTGCGTAATTTCAAGTTATCCTTCATTCCAAATTACTTAAGTTGATTACTAATACAAGAAAATCTTGATCCGTACATACCTACATAATTCTAAAAAGGTACATTATTTTGCGCCCTGCGATATTTTCCCGCAGCCGCATTAGGTCGGGAAAAAGCCGCTCGCCTGTTCCGTCCGTTACACCTAATTACCGAGTCGGCCGGTGTGGGAGGCGGCCGCCCGCCGCACGGTACGGTACGCTATTGTGAACAATTAAAATAAATTGCATCGCATATGAGCCGCATTACACTGGGAATTAACATCCGAAAGATTAACTAAAATTATAGCAGAGATAACGGCACTCGGCCATTCATGCAGACACTTTAATAACAAAGGATGTACCTACCTACCTACCTACTGCTACATTAACATCTGTTATGTTCCCAAGAGAAAGTTCTGTATTAATTTGCTGTTCCCTGCAATATTTATTAATTAATGGGTTGTTTGGAATTCAAAGTACTATCTTTAATGTAATGGGGTTATTTTTTCTAAAATGTAGTTCAGTGGTAATAATAATTCTTAAGTTTAGTAGAATTGTATTTTCATCGTTATTCGTAGCACCGGTTTAACATTTTAGTTCATACATATTAACTTACTTACGTGAATCTAATACTCTGTATTATTTACTATTGCCTGAAAAAATACGAGCACTCTCTATAGGAAGCGAAAAAGCAAATATCAACGGAACAAAACTATCGTATTTCTGATTTTCGAACGGAACGGATAGTTCAAACAGGAATGATATTTGAGATACATGTCTGGAGATGACGTAATCATGGATGTAGCTATCGCTAACTCATCTGTTGGTACATACAAAGATATCATTCATCTGTCCGTCAGATTTAAAAGCCAAAGTAATGTAGTACAACGAGACGCCATTGCCTCCCTATTGCTCAATTACTTTATATAACATGCATTTTAAAAATAAAGCTGCCTCTGTCCATAACAAAGCCTCTATAAAACTGGATGGTAAAAACTGGCTATTATTCGTGCGGTAAGACCGCAGAGCATTGCGGGAATGTAATTCTAGCACTCGTGTCCGTCTAGAGTGGCGGTCATTTTATGTGACTTTTATGTTTTACGTTTTATGTCGATGACATGCGGTGTGCGAAACTGGAGATGTTGCCTCGCTGTGTATTAATATGAAACGATGGACGTTTAAAGTCTTTTCAGTACATGAATTTCTTAGTATTCGAATTATGGAGAACGCTCCAAATGTAGAGGAGAATACCCAGTAATAGAAACCGTTCGATTTGGAAATGCTGAGTATCCTATTTGAAGTTGAGATGTCTGTGGAGCCCTATGCTGAAGTTTTAAGTATTCTCGCTGCTACCGTAAAGTTGGTACAAAGCAACGGTACGTCCGTATGCGATGCAAGTACAAATAGACGTGGATCGGGGCTATCAGCATTCCCGTGGGAAATTTTAAGAAAGCTCGCTGATCTCTATGTTTGAACTAGTTTCTACTTTATCTGGTAGAAATTGTCGATGGGAAAATTGTACAACTTGGTGGATTGGGATGAGTAGAGTGGAGAGAGAAATCGTATATTAAAAAGAGATAAGAGTTTTATACAAACATCTAACATATCACTGTGAGATGACACTTATTATAATTCTCATGCAATATTAATCTGAATAGATTAATGAAAAACATAAATTCATTTCCTATCAATGTTTTATTCATCAGTCTGTCGGTATATTTAACCTTTAGGGGCGGTGACTTGTTTACCGAATACATTGAACCTAATATCAAGTGAAGAAGAAGCGTACCCGAATGATATTAATGCTCAAGTTTGTGTTGTAACCCAAAAATCTTCTAGTCTTTATGTGTTCCCACCTTCGGCCACGTCACCACGGTGGAATTGTGGTCAAACATAAAGGTTTGTGTATCAGCCGTGTGTTGTTTAAATGACGGCTAAACGATTCAGTTTAAACCAGATTTGACCCATACTCTCCCTATGGAATATCCTCCAATCCACCATATCTTGGAATAGCACGTAACACTTCATCCCTGTAGTTAATTCTTAAAACTCCAATGAAACAACGGACTAACTACAAAATTATGTCCGCACAATAGTACGACAATCGTATGAAAACTAATTTTCGTGTCTAGATTGATTGAATTTCACTTCTGATTGGTTCATTTTCAATTGATACAATCCATACCTTGGGCTTGACTTCTTGTAAAATATGGGTCAAAATCTCGACCGTAAACATAACAATAACGTAAAGCAAACATAAAGGACGCCGCGCGCCCCGGCAGGAATACGTATCAGATTAGTAAATCAAATGGTGATGGTAAATGTAAACTATTCCTTTTGGGTGTGCGGCTGCAGGCAAGAGCGAGGAGTGGCATCGATCTTCGTAATCCCGAGTGATGGGCGAGCGCCTTCGGCCTCCGCAACTATGAATCAAAGGAAACGTTGTGCTGAGCCGCCCCCGGCCGCCCCTCCCGTTGGACTATGTAAGTACTATAGTCTCCTGACTGTATACGGTACCTATAGGTATTGGAAGCGGATTTGCTAGACGTGCGTGTTTGATGTATGTACAGACAGAGCTAGTTATGATTCGTGACACACTTAATATTCTGGGACAAGCACAAGCGGCCAATTTGATCTCAAATTAAACAGTATTTACCATGGAAAACAGATAACTGATATAACTACTATGTGTAAATAAGTTTTTTTTTACACTTTTGTTAGCGCGTTAGGACGGCTCTCCAGCATTCAATGTAAAAATAAACCGTATTTCAATGGTCTTAAACTGTATTTTTAAATGAAAAAAATATGCTCTAATCTCCGAGCCGGTCTGTGTGAACGGACCCGACGTTGTTAAGCAAGCGTACCTACGGCCGCCTGATGGTAAGCGGTTACCGCAACCCTAGCGAAGCTTGCGCCACACGTGGCATCTCTCATGGGTTACCCTTCCCCTTGAGCCCCTTGCCCCGATGAGCACGGGTGACCTTACTCACGCGTAGGAACAAACCAAAAAGTTATTTGACTGCGATATTCTGAAAGGTCCCCAGTCTTCCCCAGTCGAAAATAATTACTTACATTCAGACTCAGAACATGTCCACACAAATATTAGTCGTGGGTGGGAATGAACCAACGACCTGTGGAGTGGCAGACATATCTAATCACCACGCTAACCATCCAAAAAACTATATCTACCTATCTTTATTGTTTAAGTATTTACCTGCCTATAAAAAATACTTACCTACAAGTTAATAACACGTATAACTTGATCATTATCAACGATAGAGAATCATTAATAACCTCCGATAACTATAATAAGCCGAACAAATCACTAATAACATGAAACAAACGATGCGGTTAATTCATTTACGTCTAGTAATAAATAACAGGTACAAGTGAGTACAACTCGAGAGGTATTTTGAGTATTCAACTGAATGAGAAGTATTTTTATATAATTACTTGGTATTTAGTAAAAAGGTACGGCATGTTGTGAACGGTAGAGTCGATCGGTTAATGATGTATATTGTAGACCCGACTCTCTCTGACATTTCCACAGCCTACATCTGGCTGAGTCAGAGCTGAAAAACTTATTTTACAAGATTTTTATTAACTGTAATGGGATATTAAGTGTAATGTAAAGTAATGGTTGTATGTGTGTATGTAAGCTCGGGTCAAATCTTGCAAGTCGAATTTCACCCACTTCCAGTGGTCGTATTGACATGATATTTGGTATACATTAGTTTATTGGATGACAATGTAAAGTACAGTCAACAAAAAGAACAGTCACAAAAAAGGTTGTATTAAAAATGACGTTTTTAACAAAAAACTTATTTATATTGATCTGACCCTCGCGGTTTCACTTGCGTACTTGTCAGCTCAAGCTGTATTTGGAACCGGTGTAGAGTAATTTTCATAAGTTTAGTGCCGTATCAGGGCCTAAATTTTAATACCTAAACTTACTACTTTCAGGTGTAGCCGTGGTGAGGTCACAAAACCTAAACGGCTACTGCCTCTCAAGTGCAGTTTAAGACGATGATAACTTAGTACCAACGTCCAATACCTTGACGAATGTCGCGGGTTCGAATCCTTCAATTAGCTTGAGCTTTCAGTAAAAAAAACCTTGAGAGAAAACCACACGGTGGTAGAGTACTTTGTAGTGCCCACCGATGTGGTGTGTCAGAACTAGATCAGTGTTTGAACACAAACCATAGTTAGGGTCAGTAGGCATGATGATGGGACGGACCAGTCGGAACTACTCGGAACACACCGGTTGGTGCTTGGCGACAGATTTTCAACACGAGGGTCAGTGAGCTACTCAAAGCCCATTTTCACCAACCAGCTCAGAGATGCCTAAAGCTTAGAGACTGCTGACGTAACTCAAAATGACAGCTGTTCATACTTTATCAATTTGTTTGTTAGGAATTCCTAATTTAGGCGTTGCGTTGGTGAAAATGGGCATAAGGTTGTCTTTAGTGAGGCGGTGTCGTAAATTAACTGTTATTCAGTAACGCGTGAAATCGAAAATATTCTCGCGTGAATATTACAATTATGAATCATAAATCTTTTAATTAACCGTACGCCGACTATAATAGGAATAGCAAATGGTATTGTGATCGTTTTGAAAATAATTAAAATACAAAATTGAGAATTATTTATGGGCCATTGTTTTGTAAACCGTGTCTATAGACTGTGGCATTGAAAATCTTTGTCCAGCTGCAAGAGTTTTGACCAATTCTTCTACACTGTGACGATTCCACTTCGCAACTGAACAGGTCCCACATAACCTAATTCCTATCTACAGCGAAGTGAAACTCTCTTGATGCTTTCTATAAGTACATGCATTGAAAATCTTTGTCCAGCTGCAAGAGTTTTGACCAATTTTTCTACACTGTGACGATTCCACTTCGCAACTGAACAGGTCCCACATAACCTAATTCCTAGCTACAGCGAAGTGAAACTCTCTTGATGCTTTCTATAAGTACATGCGTTGAAAATCTTTGTCCAGCTGCAAGAGTTTTGACCAATTTTTCTACACTGTGACGATTCCACTTCGCAACTGAACATGTCCCACATAACCTAATTCCTAGCTACAGCGAAGTGAAACTCTCTTGATGCTTTCTATAAGTACATGCATTGAAAATCTTTGTCCAGCTGCAAGAGTTTTGACCAATTTTTCTACACTGTGACGATTCCACTTCGCAACTGAACAGGTCCCACATAACCTAATTCCTAGCTACAGCGAAGTGAAACTCTCTTGATGCTTTCTATAAGTACATGCATTGAAAATCTTTGTCCAGCTGCAAGAGTTTTGACCAATTTTTCTACACTGTGACGATTCCACTTCGCAACTGAACATGTCCCACATAACCTAATTCCTAGCTACAGCGAAGTGAAACTCTCTTGATGCTTTCTATAAGTACATGCATTGAAAATCTTTGTCCAGCTGCAAGAGTTTTGACCAATTCTTCTACACTGTGACGATTCCACTTCGCAACTGAACATGTCCCACATAACCTAATTCCTAGCTACAGCGAAGTGAAACTCTCTTGATGCTTTCTATAAGTACATGCATTGAAAATCTTTGTCCAGCTGCAAGAGTTTTGACCAATTCTTCTACACTGTGACGATTCCACTTCGCAACTGAACATGTCCCACATAACCTAATTCCTAGCTACAGCGAAGTGAAACTCTCTTGATGCTTTCTATAAGTACATGGGTACCTACCTACCGTAATGAAGTAACGATAAGTTGCAGTCATCAATTATGTCAACAATGGGTCGGGTACAATGAGCGGAGCATCGCATCGGCGCGGTGCGAACAATCGACTCGATAGTATCGATACATCGGTACAATCGGAGGAATCGCCACGGGTTCGATTGTGAGGACTCGCGCGAAACGCAACGTCATCCAATCATTTATTACATTGTGTGTGAAGGCACAGTTCAAATATTGCTAAAACAGTATATCAATACATAAACGTTATGCATGCTGTATTTCTATTACCGTTCAGTAAGAAATCGGTCGCCCTATACAGGGAGCTGGTTCACTTCTAGGCTTTGTGTGCTTACCATGCATCTTTGTAGAAGACTGCCTACGTGCACATAGTGAGTGCCCAAAAAGGGCGACAGATCAGATCCGGCGAATCACAGGCCGATCGCCACCACCTCCCTTCTCTACAAAGTGATGGAGCGAGTGATCAACACACAACTCTTGAGATATCTATAAGATCACGATGTGTTGAGCGACCGATAATATAGCTTCCGCCACAGTCGCTCAGTAGATAGATACAGGGGGCGCTCAATCATAATGTTCGAAACAAAAACGTGTTTGTGTGTGATTATTCATTTCATTTCAAAACGTCCAGTTTTTTTAAATACATTTTTTTTACAATTTATGTCATTAGCTGGCGAGAGAGCGCCACTATCACGTTTTTGTTTTTTTTTACCGTAGCCATATGGACGCTTGCAACATAAGAAGCATCGCTCACGCGTTACCGACACATCTTTACACAAAATTAAGTTCCTGCTCCGGTTTGAAAAAATAAACTGAATAAATGACTGATTTTGATTTGAAAAGATCGTAGACCCTGGGCTGGTCGTTGGTCACTCGCTATCGAGAGTCAAGGTGTGGCATTGGCAGTGAGCCTAGATGTGGCGAAGGTTTTTAGTGCACCCGACGAATTTCCGAACACTGGTGAAAATATAACTGTAAGTATTTCATTAGGCCTACTAGAGGGCGCCGGGTACTGATTGCACCCGGGCGTTACACGAGCTAGATCCGGCCCTGAGGGTCTACTACGAAAAACGATACACCGATACACGATAGTCCGACCATCGTTATCAAATATTAACCAATAGAATTGCAGCAAAACTGACTAGACGTAAATGTTATACAATTCTATTGGCTAATTGATTGACAACGATGATTTCGTATTATTAGAATATCGTGTTTAGTTTTTCGTAGTAGGGCCTCTGACTGTGGTAGCACTAGGAACGAATGTGTTGAAGTATTAAAAGTAATTTATGTTAGTGTATGTCATATTGGTTACCCTAGTAAAATAAAAAATAATATGATAATGTAAAATACTTAATAACTTTACAACTACTAAAAAACTCTATCACAACTCAATACATATTTTTATCACATTCTACTTAATATTCCATCCACCTCTACGTGAAATGTATAGGTAATTCAATATCAATAAATATTTACTAGAAAGCAGTCTTCATTGAGACGTTTGCATAATAAAGTTATGCTCGAGTTGTATTACTGATATTATTTTCAACGTAGCTATCGGCGAAGTATTACAATAACAATCTGATGTTGTGATTTGGTGATGTGATTTCAAAATATTTTATAAGCAATCGGCTCGTTCGTTGGCTTATTTTACTGGACAAAAATAATTGGCATAGAGGTACCATAGTACCTATTGCTTAGGTCGTAGCGAATCTGTGGCCAGCCTGATAGCATTTGTAGCTTTGCCATCTGAATGAATAGGACATCAGATAAAGGAATAAATTAAATGTTAATCCGTGTCTTGGGTTTCCCACCGAGTTTTCCCACCGCAGATTAAGTATTTGATTGAATTATAATCAAGCACAAATTGATAATAAAGATAATTCCAACGAACTAGCATATCAATGTTATTCCAAGAACGTTTGTAGCTAAAACCTTATTCACATTGTCTCACGTAATTCTTTCACATAGTTTGTGGTAATCAAATCTTGCGATTTTCGCAAATTACAGTTTTGCAACTCAATTATGGACCAGACCTACCCGATAGACCTTCGTAAAGAAAGTACCTACTTATGAACGTTACAGTTGACTCTACCACCGGTAATACACATAAATTAAGAAGACTCCGGCCTCAGAGTATAAATACTACGTACAACTCCGGCAAATAATAAATAATAGTACTAACGTAACTCCGAAAACAAACTCAGTGTAATTTTTTTATATGAATAATTTAAATTTCTTATCGGAATTATCAACGAAAGTTTAGCCTCTATCCTTAAACATTATTTCTAACTGTAAAACTGGGTAGATTTAAGTGCTAGAAAATGACTATCCCCTATCTAGTACTATTTTTTATTCTGTGCCCCTATGTACTCTTGTGCGGCTTCCACCCACTCGTGCTAATGAATGAAACATGGCCGACGGTAGAGTTTAGAACTAGTACTAGTGTAGGTACTTAGACATGGCAGCCGGCGGGCGGCATCGGCAGCTGGTTGCGGGAATGCGGATGTATCGAGCGACAATGTTACACACCACCACACCGCACCACCAACCACCACACGGCACTATCGAGCCCGCACCACAAAAACTTGACAAACTAAGTGCCGGCGCGACCACTTTGGTACAGATTCTGTGATGGAGTCAAATTGAGTTCTTCGCTGTTCATAGTTATCCTACTCACTGAAATGTATCGAAGTTATAACAATCCCTAAGTATTTGTATGGCTGTCGATAAAATTGAACGCAAAAGAGGTCATCATTCTTTCTTTCATTTTAGTAACTACTAATTTTAAAATCTGTATGTGTTTGTCTTAGCACTTATTCATATTCCGTAAATAAACCACTAAGCTCAGACTATGATCAAAAGATAGAGTGACCTCAATATGATTAGCTGTAGTCTAGTAAAATAATCTAGCACCATTTTCCCAGCGAAGCAAAGATCATTAGATTGTTGTGCGGAACTCTGAATCCGTGACAATCAACAATTAGCCAATGAAGCGGTGCAAATGCGCGATTACGTTCTTGCACGAGTTCCCGCGCCCGCGCCCGCGCCTGCGCCCGCGCGCACCCGCGTCCCATCATTGTTGTAGCCGCTAGCAACGATCCGACCGGCTGCTAAGACACGCCTCTCCAACAATTGTCGTACGTTATGGAGCACGCACGATAGTCATACGTTTTTGCTACCATTCACTGCTGTATGTAAAACATTTAGTAATCTCGGTGGCAGGAAAAACAAATATCTTCAACGCTTTTGCTATACAGAGCATAATGTTCATTGTAAGTGCCTATCGTATCGATTCTCGTGGTTTTATGTCTTGATACTCTAAGAATCATTAGATCTTGGTACTCTGCTGAGAATCCGCATCGTTCATTTCAGGACATTTTCTGGACAGCGTTGTATGTTCTTTCCATTTACTATCACATTCTTACTCATAATTCGATGGTTCGAAACCATTCTTTTATATAATTTTATATTATCACTAGCTGTCTCGCGTGGTTTCACTCGCGTTCCCGTAATAAAAAGTAGCCTATAATACAAACACGAACTATGCTTAATAAACCAAGTAATATTGTTACATCTAAGTACTTTTTTAATATCATCATCAACCTGAGGAACCGGTATCACCTCAGGCCAGCTACAACTGCTACAAGTACACGTATACAACAATATCTTCGCAGAAAAATGATACAATGGTGTTTCTGTGAAGTGCCTATTGGAGGCACATCACTCGATCCGCGCTCATTGTGTGCGGTAACAATGAATATTGTAATAAACTGCGAATAAATCGATTACACTAAACCGTGACAATGGTATATAATATTATAGACTAACCTATGTCCACGGCTCCGCCTGCGTGGGTTTCATCATTACTGGTCCGTTTAGAAAGAGAGGTAGAGCCTAGGCTCTACCTCTCTAAACGGCACCTCTAGAGGTGTCGTTTGTTTAAGAGAGGTAGAGCATAGCGTTTCAGGGGGAGATAATAAATAATAATAATAAATAAATATCCTTTCCTCACACACGGGACATTCCTCACACACGGTCATCTGATCCCAAACTAAGCAGAGCTTGTACTATGGAAACCAGATAACTGATATAATACATATACTACTTTTTGTTTATAAATACATACTTAATATACATATTGCACCCAGACTCAGGGCATACAGACATGTTCATGCACACAAATGCATGTCCTGATGTGGGAATCGAACCCACGACCTGCGGCGTGTAAGGTGAATCTTAACCAACTGCGCCAACTAGCCCGTCTACAATAAAGGAACCAGTGTGGTAATTTTTTAAGTTTCTAGACTTTGCGGTTCCTTTTGTGTGTAAATATAATGATGACTGTTACTTAGCGTCTTGTAGGTATGGTTCGTGTTGCACGCGGAGTGCCGAGGGCTAGGTGCTCCGTGACTAGGGTTGCCAGGTCGCCAAACCTAACATTATTGAGGATTTTGTCTCAGTATAAAAAAATGTAAAATCAAGCTTTTTTGATTATTATCATAAATCTTGTTAAATTCTAGTGAAATAAAAAATAAATGCAAAAAAAAAAAAAAAATTAAATAAAATAAATGCAAAAAAAACCGCTTGTACAACGGACAGTGTTCTGTAGAATTGTTTAAGATGATGCCCACGGCCACCTTCTACCATCGCAACTCTCGCCATCGACAGGGAGTCCATCCTCACATATTGAAACCAGAATTGTTTCGAACTGTGCGGTCTCAAAGGAGCTTCCTTCCGCGGACGCTCAGATTGTGGAATGAGCTCCCTGCCGTGGTTTTCCCAATGGAGTACAGCATGGGGTTCTTCAAAAAGGGTCTGGAGAGATTTCCGCAGGGTCGGCAACGCGTGAGTAACACCCCTGGTGTTGCAAGCGTCCATAGGCTGCGGTAGCCGCTTACCATCAGGCGGGGTATGCTTGATTGCTACCTAAGTAGTATAAAAAAAAAACGAAGCCAAATCAGTCAAATTCAAATTCAAAATCATTTATTCAAATAGACCTTCGCAGGCACTTATGAAAAGTCTGACTCTAATACTCTAATCTCTTAGGTAGGTTAACTTTATTATTAATCAGTCAAAAGTAGTCATCAGTCAAAATTAAATTCTAGATACGTAAACATTTATCAACATATTTAAAACCGCGCTCGCTCGTTTGCGAAATGTAAAAAGCCGGACAAGCCGGACTCCGTTTATTTTGGCCGGACACGCAATCAACAAGCCTACCTATGTCCGGCTTTATCCGGACGCCTGGCAACGCTATCAGTGGCGGCCTCACTCGCCTCCATCCATAACACAATCATATTAGTTTTTACAACTCACGATGTGCAAGCTCGTGATTTTTCTAACTCGTAAACATTTAAGAGGATATAGTTGAAATAAATCGTTCCTTGAAAGGCGTGGCCTAGGCGGCCGCGCGGGGGGCACTGCCCCTAGAGAACTATCAAAGTTTTAAAAAATCGCGCCACAGCAAGATACGTTCGGGCGGACTCGGGCGACGCCGGCAGAAACACGAAGGCCGAACCGCCATCGTTTAAATCACAGAGTATATTTTATTGGAGAGCAGTATAAGTTTTTTTTTTTTATTAGACTTGCAATTAACGATTTTTTACCAAAAGCTATAATAATGAACATTAATGAAATGTACTCGTATTGACATACAAATATGAGTATATTTGTATGTCAATACGAGTTTATACAATGTATACAACATTGTATAAACTACTAATTATACTGCAGGTAACAAAAAGGGTATATGACGTTTAACCAATCAGCGCGCAAAGTGCGTTCCGACGCATTCAAGTTCAAGTATGATGCCAGTTTACAATATGACGGTTTGACAACGTTAGATTATAAACTATCGAAAATGAATACGTTATATTGTTAGCAGTATGGTACAGTTCACACTATTTCGGGGAATTTATAATCTCGCTAGGTTGATTATAAACTAACGGTTTTCAAAAAAATACGGTGACATATACACTTTTATACAGGTCGTTGTTTTGGTCAGCGACGAGCGACTCAGGGTCGATAATACAAATGATACTGGTGCTAAAAAAAATATAAAAAAAATATATATTTTTTTTTAAATAATAAAAATAAAAAAATTTAAATTTTGAAAATCATGTAATAAGCTAAAGTGTAGACATAATACTCAACGGGAGTACGAGGGAGTAAAGGGGTGGGGCGATGGCGGCTTCCGCCTAGCTCTAGTCTGTGCACGGGCCTAGTAACCATACTTTGCGGTAATTTTATTTCAAATTGAATAAGGTATTTCTCAACATATTTACAGTATTTAATGGAATTAAGTCCATTTTTGGGGTATATATATTTTGTACTACCGCTCCTGGGTCGCTTGTCGCCGACCAAAACAACACCCTGTATATGTTTTTGAGTTTGTTTTTGTATATACGTCTATTTCTTTGGCACGCTCTGCAGCCTAAACAGCTTGATAGATTTAAACATGATTATGAGGTGTCGTTAGATTCGTTTTAACTGTGGGACTCGAGTTAGGGCATCGGAACCGTATTTTCCCGGTTCCAAAAAAACCGTGAATTTCCGGTACTGAGGGTTGCAATAAGAAACGATTTTAGAATATAAAGAACCGGTTCTTTCGGTTTTTTCGGTTCTTTCATTTAATTTTAAAGAGTCGTTTAGGATGCATCAGTAAATTTCGTAGAACGATCAAAATACACTATAGGTGGTTAGTGTCGCAACATGAAGCTTCTTGTGGCGTTTAAATATTATTAATATTCCAAAACGGCAGCTTGTGGCGAGCATGTTGGTGTGTAGCGTAGCGACACCAAACTCCAGAAATTTATCAATTTTTAATTGATTATGTGTATAATTATTAACTATTATTAATTGATTATGTGAATTATTATGTTTATGCAATTATTGAAATTCCTATTATGTTCCTAAAATTTAATAATACCTATAAGTAATTAATTGTTCATCATCTACATATCCTGTTCCTAACAATTTGTGATCGACGCAATATGTTTGCTTCTTCCATTTTGCCTTTCTATCCGACATAATAACATTCACTCCTTTCTTATTTACACTTCCCGTGTATCCAACCACTTCCATATTCATAACTCTATTACTCACGTGGCTTTCATTCCTCCTCATAACATGTCCATACCGCTACTTTCAAGCTTCCTCTTATGTACTCATTATTTATCATATCCATTATTGTCACTCCATACATCCATCTCAACATTATCATCTCAACTGCATGTCTTTTATCCATCTTCTTTACCTAATGCCCAATTTTTTTTTTTTTATAAACATTTATTAAACCCAAACATCACCAAAATTACAATATTCAAAATCGCCAAACTGCTAATGCAGTTTGTAGGCGTAACGCTCTTGACACATATATGACCTAAACATATATCAGCATGTCCTTGAAACACAATCACTACAATGACATGATCATATACATAACTAGGTACATTTACTCACTACCTTTCTCATTAACCATAACACAGTTTATCCTTTATTTTACACATGAATTCAAACAATTTTTGACAACAACAGTTCCCTTGTTTTCCGTTTCAATAGAAGTTTACTTTTAATATTCGCATCTCTCAATACACGGTACTTATTGTATAATCGTGGAACTACATATTGACGGGTTCTCTCACCATAACCATATATTAAGATCTATCATCACGGACTATATATTTTCCCCTTTAGCTTCAGAGATCCCATGGATCACATGTTTGTCTTTTGACCTGTCATCATTTCATCCAACCTGAAATGATACACTACTTTATATCACTGTTAGTATTACCATCGTTCTGCATTATGTGAACCGAGGTACGCACGGCTACAGATCAAGCTATAGTTTCCGAAATAAGCTGACATCTCCTTGTAGGGAAATCCTATACAATGCGAGATCAGCTTATATTGGAAATGTATAGCTTGATGTGTAGCCATGTGTACCAGAAGTAGTAGAAGACTGGTATTGAAACTCCTCAATTAAAATAGGCACGAAAGTAGAGAGACCGCCAAAATCCCAGAACATGTGTTCAGTTTTAGTTCAGCTAATTTTCAAGCTCTCTCCAGTTCTTGTTGCCATTTCATCATCCTACTATGGACATTAAATCCATTTTCACGGACGAGAACAATGTTATCAGTTAAAAGCATGTACCAGGGTACCTCCTTCTTATTTCCAACGTCAAAGCATCCATTACCAGCAGGAAGAGATAAGGCATCATAGCAGACCCTTAGTGTAAGCCGACACCTAAATTGAACGTATCGGTATCTATAAGTAATTTGTTTGTTTATTTTGATTCTTAAAATATTTTTTTATAACATTAGTATAAAATATCAAAAATATTATAAAAAATCTAATCTAATCTAAAAATATTATAAAGAATATCTTTACAAAATCTAACAATGTTATAACCTAATCATAGTGTGCCGCCGGCAGCGGGGTAGGGCCCAAGCTACCGGTGGTTAGGGCTGCAGAGAGAGGAATCTCCTGACGATGCGCGCCGTGTCCAGGAGTGCCGCCTTCTGTATCTGACCCTTGACCCAGCCATCTAGCGAAAGCCTCTTAAGATGTTGGTCGAGACTCTTCGCTATGAGACCGTTCGCCGAAACAACTATCGGAACAATGATCGTCGAATCAACATCCCACATGGCGGTTACCTCGTGAGCCAAGTCAAGGTACTTGCTGAGCTTGTCCTTCTCGGCCTTCACGAGATTCTCGTCATGGGGGATGGTGATGTCGACGAGCACTGCCCGGCGCTTCGATCGATCTGTCAGCACGATATTAGGCTAATAAGCCTCATATCGTGCTCTCTCATCACGGACAGTACTATTATAGATCGATCCCAATAGAGCGTGACATGACAATTTTCGAGAACTGGCGCAGGTGCGTACTTATAGTACGGTATTTCGGACTATACAAGGCCGTATCGAAGAGCAAGTTGCTGGTGAATGATTCTGGCTACTAGGTTATGTCCGTGCATGTACTCACCGTTAGCAAGATGAGAACAGCCGGAGATAATATGCCTGAGTGAATCT
Organism: Polyploca ridens; assembly: GCA_951394255.1. Lineage (NCBI taxonomy): Eukaryota > Metazoa > Arthropoda > Insecta > Lepidoptera > Drepanidae > Polyploca > Polyploca ridens. Next base: position 14,897,339 of record OX596262.1, read on the forward strand.
CTGGGACGGTGTCCCGGAGCGGCATGCGGCATGCTCGACAGATGTCGACCGTACCGTCCTTCAGGATATATCTTCGGTAGTTATTCGTCTTGATAACTTCCTCCGCAATTGCACAGACAAAACCTTCGGTTTCTTCAAATAGGTCACCAAAGCATAGCCAGTTCACTGACGCGAGCAAATCTACATCGGGCACTGTTAGGGCCCTGTAGAACCACCCGTGTAGCTCCTTACTCTTCCATACGTCCCTGCGGTCCTCGATACTTAGCACCTTTGGTTTGCACCAGTTCTCGTTTGCCAAGGATAATGGGGTGAGGCTCCTATCCACTGCCACCACATCGCGATGCATCCCACACTCGTTGTCAAGGAAATACTTCCTAAGACTGCACACCTCGCGGTTGTGGAGGTCCTTGGCGTTTAAATAGCCACGGCCTCCACATTTACGCGGGATGTACAATCTCTCAACAGACGAGCGTGGGTGTAGCATGCGATGAGTTGTGAGCAGAAGACGGGCCCTTCTATCCAGGGCGTCTAGCTCACTTTGAGTTCACCTCAGTATGCCAAAGGAGTATGTGAGCAGGGGCGTTGAAGGCGCGCACCTTGTTGCCACCCGATAATAGACTGTTCAGTACTTTAGTCAGGTGATAGAAGAAGCGCTCCTTCACCGCCCGCTTTATGTCCCCGTCCACAATACCCAACGACTGTGACATACCAAGGTACTTATGGGTTTCTGTTTCGGAGAGAGATCTGAGAGACATTATCTCAGAAAGCTGTAAATTTTTCGAATTTACGACTTTCCCCCGCTGTACATGCATGACCGCATACTTATCTATACCAAATTCCATCTTGATGCCGCTACTAAACACTTCTGTAATCTTCAGTAGCTCCAACAAGTTCTGACGTTTTGGTGCAAACAGTTTAAGGTCATCCATACGTACAACAGGTGAGAAATGCTCTCACCACCTCTCCGAAGCCGGCAGCCTAGTCCTGAATCCTTCAGCAGAGTACTGAGCGGATTCAAAGCTAGGCAGAACCACAGATGACTCAAACTGTCACCCTGGAAAATATCTCGCTGAATCCTTATAAAGTCCTGCGGGCCAGAGGTGCCATCACCACCACCTGGTTGATGAAGGACTGTGATCCACTGCCTCATACATGCGCTTAAGAAGGATCTTAAAGCTGTATCAACTTTATACAGTTTCAAGATCCTCTCCAGCCATGAGTGAGGCACCGAATCAAATGCCTTCTTGTAGTCAATCCAGGCAGCCGCTAGTTTTTCGCTTCCGTGGTACTATCACAAGGAGGTAACACCGGTTGTAAGGAAAATTGGCAGGGAACCAAACTCAAGAGCTTGTTGGAATTGCGTTGCCAACCGTTCGTGTGAGCATCGAAACCACTTTATTCAAAAGTTGTGCAATCCATCCGGCCCAGGACTTTTCCAGTTCTGGGTCGTGCGGATTGCACAACTTATGTCATTGGGGCTGATGGTAATGGCCTCCATTGGTTCGATGGACTCACACTCACGTTTGACAACACTCATCCAATCACCCTCGGTGTGTTGGACAGGCATTGACCAGATACTACGCCAGAAATTAATCATGGCAGTAGCACTTGGCAGCTGTCCATCCAACACACGTTGGTCGGTTCCCTCCCACTTTCGGTATACCTTCCTCTGGTCACTCTGGAAGAAGTGATTCTGTTAGAATCGATCCACACGCTCTCTGTAGCGGCGAATACGGCGTACCCACGCATGAACTTTTTGCTTCAAGAAGTCAATGCGCTCTGTGACACAGGCAATGTAGTATTATTAATTATGTTAAGATTGTACCTAGGGCATCGAGAACCGGCCATATTTTGAGAACCGGTTTTTTCGGTTCTGGTTCTAATCCAGAACCGGGTACCCGGTTCTTTCGGTTCCATTAATTATTCGATATAAACTTTTGTTTTTTTAATTAATTTATGATTAAAAACATTATAGGTAGTATAATAATAACAATAAAATAGTTTTCTATGTTCGAATATGTCGTAGAATGACAATCAAACAGTGATTTCTGAATCACAGCTTTTGATTAAAATAACATAAATGTAATCAAGTCTTTTAACAAACCAATTTTTTTATTTATATTAGATTTTTTTAAATAAAAATGTACCTAACATAACAAATAACAGTATTACCCAACTGATATGTCGCGTCGTGAACATCGTTCGCACAGAAAAGAAAGTATGGCCCCGAAGATTAACGAAAGAATGCTTAAAACTTACAATCAACCTTAGATCTCTACTATCCTTATAGTAGAGATCTAAGGTTCACAAAACACTGCAGCTGTTAGTTCCGTTTCCGTTTCTCGCAAGTCACGCCTCTCCACACGGCGCGCGCTAACATAGCGGCAGCTGCTGACCAATAGCGTTTCCCGCGCTTTGAAAATGTATCTTCGGCGCATGTACATCGGTAAGCCATATTAATTGGGTACTACTGTACTTATAGATAACGATACGTTAAATTTAGGTGGCGGCTTACACTAAGGGTCTGCTATGATGCCTTATCTCTTCCTGGTGGTAATGGATGATTTGTCGTTGAAAGAGTAGATGTTGTAATGGCTACAAGAGCTGGAGAGAGCTTGAAAATTATCTGAACTAAAACTGAACATATGTTCTGCGATCATGAAGCAATATTGCTTCATGTCTGCGATTTTGGCAGTATTTCTATTTTCGCGTCTATTTTACTTGATGGAGTTTCAGTACCAGTCTTCTACGACTTCTGGTACCTCGGTTCACAAATGCAGAACGATGTAGATTGGATGAAATGACGACAGGTCACAAAGTAAACATGTGATCCAAGGTCAAACAAATATATAGTCCGTGATGACAGGTCTTAATATATGGTTCAGAATGTTGGGCATTAGGTATAGAAAATGAATGAAAGACATGCAGCTGAGATGATTATGTTGAGATGGATGTATGGAGTGACAAGAATGGATATGATAAATAATGAGTACATAAGAGGAAGCTTGAAAGTAGCGGTATGGACATGTTATGAGGAGGAATGAAAGCCACGTGAGTAATAGAGTTATGAATATGGAAGTGGTTGGATACACGGGAAGTGTAAATAAGAAAGGAGTGAATGTTATTATGTCGGATAGAAAGGCAAAATGGAAGAAGCAAACATATTGCATCGATCACAAATAGCTGGGAACAGGATATGTAGATGATGAACAATAAATTACTTATAGGTATTCTTAAATTTTAGGAACATAATAGGAATTTCAATGATACATAATAATTCACATAATCAATTAATAATAGTTAATAATTATACACATAATCAATTAAAAATCGTTAAATGGCTCTTCACAAGCTGCCGTTTTGCTTTATTAAAATTATTTAATCACTACAAGTAGCTTCATGCTGCGACACTAACCACCTATAGTGTGTTTTGATTGTTCTACGAAATTTACTGATCCATCCTAAACGACCTTTTAAAATTAATCGAAAGAAACCGAAAGACCCGAAATAACCGGTTCTTTATATTTAAGAACCGGTTCTTATTGCAACCCTCAGAACCGGGAATTCCCGGTTCCGATGCCCTAATTGTACCTCAATGTAATTGATATGTGTGTAGACGAATCATTCTTATTTAAACGGGTAAAATAGTTTGACAGAGCTTAGCTGTAAAAAAAAACAAAAGCTGCGCGCCATATTTGTTAACGTTTTCATTGTGTGGTTGATTATTATCAAAAATTTACTCCAAGAAATACTTTCTGTCTGTTTTTTTCCTCTCAAGTGTGTTGAAAAACGTCGTATGATACGCGTGTGTATTGATCGTTACACTTTCGGCTCTGTTATCGCGTTCGCCTTAATACCGCCTCGTCTGTCGTACCAACATTCCACACATTAGGGAATGCAAACCGGTTTCACCGAAAATCGAAAACTGGTTATTAGGTATGGTTTTGAACAACAAAAAAAAACGGTTTCGATTTTTTTCGGTTTCTTTCTTTGTTTGGAAAAAGGAAGATTAGCCGCCGTTTTTTAAACTGACTCCAATGCAGTGAGGATTTTTGTGATGAATTGAAGTGTGTTGATGCGTATAGTGTTGAGCTGGTTAGAAAATAACTTATAATAATTATTTTTTTTATGATAGGTATAAAAAATGTTAAAAAAATATACTACTTAGGCAGCAAACAAGCGTACGGCCCGCCTGATAGAGAGTATATCATTGATATGCTGGAAGGACAGTGTACGGGATAATTCAGAGCCTTGTGGAACGCCAGCATTAATGTCATGCTGTCGGAGCAACTACTGTCAACGAAGGCTCTTATGTATCTGCCAGACAGCAAGCTGACTGATTGGTGTTATTTTTTAACCGTCTGCACGACAACAAAGACTGAGTAATGTTTTTTTTATCTAAGGAAAGTCAAAGTCAAAGCCATTTATTCAATTTAGGCCCTGGTGAGACAAGAGCTCCGGTCTCTGCCGTCGACGAAGAGGAGGCCTCCGATCAGGCCGTCGCTGCTGGATACGCGGATGAATGCTTCGGCGCCCCCGTATATCCAGCCGGCAGCGACAGGTAGGAACGCCGTGGGGTTTTAGTCAGTAGGAGTCTGACATAACCCGGCCGCTCCCCCCGGAGTGCCCGGGTATCCATGAGGATTTCCCCACGTAAAAAAAAAAAAAAAAAAAAAAAAAAAAAAAAAAAAAAAAAAAAAAAGGGCACTTATGAAGGTCAAAGCTACTGAAGTTACCACCAGTTCGTAAGTCGGCCTTCAACTGAGAAGAACAGGCAAGAAAACATTCGTATAATAATAATCACGTGTTTGTGTACACGCAAGTTATTGTGCTGCTACAATATGCTATGTAACATGAGATATAATGACTTTATCATTATATCTCATAGCAATTAAAAATCAAGCAAATATTATGTTTTTATGATGTCATTCAAAATAAAATCAAAAGCAACGAACCGCGTAGTCTATATAAAGAGAGTTAAATAAACCATGGAAATAATAGTTTATTTAACTCTGTAGATTTATCTTTATTATCAATTTGATGAAAAAGCGATGGATGGATATTGTGAAAGATGACATGAGTAAGAAAGGAGTGAATTTTGGTATAACGGATAGAAGAAACGAATGGAAAAAACGTAGATATTGCGCCGACCCCAAATGATTGGGAACAGGGCAGCCAGATGATAATGTTGATGAATTTGATGTTTATTTTATACCCACTCTATTAACTTTAACTGACAATAATTCCTATTTAGGATTTTTTAATCTTTGGCACGGTTATTAGCTATAATTCGAGCTATAGAAATAACGTGGAAAAAAACGAGTGAACATTTAAATAACCGGTTAACCGGTATTAAAACCGGTTAACCGGTTTTACCTCTAAAAAAAACCTAAGTACCGTCGTAACGTCCTAAGTACACCATAAAAAATACACTGTAAACTGTAGCCTATTTTAAATACTAATTTATAGCACCTACAAAATTTATTAATAAAACTTTTAGGCATTAAAATATGTATTTGTCCATACACCATAATCAATAATTATAATAATCAAATCATGTTATATTTGGTAATAAAATGTAATGTAAAGTAAGAGAATAATAATCCGCAAATATAATAACAAATTAGTTCTTATCATAGTTTTCATGATCTCTCTGATCTCAGACTCGGACTCGAACTTATATATAAGTTCGTATAAATAAACGTTCGAGAACGATAAACTGATAATGATCTAACTGCAATATATAATTACTAAAATAATTAAATAAGTTATCGTTAGTTATGTTATTAACGATTAATAAAAAAATATTAATATGTATTGTTAATACTTACATTTAAATTTTTGTCATGTATCGAGCTTTTGGCTCTCATTTGCTCCAAATGCTGCTTTTTGTTTTTCCTTGGTCTTTATTCTATTACCCATGTCGTGAAATTATATTAAAATCAACTTTAACACTAAACTTGACACTATAAAAATAATAAAAACAAAACTACACAACTGACTTTATATTTACAAGCACTATTGAACTAGGTTATCACACTAAACTGAAATTAATACGATATTACAAACTATAATACTATCTTTGAAGACAATAAAGAATATGCTACGAAAATATTTAATGTTTAAAACTACGAGAGCCGGCCGCGAAAACTAACGTAGGTCCGTCGTCGACAAAGGCTTCGGCCGAATGATCCTAGCGATGCAAGAGTAGTACAATAAATACGTTCACCGTGATTTCGTATGTGCTAAAAAGAGATGTGTATAGTGCTCTGCCCGGGCAAGCCGCAGGTTTTAATAAACGACGTAAGTACCAAACCAAATATAAATTGTTTATAAAATAACCATGCAATGTATAGAAAATCTGTTCTTCACAGTATAAGAAGAATGAATTACCAATTTTTTGCATTAAATTTCACTGTAAAATTCGCCTGTTTGACGGAGTTATAGTGTAAAAGAGTTTTATTTAGAGGCTACTTTGGAATTAAACTTTATCGAGAAAATTTCTATCAAACGTGTTTTCCTTCAAGGTAATACTCAATTAAGATCTCAAAAATCATATAATAAAATCTCGGATCCCCAACCCTTGTATTAATTAAGATACAGGCACACAAAGATATCATTTTTTCTGAATATAGCACCTTAATACGTTGCTCTTTAATTTTGTAAATATTACACCCATGTGTTAACTCTGCTAAGTATTATTTCGTATGATTGTTGCTAAATTGCTAATTTAGTCGTCATTTTGGCACGTATTCCTTGTGAGTGCGATCAATTATTGTCTTTTTTATGACAGAAGCAAGCAGCACGTCATCAGGGGCTCCATTCTCACGTATGCTACATTGATGTTTCATTAGACATTTTGCAAACAAAATGGCGGATACATTTTTACAGATATTATAGAAGCATGTGGTTTATCAATGAGTGGCTGATCTTTACAAAGCCCAGTAAGCAACAGGCTCTCAAGTGCAACTTCCGTAACACATCGGTCGGTGCTTTCTAAGGTCACATTTTTCCGAGTTTTTCGATGATAGCTCAGTGGTAGTAACGTCGGATACCGAGTCGAAGGTCCCAGGTTCGAATCCTACAATGAGCTGAGTTTTAAGTGAAGGAAAACATCGTGAGGAAGCCAAAGCACGGTGGTAGAGTACTTTGTAGTACCCACCTGGCTGGCTACACCACCCTCAAGTTGAAAACTTGTCGCCAAGCACCCATCGGGGTGCTGACATCCAGACAGCTGCACTGGAGAGCCAGTCCTGCGTTTGTTACCTCTTGACGCCACAACAGCACGACCAACCAATGATAGAGTTATTATTATTATTTTCGTCATTATTGTTGTGAGTGCGATTAGAATGTAAATATTATGTTTTTTTTTTTTTTTTTTTTAAATTAAATGGGCTTGCGTTTGGCGACTGACCCTCCCATAAGGGGCGATGACGAAGCCTAAGATGAAACACGCTTACCCAGAAGAAACCTATTCACTCTGGCCTTGAAAGTACCTAGATTATAAGCGTCAGGAAACACAGACGCCGGAAGCAAGTTCCACTCCCTTGCTGTCCGCATTATAAATGAGGATGCAAAACGCTGTGTCCGTATATTCGGTATGTCAACAACGTACGGGTGAAAATTTTCCCAGCGTCTTGTGGTTCGGTATAAAAGTGGGGATGGTGGAATAAGGTTGAACAATTCCTGCGCACACTCTCCAAAATATATCCTGTAGAAAACCGATAAGCAAGCAACTTTCCTTCGATGGTCAAGGCTCGTGAGTTTCGCCTTAATTAAAGAGTCATCTCCAATTAGTCTCCTGGCTCGGCGGTCTATTGAGTCGAGGGCCTCAAGCTGGTACTCAGCTGATCCATCCCAAAGATGGCAGCAGTACTCTATGCATGACCGGACTTGTGCTTTATAAAGTTGGAGTAACTGCCCAGGCGTGAAGTACCGCTTGACCTTAGAGAGGATACCCAGCTTTCTGGCAGCTGTTTCTGCCTTCGACTCAATAGAACAGCCAAAGTTTATTTTGGCTGTTAATTTTATGCCTAGGAGATCAAGCCGATCGCATATTGGCAAGGATATATTTTGGAAAGTAGAAATTTGTAATGAATCTAAGCTTGTTTTGAAAAGAGTTATCAGCAAATGCAACCTTCCGAACCGGTATTAGACTATTAGAGTCAGACTTTTCATAAGTGCCTGCGAAGGTCTATTTGAATAAATGATTTTGAATTTTGAATTTTTTCCTCTTTCGCGGGAACGTGAAAGTGAGTTTTTAGGAACATATTATTTTCTTTGCAAAACACATGAAACCGCGGGGCGGATGACGTTAAATTACAAGCAAACCCACAGATAGTTCAAGTTCATAATCACTGGGTGCCAGCTCGGCCCGCAGTGGGGCGTATACCGGATGATTATCTAATATTCAATAATCATGCATATTGCTATGTGCCAAATGGCCGCTCGCAGCTTGTGATCACTCAATGTATAAAAATTATACAGTATGTGATAAAAAGCCCATGAAGGTTGGTCTGTTTTGCGAGTTTTATTGAGGTTTGATTGTAAAGTTCAATAAGCCTAACCAAACTTGCCCCATAGGAACGATCTCGAAACCAATGACATATACGCATATTAGCTCTTGCCTATCATACATAAGATTGCTTTTCCAATGCATTTGGCAATGTAGTAGTGCTTCTATAACAAAAAGAGAATATTTGTTTCAAATTAAACGATCTATCTGTGATATAGCAACCTTCCGAACCGTGCATTAGAGTATTAGAGTTTGACTATTCATACTTATGAATAGTCAAACTCGGCACTTGCCTGTGAAGGCCTATTTGAATGAATAAATTATTTCATTTCATTTCATATATAAAACGATACATTAAAGAGAAGTGTCGCACAGCTGAGGACACGGCGGACCGCGCCGCGCTCGTTCGATACCGGCTGATGTATGGCGATGTGCGAGTTGGCTTCATCGCGCTTTGCCATTACATATCAAACTGAGTACACTTGCGGACAAATAACCTTTGCGAGATTGGTTTGATTCTAAACAAGTATAGCTTTATTATCAGTTTTTAAGCTGCTTCTCCAGACTATACCGGCTATTTTAACACGGCTTTTTATGAAAGAATCGGTTTCGATCAGAATGTATAACTAATATAAAGTTTAATCGCCGAACGACTACAGTTCCCGTGGGAAACCCATTATAAATACGCGCGTTACATTTACGAGCGAGCAGACGCGACGCGTCAACGAGCTTTTATGATGAATTAGAGCGAGGATGTTGTTTCCCCAGCTGTACCGCGCCAGGGGACTGGCCTGGCCGGCGCTCATCTATATGCTCTATCATTGCCTCTGAAGTTATACAAGTTTCTCCTCTTATATTACAGCGTATCAAATGTCAAGAGACTGCGCACGCACTACATTTCGAGTACCATCGAGCCGGCTGTCACGTCTTCCCGTGGTTACTGAGCGGATGCTAAACCACGTTTTACTCTATTCAGTCAGCGTAAGGCCTGTTTTAGTATAGCATTAGTTTGTATGGAGACGGACGTCGTACAGATGTTTTGCGCATTAAGAAAACATGAATTACTAGTTCAATAGGAGCCGGAGCGAGCATTCGGCCGAGTCGAGGATGGACATCAATTCACTATTTATGTACTACGCGTACATAATGTACCTACTACACTTCACTTCACTTCACCAGCGCAGCGTAAGCGCTAGCGACCGGCACAGATGTACGCTGCGCCGAATAAAAAACGAATACGGGAGCATTCCATTTCATGTAATTAGGACATTAACGACGCCACATATTTCACTAGTAATTGTTTCTCGCATTATGCCATAACACTAAACTGGAGCAGCCTGTGTGTGGAATTGCTACACGAACGTTTAAACAAGCAATGAAGTTATGAAACCAAATATTTATTAATATTTTCGACGTTGGGTTAGTAATTAATATTAATGTTTTGCTATTTCTTTGTTTTTATATAAAAAGTGCTGATTTCAAATATTGCTGACACTATTAGACACTTTCACATAATAACAAATATGTAATAGGTACTTACATAGTAGCGTACCTACCATCTATCTCACGAACGACACCGCATTATGTTCTCAGAAAACCGCAAGAAAATCCGATCAGCGATTTTGATCCCTAAGTCCCTAACGGCACTACGTACGTTATTGTTGAAACTATCAAAGCAATAACAAAAGAATCGATGTAAGGATGAAAGGAACTCTTCTACATTGTACCTAGTGCCTACCTACTGGCTTAGCAGGGTCAACCAAATCTCCATATGGATAGCTTCGGCAGTTAGGGCTACGTCTTTCAAAATTTTGAATACAGAACGTGATTCCTTTTTCTACATAGATGTGTAACATGTATAGATTCCCACATGCGGTCGATTAGTGTTCAATACTGAGTAACGAGCTGTGTTTTGCATTGTGTCCACATCGAGCTCGCTCGGCACAATCACCAATCATTCTTACACGAGCCACGTTCGTTTGATGAAAAGGACATGCCTTTTGGACGTGTTTGTTAGGATTGACGTTTCGGATGGAATTGATTTACATGCATGGAATACGCGGATTCGATTGATTTTGTTCCGTCAAATATAAATTTAATCCATAAATTTGCGCGAGTATACCTATAAGTTTCAAGCTACATACATAATTCTCGCATTTCATTTATTAATGATCACGGCATACATTATTCGTATCTACTTCCCCTAAATATTTGGCGATGGAATTTAGTACGGAAAACGAAATGCATTTGTCACAGTAGCGTTGCGAAAGAAAGGAAACTAATTGCAAACGAGCCAAAACTAAGGACGTCGGTTGGAGAAACCAAGTGCTTATAGATAGGAAGTGGGGCCGTGGAATAGATAATGTGGTAGTTAGGTGGGGCCACGACACGGGCGTCCGTAAACAGCTGAGCGCGATGTGGGTCGCCGGTCGTGTCACGCGCACAACCGGGCTAATGACTGCCTCGCCCGCCGCCCGCCCCGGCCGGCTCATACCCATCATAGATATGCCCGCACAATAGAAAAGACAGACGTGACTAGTATTTCAGGCTGCGTAGCCCTTTTAATGTGGCGTGACTTCATCACGGTTATATTTAATTTAGCACCGTCATACATCAAAAGCGCCGTAGTTATTTGCGTTATAGTTTCAAATAAAATAATGTTTATGTCATTTAGGTATGTGCTACTTACTCATTTCATACACGTCACGTTTTTCAATGGGTCAGGACGTATCTATCTCAAACATTGATCTACGGCTAGCTACGTCACCCCAGCGTCCACGCAACTCGCTGGGCGGAATTGATACATGATAATGATGGATATTTACATGTTCGTGATAGGGTCACCATTCAAACTTAAATAAAATAACGGCTTCGATACTCATAACATGTGATCTTATTGCTAAGTGTTTGTTTACTAAGAATGCTACTACAGGAACATTCATAATGGTAATGTCATACATATCAGTTGTTTGTTTGTAATATTACGTGACTGTTATGGCCACTTGAGCTCCAATCGACATTCAAGTTACACGCAAACAAAAAATGGAGGTCCCAAATAGTCCATTGTTCTTTTGTTGTGAAAATTCATTGCAACATAGGCTTTACATTTCTTGAAATTCAGCTGCGTATGCGCTGTAATGTACACACGGTCTGTTTCAATTGTAAACTTTTTTTAATTAATTACAAAACCAGTTAGGTGTCCTCAAGCCCAAACGCGTGGTCGATTCCGGCGAAGGCCCGCAATTATGGCTACCCTACCGAGTGAATTGTACTATAATTTATTTTTTTCATTGTCGTGTCGCGAGAAATGTATTCAGTAGTTAGTTAATGTCAGTTAATTGGCAATTCGAGCGCGTAGTCACGGTCCTCCGCGGAGACGCGCCCGGCACGCTTTGTGACGTCGCTGTCACGATCGATTCTCGTTCTTAACACCTTAGCAATAAGGTGTAGAAGGATTGTACGAGGCGGTGTGGGAGTATTGTAATAGCTTCCTCAGCAAATGACGCGGTCGTGAGGAGCGAGCGACAGGCGTGCCTTTGAGCAACAAACAACGCGCCGCGCCACCGTCGCATCGTGCGCAGCGCACAGAACAATGCTCTCACAGAGATCGTAGGGCCCATAATCATAGTGCACGTCGCGCGCCCTATTTCCTTGTTAAGTACACGTGCACTTAATAATAATGCTGCACTGGAAGGCGGCGGGCGTGATGCTAGGAAAATATTGAATAGGTACCTTCGTTATAAACGGATAAATTGAATTATTATTTTCCGCAAGTTAAATAATCTACCAGTTTAAATAAATAACATCTGCGGTTTTTGATTAAAATTAAAATTTAATTTACCTTGTTTTAATAATAATTTACTAACAAATTGTCGGTTAAGGAAAACATTCTGAGCAAAATTCTATTCGTAATTCGGAAGACCGCCAATAATCCACGTGGGTTGCGACCACTCTCTTATGTATTTTTTTTATACTACTAAGGTGGCAAACCAGCATACGGCCCGCCCGATGGCAAGCAGTTACCGTAGCCTATGGACACTTGCAACACCAGATGTTTCACTCGCGCGTTGCCGACCCTGAAGAAACCGCTTCACACCCTTTTTGAAGAACCCCATGCTGCACTCCATTGGGAAAACCACGGCGGGGAGCTCATTCCACAGTCCGAGCGTCCGCGGAAGAAAACTCTTTTGAGCCCGCACAGTTCTAAACAATTCTGGTTTCAATGTGTGTGGGTGGACTCCCCGTCGATGGCGAGAGATGGATTAGGATTACAGAGTATTAATCCATCAATAACAGCCATTAAGTCCAATAAAACTAAATTGAGAATACACAACAAGCGTGAAGTAAACACCCAGTCACGTGTTGTTATCAAATGTATCGATATTTACCGAACGGAACGCAAACAGTCATAATAATAAGCAAAGCAATGTTATTCACAACACAGCATAAGTAATCTAGAATTGCTTTAATCAGAGCATATCGGATCCATTTCAATGGTACGTTCACAGTAGGCACGGCTAGAGCGGCTAGTGCGGCTACTGCGGCTACTGCGGCTACTGCGGCTGGTGCGGCTAGTGCGGCTAGGACTACGGCGCAAAACTTATTCACTCATGAACTCTTTCTAAGTAATAACTGTTATTATTTATTTCAGTAACTATAGCGAATGGCAATAGACAAGTTATCTATTCATATAAAAATCAATGTCATTCATCCGATTGCGATGAAAGCGTTGTAGTGCGTAGACCGCGGAAGGTTTCTGTAAAGAGGCGCTGTAAAATTCTAATTCCCCATTCCATACATAACACAGATTATTTTTAATATCCTTTATTTATTTTTCGTTTCGGAGTATGTTAAAAAATTTAAATTTTAGGGAATGATGTAAAATAGACGCTCACAGATATCTCAGATATCGATATTACAATAGGTAGGTATATCGTTATTTCCTAAGTTATATTTCCATAACACCGACATCGGCTGTAGGTCGTTGTATGTAATATGTAGCTATATACATATACACACCGGCACAATTAGCGGAACAGAAAAATTTCGTTGATACTGGTCGACGAAGCCTTGCAATTTGTTATCGATAACCATTGAGCTATTATTACTACGTATAGAGAAGACGCCACACATCACAACTATGTTCCGTTCAAGTGAGGCCATCCAGCCACACTTGTGTTGTTGTAGAATGATGACCGAAACGCGTAAGCGCCGTGAAAATCACTACGTGTTTTTACTGTCTGTTAGATGACAAATTTATTATTTCAGCGCTAAAGAGAACTTTAGTTGACTCGAAAAAAATGGGACATACATACCTTTGCTTATGATGGCTTCTCTATACTTAGTAACAATAACTCAATGTTGATATCACCTGATGAATGAGATGATGAGACAGTGAACACACGTCACGTCACGTCACGTTAACAATACCTTCACACATCATGTAGTATCGAGATACAGTGATATATTTCCGAGTAGAGTAGGTGCTTCATCATTCAATGTCCGCTTATGCCGAGTTGAGATAATAAGCTAGACCCGCTTCGGACTTGTCGGTACGACATCTGTGTACTATCGGTAATACTAGTACAAAATTCTTATTACGCAAAGATGGGTCATTGGCACCTCCTGCGAATTTATAATTTATCATCATGGCGTGACAGTATTCCTAATAGTATTGCCCCGCTTAACGACCTTAAATTATGTAGTTAGCTTAAAGTGCCCGGCCAGGGTGGGCCGTGGGTCTACCGACAACAGCGTTGCCATACGTCCCGATTTTGGCGGGACCTCCCGATATTTAGCCCAAAATTAAATGACAAAGGACAGGCCCAGCCCCGCTTTTCGAGGATTACTCGACGGTGAAATTGAATTCATCGTTGGACGTAGAAGTGGGTAATTGTAAAGACACCATTTCTCAGAAATGGTACCAGCTTTCCTGCGACGCGTCTTAAACATCGCAGTGATGTCGCGCCAAAGTGCGCTAAATGTCACTGAGATGTACAAAAATCAAACTTCTAGTTCTAGTCAATGCAATCAAAAGATACGGCCGCATATTTTGACGCCCGCTAGGGAATCAAAACCTATAGGGTACTTCCCGTTGACCTACAACCATGAAATTTGGCAAGAAGCAATTTCATGTAGTCCTCGAGTACTTATCATCAGTTCATGTAGTTATCTAGTATCCGAAAAGCGTTTTGTTAGGTACATAATTTAAAAAAATTACAACATAATCGGTAGAAAGGGGAAAAATTTTCGTGACTCTACTCCCGTGATGAACGAACTATTGACATACCTATAAGTTTCTATAGAACCCTCGGTACGCGAGTCCGACGCGCACTTGGCCGGTTTTTTTAGTATGTCCCGCTTTCGACGATGGAATCCCGCTTTTTTTACTCTATATGGTACAAAATCCCGCTTTGCCCGAAAAAAAATCTGGCAACGCTGGCCGACAAGATCAAAATCAAAATCAAAAAGTTGTAATGTGGGAGGTAATAAAACCACGAGTGCTCCGTAATTAATGTCATTTATTAGTCTATTTAAAGGATTACACAAACATTATGATGGTTGCACACCGTCATTTATTCAGTTAAGGCCCTGATAAGGCACTTATGAACGTTAATTTGTTACATACAATTGAATTTACCACCGGTTCGGAATACACTTCAACTGAGAAGACTCCAGCAAGAAACACAAGTGAGTACCTAAGTGGCGGCGACCCGATGTCGCTCTGGTATTGATCAAAGTTGCCGCGTCGATGTTGTACCCACAGGTTGTACCGACAAGTCAGGGAAGGGCCTTAGGGCCGTCCATTCATTACGTGAGGCATTTAGTGGGAGAGGGGGTCCAGCCGAATCTCTCTCAATAAAAAAGTAAAGTATTGTGGTTTTTAAATAAATTCAATGCAAATAAACCCTGATTAATGTATTTACGCAAAAATATGCATAGCTATTAAAAATCTCACGTAATATATGGATGCCCCCTTATATATAATCAGAATTTAACTTAATTTAAAGGATTCCATATTTTGAAATGAATAAGTAGGTCACTGTCTATCAGTATGACACTACCTACTAAAAGTACTAAAGTTAGAATTGAGTAGCAAGTTATTATCAATTATTTACCATTATCTTTTAATTGTTCTTATCTTTTATAATATTATCGTCATCATGATTGATTTTAAACTGGTTTTTGAAAAACGGGCATAAAACCAATATCTGTCTAATATAGAGACGTATGGCATAATTATTTGTTAGGAACAAAAAAAAATTGTAATGGCCCTAATATGTACCTGCATTACGTGGCTTCAACATTCCGCTAATACACTAACCGCCGGATAGCGCATTCCAAAACAATGAATCTTGCTGCCAACCAATATTGATGACTGTTCAGCCATTTTCATGACGCCTTCGCGCAAAAAATGCACACAAATATTTGTCTCTAGTGGAATCGAATACACGACGAATGACTGGCACTTAGGGGTATGTAATCTTCATGCGAATGATTGCTCTTTCCTATTCGAAAACACTTCGTTTGAGTTGTCCTACTATTCTATTTCGACTGGTAACCTTGAGGCTGAATGCCGTGTGTCCAATGCCAACACTGCACATTTTTTAAACTAATGAACCAATTAAAAACACGTTTTAAGACTACTCGTTAACTTTTCCTTGCATTGGCTCGCATCGCATACCTTTCGTTGCGGTTGTATTCCGCCAAGCCTTACCACATGGCTACCACCCAGTTCGGTACCTATAGTATGACCTCCCGACCACCATTGAGTTCACGTCACTCAATAGTTGTGTCAAACCGCAAACATTTTTAGTTGTTTAAAAACAATGTTAATAGCGCTGAGAATAGTTTTATCTATACTCGAGATTTTGTACTGAAAAATGCAGGTCTGCAGGGAATTATTCCGCAGTTCGTAAAATTGGCACGTGAGAGCCCATACACACGCCGGCACTCGGCTATCGGCCCGCAGCGCGCCGCGAGGTCGCGGGTTCCCCTATCACTTTAATCGCATCACGTACTCGCCGTATGTTTTCATTTTCTCCTTCACATATTGTATTTTAACATAAAATTAATGTTAGAAATTCTTTATACAAAAGATAATTGGTTGTGCACACTGCTGTGCTGTGCGTGTTCAAGTTATTATTTATGGTTATGTTGTTCAAAATGCTTTCTTAATGATGGTGCTATAGTAGCATCTAAGTGGCGGTATAAACGATTGAAAATGTCGTATTTGTCGTTTATTGAAGTGATTGCCCATTAAAATACAATATATCCGCCTCAATGGTCGTCATCAATTAATGTTGAATAGTTAGTACAGCGGATACGATACGTCTTGGTCGTATGCCGCCGACATGTGTATGTATCCATCCTGTGATCATAACAAGCGAGAAGTTCTAATATCTCGGTGCAGCTGCCGAGTCGACATGTCGCGAGTACTCCGTATATTCTGATATTACTTTTCGCTAAATCATGTAGCGATCTATCTCCACATCGTATTTGACGTCCGTTATCTTTGTCGCAGCGTTTAGTCGTATATCGATCATAGTATACAAAGAAAAGCACGTTTAAATGACTATTGGTGGTATGAAGGTGGTATATTTCAATATCCGAGAATTCATCCTTGGAGCGTTGAATGCTGGCGCCCGGGGACGGCTTGGCCTCAATCACAAAATCCTCTATGCCGTCTGTGCCTCAATGCTTTATTCGACATAGTGATGAGAATACAATAGTGATATCCTGTAGATAATCACTTTATTCTGAAGAAGCTGTATATTTGTATGCAAATATACGCTTAAATCCCATTGTAGCAAATGTATGTATGAATTTGTGGAACAGCAACAATATTAAGGATAAATTACTCGCGTGCAATCGCGACGGGAAGATTAATATGGTAAATATTCATTAATTGCAGAGATGAATTGCATTATTTGCGAGTTATATATAAAGCACTAATATACGACTCCAAAATAGACTCGCTATTTCAGTTTTACAAACAGAACATAATCCTGCGACTTGTGTGTTTGAGCAACGAGCGAGAGGTTCACTTAAATGTTATCTCAAATTTCTTAAAGCTTAAAATACACATAGTGACGAGTAGACGGAGCAATACAAACAAATCGACTGGAAGTGGATTTCAGACTCGTTAGTCAATGTCGGCCATCGTCGACGCAACTCCAAATATTTTATCTCAAACGTTATTTTTCTGAAGCGCTCATACCAATACTTGTGACTAGATATGTAAATAGTACAAACGCGGCTTTGAACTGTCAGCGGCGCGGCGTAGATAACTGTGAGACTATGACAGATAACGAGCAAGTTTGACAGTTCGATTGTGAGCGAAGGGAGGGACGACCGCGACGACTTGTCTGAGGCTAAGCGGACATTTCCTAGGAGACACATGGGAAACAAACTACACCCCATTCCGAGAGGATGTATTTGACACTAATGATAATTGTAGTTTGAGGGAACGGGTGCTGAGTAATGGATTCTACTCACGTCCTACTGCGGCTGTAAGGATTATAAAGTGCCGCTCTATCTCGTCCACCCACGCCCTAATCTGCGGGGATATCTGCTGATGGACGTAGCAGATTGGGTGCGCGGAGGGCATTACGATCGTCTATATTGACCTTATAATTTAGAACTTTATAATATTTCACAGACACGTATTGTGCGCAACTTGTGCTCTCGCATCGCACTACGATATTAGAAATGAAACATTTTGCTAGTTATTTTGTTTCAAAATTATTTTGAATTGTATTTCCGATACGTGCGTTCTACATTGGACTTATGAATTCAATAAATTGATTTTATTGCAGCTGGAGTATAATTTTGTTTTTTTTTTATTAATAGCACAGTAGTTTTGACCGGATGCTCTGGCAGAGGTCGTGGGTTCGAATACTATACTGAGGTTTTGCTTTCAGTGAAGAAATGAGGAAACCATAGCAAGATGGTAATTATTTTGTAGTAGGACTTATTCGAACTTTGAGCAACCTTATAGGTCTTTAGTGCAGATTACTGCAGATGTATCTAAATATATATTTTTATCATTTATATCAGTTGAAGAACTAACAAAGTGACGATGTCTAATTTAACTCTGAGGCCGTTGGATGTCGTTGAAGGCCGCGCCGCGGGGCCGTGGGCCTACAGCCTAGTGAAACTCGATCCCTCGTCTCTGTTGTGTAGTGATTGGTAAAAAATTGGGTCGGAAGTTGCAAACTTAGTTACACCGTGCTTGTTCGCTGTCCCTGGTTACAATGTAGGGGAATCATTTATTATGTTATGGAACAGTTAGTTACGGTAGGGTATATATACGGTCGGGTCCGGTTCTATTGTATAGTTGCTGCGGTTTCTCAAGTTACTAAATATACCTATTTTTTATTATTTTCTTAGTAATTTGGTAAGTAGAGCTTACCGTACTATTATATGTTATCTTAAGGCTTTAAAATATTAATAAAGAGTACATGATATTATATGTATACATAGTGTGGTATCCTGCCGGTGTTGCCTCGCAGTGATAATATATAAATGGCGCAAATCACCCGACACCCCTTGCGCCTCGCGCGCGCCTCGACCGGGCATCAGCGAGGCAACGACCATCAATCAATTACACTGATCATTTTAGGTAGGTATCACTCTACATCGATAACGCATCAATAATGCAAACATTTTCAATAAAAATTAAGTTTAGAACATGATAATTTATTAGGTAAATTGAGATTGTTTGTCAGCTCTTGACTCCTCATCAGATCAAACAATTGTGTTGATTATGATTTGGCACGAAGGTGGATCATAACCCTGGAATAACATATTTATCCCGGGGAAACAAGATCTCCCAGGAACAGAGGTAAAACGGGGCAAGAAAAGTTTTAAAAAAACCTGTCTACTGGGTTATTTTATCGAAATCGGCTAAATACACATTTTATATTAAGCGCGAAGTAGTTTGTGGAATCGGTTTTTATAATAAATCAAAGGTAGTACTTGTACGTAGTATTTATATACTCTGAGGTAGTACCTAACTTGACAAGTAAGTTCAAGTCATGTTAAAGTACTATCCTGAGACATTTTTCACTTCACACACGCACTACGGCCCCGATCCCCAAACTAAGCAGAACTTGTACAATGGAAACCGGATTAAATGTTAATATTTACACCCAGACTCAAAACAAACACACATGTTCATATATACACACAAATGTTTGTTGTACTGGGTGGGAATTGAACCCACATCCTTGGCGTAGCAGTCAGAGTATTTAGCCTTTAAGCCAATTTTTATCTGTGTCAAACGTAGTCTTAAGTTTAAGTAGGTACATTTTGTTTATGCCTGAAAGTTTCAATATATCTGTACATATTTTCCGTTATTGCTCAAGGCATGAAATAGAACATAGTTTTATGTAGGAAGGTAGGTACTTGAATGGCTTCAGGCCATCAGTGTTTCTACCCGCAGGTTATCATCACAACGAACAACGCTCTGATGAGCGCGATCGATACGCAAACAGATAATTTGAAGCATTCAGTGTTGCAAAAAAATCTAATCTAAGTATTCGGTATCTGTCGGCGAGGCGAGGGGCGCGCGCCCAATCTCGCTCGAGATGTTTAATTAACTTAAGTAATGAAGGCCGATCGATCGTCGGACGATGGACGCTTCGATCCGATCCGATCGCACCGCGCCGCGCCGCGCCGCGCCGCGCCGCGTGTCGAATCACT
Source organism: Polyploca ridens (assembly GCA_951394255.1). Classification (NCBI taxonomy): domain Eukaryota; kingdom Metazoa; phylum Arthropoda; class Insecta; order Lepidoptera; family Drepanidae; genus Polyploca; species Polyploca ridens. Next base: position 14,917,560 of record OX596262.1, read on the forward strand.
GATCGATTAACGCACGAACTGCGATGCCGTGTCGGGGGTCTTACAAACTAATGCTACACGGATGAAATGTGTTGTTGCCGACCCTATTTGAATATAAACCTTTTTTAATTCCATGCTCAAGCACAATGAGTAGTTGCTTGGGTTGGGAAAGCAATATTAGCGCGGCCATGACGGGGGGGACAAATTCTTTTATATATTTTTTATTAATTGCAGAGATTGACGTGATATGGGAACCAGCAAGTAAAGTTGGAGTCTGTGAAATTTGTACTCCAAGGTATACGTTGAATGGATAAGTAAAAGGACGAAGAGATTAATTAATGTTTAATTAGTTAGGGTCTCGTTTCAACAGACGGAGACGCCTCTCGGCTTGTCTTTACTTTGTTCATCTTTATTGCACGGATGTTATGGAACTTCTGCACATGCATAAGCAACACAAACTAGGATCAGATAAGGTGCAGTTTACAAAAGCCATCTCCGATGTTACATATGGACATTGTTCGTGACTGTAATCAACCGTAAGAAACTTACAGAGAAACGTGAATCGAGAAGGGGATTATTCGTATTTAAACTCATACGCAGTTAAACCCGCTTCAAAAGATGGTAATACATAATAAGTTTTATTTTAAAATGTAAAATGGACTTTCGTAGCATCTTGCTTTTTAAGGCGATGATAGCTCAGTGGTAGTGACGTCGGATACCGAGATGAAGGTTCGAATCCTACAATGAGCTTGAGCTTTCGGTGAAGGAAAAGATCGTGAGGAAACCATAGCTCGGTGGTAGGGTACTTTGTAGTACCCGCCTGGCTGGCTACCACCCTCAAGTTGAAAATCTGTCGCCAAGCACCTTTCGGTGTGTTCCGATAGCTGCACTTGTGAGCCAGTTCGTTCTAGACTTTGTGTGCTTACCACCTTCGGCCGCATCATCACTTACCATGGTGAGATTGCGGTCAAACACAGGCCTATAAACAATAAATAAATAAAAGTGAATATTCACTGTGGCCTGCAAAATATCTAAAATAGATAGGTTAGTGGAGATATACCCAAGTATAGGCAGAGCTGTAAACAGTGAAGCGCCCTCGGTCCGACGGACGTGTCTCGCGAAGGGACGAGTGCCAAAGGGTCTAATGAAGGCGCGCCGGGCGCAAACACCCACCGCCAGCCAGCCAGCCAGCCAGACCGGCCCTTTGTGTGTGTTTATTTATCGGATTGTCTGACAGGGACCCCAACTTTTGGCGACGTGTTCTAAGAAACTGCTATTATTTACGAATTGTGCTTTCCTTATTTTGCTACGAAAAATGCTCGAAGATTGGTAGATGTTTTTATTTATCGATGAATCATTATAAACGCAGACAGCAATGACGTATATAGATAATAAATAATCTTTTTAATTATTATGAAATTCAGCGTGAATCCACGATGTCAAGAACATAATACAAAATTAATGCATATTTACATAACACTTGCGCAGGTTGTTTGTAAAGGTGTCAGAGAATTATTCCATAACATTTCCGTTAGTTAGTTTTGTGTAAAAATCTTGTATATGTATATCACTTAGCAACTGCATACAAATATTTAGGTAACTACAATCCTGAGAGCTGCGTCCTAAAGACAACACACAGAGCAGATGATTCGTTCACGAAGCAGGCTTGCAGCAGATGAATGGTGTCTCAGTGCCGAGACGGCGACCTTACACCGACCTACTGATCTATTTATAGTAAGTACTCGTGGTTTGGGGCACCTCGGCTCGGCCCGCAAGTGGGGCAGCACATTAGCGGAGCTCCAGGCTGCACCCCCCACTCCGGCACGCACGCGGCGCGGGCGGGGAGGTCACACGCTCCATAACGACTCTTATAGAGCTGGTTTATGTGGCGTGGCAGCTCTGCGTCATGTCGCAGTTACCAGAACCCGCCATATGGCCCTATTTCTCACATCCGCAAAAACAGAATTATCGCTGACAACTCGTAGGCCGACAAAAATGCCGTCCCATCAAATGTGCGCCGTTTATTATGTTTTGTTTTTATCGTTCGTCTTTTCATGTGAACGCATTATTTTACCATCTTGGGGTTTCCTCTATGACTCATTTAATTTGATATATTGACACATAGTGACGGAGGCAAAAAGAAAGGAAAGTTTTTGTTTTCCGCCTAATGATTTTCCAATAGAGGGTGCAATCAGATACATTAGTGTAGATAATAGAGGCGGGACGCACACAAGCGCCGAGCGCCGACAATGATACCAATCTCCGGAGAACTACCAAAAACACTTAATCACAATAGTCTCACGTTCGCTCGGCGGGAGCAGATCCCGGGGACAAAAAACCCGGGATGTAAAGGAGATTAGAGTCTTGAGCGGGTATTCTGTAAATCAGTGAAGCATTCCCGGAACGCCGGCCGCGCCGAATTAGATTCGGAGTTTATAATGTTAACTAACTTGAAAAAACCAAAATTCTTCATAAGCTTTGTTAGTAATGCAATGATCTTTTTCCTACTATTACTTATCATGCAATATTTGTGAAGGTTTCTGATTTCGTCTAGACAATACGTTTGTGTACATTCAGCTACAATCATTGAAGCGAATCGGACACGTACCGTATAGGCTACGTGCCTTTAAAGGCTCAACACTAATCTATGTTCAACTACAGATCGTGTATCACTAATGATAGATGTGTACGTTCTTATTTATATCCCGGACCCAAATCAGGCACGCACTCAGTTATGGTATCTTGTAAGTACCGCGATACTGGTAGGTGCCGCATTTCGCGACGAATTTAACATCTCTAGCGTTGTATCACTCTTGGTGTAGGATGATGTAAATTGATATAAAGTTTTTATTTATGAATATATTAATATGACTTGACTATTCAAATTTAGATTCGTCACTTAGATTAAAGTAATAAGAGACGATACGGGTACCACCTACATTATTGTTTTACATTACGTTATTGATAACTATGCTCAATTTATTGGACAGAATTGACACGTAATAGAGATAGCAAGATTTATGTAAAGTAGCATGAATGAGATAGCAATATTGTGTTAAATAAATCCATGAAGAAGTCCACGTTTGAGCATCCGAACCGTGTCTTCCGATTTTGGTTTTACTTATCTATGATTCGTCATGAATACAATATAGTCAAGCTGCGAATATATTCTTCGTATTTATGTTGATTATGATTTACGACCTATTAGATTTTCGCTAGGACAGGATATAAATTGAAAGCTTTTAGTATGTAGGTGTAATATTATCAATTTATGAAGCAATAAGATAACACGTGTTTTTATCATGTTTTTATGTACGTAGTCGCCGCCGCGCCGCCGCGTCCGAGTCGCCCCAGCTCGTTGTATCGCCGCTTATTAAAATAAATATTATTTACATAGAGAACATTATGACAACCATGATAACCGAATACTTCATAATATTTAGTTGTATACTTAAATAAATACACTAAAAATATATTCGATTAAGTACTGAATTAAAGCATCTCTGAGTAGCACAAATTCTATGAAGAATTTTTCGAGAATTTCTCGTGACTCTTCAACCGTTCTAAATTTAATCGGTTTTGATCGATGAATGACGGATTGTGAATCCGTTAAGCGCAGCCGAGTCGGGCCGGAGTCACTCGTCGGAATCAATTACCGTCGGGCCCCGTACCCGCACCCGAGGTACCTACACCTGACACCGCGGCTCACAAAAACTCGCATCTCAGATAATTAAGACTAACTATTAATTGGGTCGAGGCACCGCTGTCACATTGACTGATCGTTTTTTGCGTTTGCAAAAACTTGATCGGCCGAGTATCGATCGAGCGGAACCGGGCCGATACCGGGACGGGGCGGGCGGGTACCTACCCGTACATCCGCGCACAACACTTTTTGTCGTATTGAATGGAATCAGTCAAGTGGCGCGGAAATGTTGGGCGGAATGAGTGCGTCCGTCACAGCCATGTTGGGCGTGACCGCTCCGACGGACGCCGGACGCCGGACGCCGACCGGCGACGGACGGAGGAAAGCGGACGCGCTCCGTGATAACTCTCTGTGCCGTACATACCTACGAAGCCATTTTTTATTTGGTCGAACGATTCGATCATTCAATATTTATGGGTTCTTCTCTAGCGGAAGTGGACTGATTTGATTTCATCGGCCGCGATGCGATGTTACTTACAACAAGTGAGTCTATCCAGCCGGAACTAACGAACCTTTATTTTAAAGCACGTCCATGTGTAGCTTGTAATTAATTTCACGTGAGGAAAATTAATATTGAAAGTTTTAAATGTCAAAATTGATTAACACCTGCCTCTAGTGGTTCCGGCTAGATAATGCCAACTCGTTTACTTCCACTCTACGGCATGCATAAAGGACGGTGAATTTCACATTTTGTTCCGCAAAATCTGTCTTTTATCGGTTTCCTCATCGGTCAGCGGTACAATAGTAATAAAAGAATTGAAGTGTGCTCGTCGAGTGGAATGGAACAGTTTGCTTGTTTCTTTGGGCGTTAAATTAAAATAGTTCTCGTGGAGCGACCGCGACGTGACATCGCCGGAATTAATCGAAATGTACTTTCTATCTTTTGTTTAGTGAGAACGCAACATTGTTACTAATCGAGATAATGATCATTTACAGCGTAAAAGTTAATAGGAAGGACATTACCTACTGTGAGCCAGCTCCATATGAAACGATGTAAATGGAAACCAAAGGTTTGTTTCCAAAGAATAAAACGCAATTATATTGTGTACACTCCTTGCATTATCGAGATCTGTGGCAATGAAAAAGAGTTTAATTTTCGTAAAGATGTTTGCCAACCAATAGCCTTAATTAGTCAGTTGATTAAAATCTCGCATTTTGGACCAAAAATCTGTGTTTTATCACGCACGGATAAAGAAATAATCGCTTTGGATTTTAACTTGCTAAAGGCATCATTTTATTTACATCATCTATCATGTTATAAGTCTAAACATGTGTCACGAAACCGTACTAAGAAGGCGTCCACGCTGTCTTCATGTCCGATACAGACGGCAAGAATAAGAATGAATACCAAACGTGACGCGAACGTAGCGAAGACGGGACGGACGCCGCTCGCCGAGCGTTGCGATACCTGCCTGCCTACTTCTAGTTTTTATCGATTGACAGGAAAAACTATAACATAGTTGAATCCATTTGACGGCTCCATTAAGAGGACTTAATTCGTCATACTTTTCATACAAAACCTCTGTACTTATTATGGCGTTGTTAAACATTTTTCGTTAGATGTTTTGAACAAATTAGTATCTTGTACACTATATCTAGCCGTGTATCTAGGCGTAATTTAAAAAAAGTGTGAAACAAATTCAGTCAAAGCCTCCGAAAAACAGCGTTTTTGCCTGTACTTTGGCCATATCTAATGTACCTATAAATTGTAAAAGTAAAGAAAAGGATAAGATACCAGGCTTGCAAATGTATTGGAGATTCTAAATAACTAACTTTTTTTTCACAAACTTGTAAGATTTTTTCACAAGAAGTATACTCCTGGTACAAGTTTTATGAATGCGAAATCATGAATGACGACCTAGCGAAGCGGGCGCGAGTGATCAGCGGAATTTACCGACTGATAATCTACGGCTATGATGCTGTCTCTCTTTTTTCGCAGTGAAACATTACGTTGGATGAAACAACAAGCTTTTAGACTATGCTTGCGTCGAAGTTGCGCCGGCCACAGAGGGCCGCCTTAACGCCACGTTAACACACGCGACACGGACCTTGTCTGTCCGAGTTCCGCACACTACTCTACCTACACTTCGCTCACTCGGCTACGATGCGCTAATCTAATATTATTCATGCAAAATCCGGTTAATTTAAAACCGCCAACATTATTAAGGTGGATTCGAATTTGGAACGAGTAAAATTAATTAAAATCAGCACAATGGTGGGTAATTAGGGTTGTTGGTGGGGTTATAAAGTATTAGTTACGTATACCGTTTCGGATTTCTCTTTCTCTTGCTTTATTACTTAAATGTATATATTATGTAAATAATAAGTATGTTGATAAACTCGTATTTTATTAATGTTATCAGGCTTGTATTTAATTATAATATATCTAACTAAGTGGGCCACCAAACTGGCAATTGAATATAAATTTTATTTAATTTTTTAAATATACGAAATGTTCTCAGATTGTATATTATAAATACATAAAATAATAAATTGATATTTATTATTCACTATCAAAACGAATTAATTAATTATATTTATTCGGAATAAAATCGTAGAGCGTCGACTTTCTTTATCATACCATCATATTTTATATATTTTCTTACAGAAGGCAGGTACATAAAATCCATAACTAGGTGTTGGTAAGCAAACACTCGAGAGTTGACAGTGACGGATCGGATCCCTTCGCGTCGCGTCGCTTAGCTGTTATCTGACGCTTCACTTGGTGAGCAGTAGGAGGCGACAGTAGCGTCCTTTGATCGTCTCCCTCCACGACTCCGAGAGCCTGTTACAATGCCTTTGTTCTATTATTAAGAGCAACGTGAACGGCCATGTCCCTAGCTCACTGTAGGGGGTCACTCGTGCCCTGCTTTGCGGAAAATCAACTTAATAAATAGGTCACAGCTTGCTATGCGACTCTCGTAGCTCGTAGCATTCCGTAGCCACTATTGTAATGTTACTTTCTCATGGATGTACAGCACTTGTGAAGTTGCATAGCGTTTATTCGCTCAAAGAGCAGCTCGACTGGGGAATTACCTCCACCTTACAGAATACCGCAGCCAAATAACTTTATGTTGTGTAAAGTTGTATTCGTGCGTGTGAGTAAGGTCGCCAGAGCTTAAGGGGGAGGGGGTAAGGGTCGGTAAAGCGTGAGCGATGCTTCGTGTGTCACAAGCGTCCATATGGCTACGGTAACCGCTTACCATTAGGTGGCCGCATGCTTGTTTACCGACTTAGTCGTAAAAAAAGTACCTATCCGCAGTCAGGGTCTCTGAGTCAGGCCCAGGCAGTTTAGGCTTTTAAAATTCGCTATCATTGCGCTATTACCAAAAGGAGCTTCGCAGTGGCTGTTTTACTGTAACAGATCAGAGACAAAAAGAGCCATGCGAGTGGAGTTATATAAAAATCTAATTTTGAATTGGAAATAAATGGCCTGTGTTAAATAAATGCTGGCAACAGCGTCCCCACCCACCAGCAGGCCGCGTAAATGTACGAGCCACTTCGCTAAGTTATGGTAATCGCCGCAGTTTCTCTATTCTTTTACACAATCATGAACATTGAATGGTGTCAAGCTATCTGTGGGGAACTAGATACATAAATATAGTATAAAATACACGCAGTTTGTTAGCTACATGGACGCGTCGTCCCGTATGGCACATGCATGCGTGTCATGCAGATACTTCTGCATGGGTGTATGGGTGCATGGCATGGGTGCACGTGTAACATATTGTAACGAGCCGGGCGGGCGGCGCGGCGCGGCAGGTGCGATCAACTGTCATTTGCGATTTGCGGCTGTTTTCACATGCTTGCTATTCGAACATAACATTAGGAATTAGGTAGGGTTCTCACATAATTTTACATATTATGTGGTTTATGGTGATTTATTATAGCTAGCTTTTGTCCGGCGGTTTTCCCCCATTCCCAATTAAACTTTAGTGATGGCTTTCCAAAAACTGAACCACGCCAACCAAAAACTTAATATCATATGTCATTTACCTTAAAAATTATAAAGTTTCATACACCCCTTTGTTACAAAAGGAATATATTTTGTGAATTTCAAGCTTTACTGTGTGTTGATATCTCAGTCAACCAATTGAGTCAGACCTTAATTGTTCTTGTATGTATACAGTGTCATTCAATTTATACCATATTACACGTATTAGTTTGTTCAGGAAAAACGAACCCCGTGGGTTTTTATAGCATTTTTATATAGATGTTTTGACAAAATTTATCAAAACAGCATTTTACGACTATAAACCTATTATCTTCGTAATTAAATTGATTACTTATACTGCATGTTTATCATAAAGTTTTGTTTGGGTGTATTAATTTTATTTGTATTATAATAAAAATAAAGTTGTATAAACAGATTTGTTTGTCTGTCACTGGAATTCTTTATTGAACTGCAAACATTTCAGTGCGCTGAAAGGAAAACTTTTTATAATTCGACTACTTCGAGCAGTCCTATCGAATTCCTCGAATAAACTTCTGATGCGAAAAGTAACTTTTACTTATTATTGGCGAATGAAGGGTGACGGGAGGTTAAATGGGTAATTTCATTTTAAGTCGGAAAACAACATGAACTGTTGTCATTTTCGAGTGTGACAGGTAGGTAACTACAAGACAAGATAATCTTTATATATAAAATTCTACTGCACGTGTGTATGTCACTGAATTCCTCCTAAACGGCTAGACCGTTTTGAATGTTTTTTTTTATCCCACCCAAACGCATACAAAAAAATTCATTCAAATCGGTCCAGCCGTTTAAGAGGAGTTCAGTGACAAACACAAGTACAGTAAAAAAAAATATATATGCTTTTGGGTGACGCCCTGGATGGTTTAGATAGGGTAGGGTAGGGTAGCACCACAGGGTAGGGTAGCACCACGCGAACGAAGTCGCGCCGGGCAGCTAGTAAATATGTAAGTAGTTTAATTTTACCATAATTTCTCTTTACATTGTATTGCTCATTATCATTATGAGTTGGTTTTTCTTATAATTATATGTACGTGTAATTATTTATTTATAAATGCGTGTATAATGTTAACTAAAGCACTCACACAATAATTATGGAGTCAGTAATAACGTTTTTATATCATTGATAATGGATTTAGAAATAATTATGATGATACATACATACAATTTTAAAACAACAAGAAAATAAAGGTAGGTATAATTTTTTGCTTTTAATTTATTACATCAATTTTGATTTGCGCAAGAAATGTGTGGTAATGAATTATTGTATGCATTTTAAAATTAATTTGTTCCTGGATATAAGGATCCCGTTCCTGAATGTGGACCATCCACTTTTAAGCCCATCACAGACGTAGCTATAATATATATTCATATGCCGAGCTATATAATATAAATTACAGTGCAGGTTGGCGAAGTAACATAAATAAATATTATAGCTGCGTGTGCGGTCACTCAAAGATTAGTACCTATTGAAAATATATCGTAATATGTCGTGCTATGATTTATATTAATATAATGTTATAGCTACGTCTGTAGCATGGGGATGCTGTCTCGTGGTGTAGCATGATTAGCCGTTCTTAATCGATCGGCAAAGTTAAGCTAAGCCTGTCGTGGTCGGTACCTGGATGGGTGACCGCCTTGTGGTATTTCAAATCGAGCGTTTCCGTGCTTCGGAAGGCACGTAAAGCCGTTGGTCCCGGTTATCACTTAATTGTGATAGTCGTTAAGCTAGTTGGATGACTCCTAGGCGGCTTGAAAAATTCCAACAGTAGGTTGACCACTAGCCTACCTCCACCGATCCGCAGTGGGCACGCGTGGTGGAGTATTGCCCATTCCCTTTCACCTTCATTTGTGAAAGGAGGCCTGTGCTCAGCAGTGGGACATTATAGGCTGATGATGATGATGATGATGATGATGATGATAGCTACGTCTGTGAAGAGGGTTTACAATAGCCTGAAATGTCGAACATTATCAGCAACATGTAAACTGTAATAAACATAAAATAGCAGTTTTCAGTTTCACTTCGACGGTTAAATATAACTCGTATTTATTTAGGCGCAAAGGGTAAAGTACCTAACTTCTTTAAAAGCATGTTATTCTAGAAACATTTTTTTTATTACTCTGTATGTTGGAGATCATCACATCTCAGAAATAATATTTAGACGTGCACTGAGATGAGTGAGCATGAATTATAATCAGTAAAAAACGTTATGGAAAAGTACGTAGGTAGGTATTAGTGTTGCCAGGTCCCGTGTGTCAAATTTCGGAACGTAAGGAATAAATAATCGGGATTTTGGTTTTCAAATCGGGACAGCTGCAATTTTTTTTATAATCATTTCAAATTTTAATTTTTTTCATGAAAGTCTGATTTTGGTGAGAAAATTTGAAAACAAAAATATTTTTATGAAGTAACAGCTTAGTTATTTTCGTTTTTCCTGTCAAAATATCGAATATACTAAAGACTCATGAGGTTGGTGAAAAATCGGGACATTTGGCGTCCCGATCAAGGGTTAATCGGGACGTGTCACCAGACCCCTGAAAATCGGGACTTCCCGCGCAAATCGGGACACCTGGCAACACTAGTAGGTATGCACATATAAAAGAGATATCAGAAGTCATTAAGCAATGAAGCGGCAAAACAGCCGGTAAAATACGATAAATAACCGGTGTCTCGCCACGGTTTATGGACGCAATTTGTTATACAAGCCATAGTGTATAAAAAAATAATAATAAATGTTATATTTTTATGAATTTATTAGCGCTGCGGCACGGGGCGGAGCGTCCCACTCGCGGCGTTTAGGTTGGCGAGAGGAGATTGTGCAGTCCTGATCAATATCGATGAATAAATTAATAATAATATAAAAATATTGCCATTTAAACATGCATATACTTACTTTAACTCACTTATCATCGGATAAGGCAGTTATGACCGTTACGATCGACTCTACAACCGGTTCGTAATACAATTAAACTGAGGAGCCTCACGACAGGAGACTTACGACAGGAACCTCAACAAGGCATTTTTTGTGCATTTTTCTTTTTAATTATTATAATTAATTAGAGATAAATAAAATTAAATCGTATTTATGCAATCAGGGTGTGCACGTGATGGCCACATTTTAAAACTTGCCCTGTGTTGGTTGAAACTTAGCCCAATTATGAACCTAAATTTTAATTTCCATTATTATTAATTAGAGAGGAATGCAAATTAACACCACTCTATTGGGTATAATGCACTTGATTCTAACAGATAACAATAATACAAATACATAGATATAAATAATATAAAAGATCTGTGAATGATACCTCCTACACTATTGATACCAATATATTTATATTTTATATCAGCCTATGGATGTGTGCTGAACATAGGCATTGACTTCCACTTCGAACGGTTTCGGGCCGCTAGCATACAGCGGCGCCCAGCGACTCTGACTGGTCGTCGGTCCACCTGTGACGTGTTCACCACTCGAAAACCTTTCTTCCCCATCGGTTATCGGCTCTTCGAGTGATGTGGCCCGCCCATTGCCACTTCAGCTTACTCTAAGAGCTATGTCCGTCGTTTTCGTTCTCCTATACGAATATCTTCATTTCGGACCCTGTTATTATATTTATTTTAATATTTATATAGATAAATATTTAATGGGTTAATATATACTCAATTATTTATTTAAGAACTTTTTTTTTCAAATTTAAGAAAAATCTTTTGTAATAAAATACTGACAGATTGAACTAGGGGCACTCACTAGATATGACTGTTATGAAAGCTCATATACCGGCAAAAAGAGACACGCATAGCGACACAAAGAGAGACACCCTCATGTCAACACGCTTGTTTAGTAAAGATTTATAACCAAATGCGTCTATCGATAACAGATCTAGCGAGTGTCCGCCAGCACTATTACTGTCGATGTCGAGGCTCGATTAAACCACCGCGTGTTGTAGTTACCTAATGAATATATGAATAGAGTTCTAATTGTACCGGTAATTACGGTATTGTACCGCCGCCAGTACGTACCTTACCTACCTCGGCTCGGAAGCTCCCCCGCCCCCGCCCCCGCCCCGGTGACGTCACACTATCTACATGTCAATATTAACTTTATCTGTATAGGGTTGCCTCAAAATCGCAGGGCTGAAATAAATGGTCACATAAAATAACGTTGTCGCAGAGTTTATAGGTACATTACATATAACACTAAACCGTAGTTTTATTACATCTAACTTGAGATGGTATCAGCGAATATAAGCTACTATAAAATGGATAAATAGTTTCGTAATTCATACCGGTTATCCGATAAGATAATATAAATAATAATAAAGTGTAGTTTCCGTTCCAATTTACTTAATATTAGTACCTACTTACTATTTACCATGGGTTCTTCAAATCATACATTCCAACTTCATAGAAAAAAATCTATTATAGAAGTTAAAGGAGCATATAAGGCATTATACTAGTCTCTATAATCAACTGAGACTAACTGCTTTCTGAAAGCCAAATAAAAGATAATCTAATCAAAACTGTTGCCGTCTTTGTCATTTCAGACGTCATTGACAATGATAGGTATACTTTCATTTAACAAGATTAACTTTGATTTGGCTTCCAGAAACTGGTATTAAGAATGCGTTTACGTTAACTTATTTTGAAACAAAAAGAGCTTTTTTCAAAAATGTTAGTTCTATAAAAATACTAGTTTTTGTTTTAAGGTGGCCCTCTGTGGCCGGCGCAACTTCAACGCAAGCATAGTCTAAAAGCTTGTTGTTTCATCCAACGTAATGTTTGGCTGCAAAAAAAGAGAGACAGCATCAGGGCCGTCGGTTATCAGTCGGTAAATTCCGCTGATCACTCGCGGCCGCTTCGCTAGGTCGTCATTCATGATTTCGCATTCATAAAACTTGTTCCAGGAGTATACTTCTTGTGAAAAAATCTTACAAGCTTGTGAAAAAAAAAGTTAGTTATTTAGAATCTCCAATACATTTGCAAGCCTGGTATCTAAATGTTTTCTTTACTTTTACAATTTATAGGTACATTAGATATGGCCAAAGTTCAGGCAAAAACGCTGTTTTTCGGAGGCTTTGACTGAATTTGTTTCACACTTTTATTAAATTACGCCTAGATACACGGCTAGATATAGCGCACAAGATACTAATTTGTTCAAAACATCTAACGAAATATGTTTAACAACGCCATAATAAGTACAGAGGTTTTGTATGAAAAGTATGACGAATTGAGTCCTCTTAAATGATATAAGTTACGTAAATATTAGGACATAAACATAAATATATCAATCAATCAATAACAAACAATACGTATAATAATTGTCATGTAACTAACAAGTGACATCCTTATTCACCTTAGTTTAGATTTAGAAAACATACACAGTTCTCACAAAAGGTCAGTAATTATTTCGAGTATCGAGTGACGTAAATATCTATAGTATTAAAGGCTCTTCGTCTACCTCCGCGTCATATAAATCGTCTGTTGAATTAATTTTCATAAAATATAATTTTTAACCTAATGCAAGTATCGAGATGGTTTTAATAGCCGTACAAAAAGACCTACAGTTTCGTTTATTTTCCCGGAATTTTCCTGCATTCACATTATGTACAGTTGCGCTCAAAACACTTTAGTGCTTCCCAAGTTAGTTATACAATTTTACATATATTAATTACTGTAGGGCTGTAGGTATCTCAGTAAACAGGTAATTTTGAATTATTATATGCAGAAGTGTAACGCCCTCCAATTAAATTACGTATGAAAGTCGCTATTTAATATTCAAACGAGGTTTCGTTTCAGCTAACAATCAAACTACATGATTAATAGAATTGCGTTTTAATAGCCCGGCCCGGCCCGGCCCGGCCCGGCCTTCTAAACAATATCACACAGTATCCTCCTTTCCAATAGACAGTCACAAAAAAAACCTTTGTTAAAATAAATCTCGAGCTTAAACTTTATAAAGTGAAAATAAAATTGAAATTACAATACATGTATTTATTTTTTATATTTTATCTATTCAGCATTTTACTCCCAACTGACACCCTTCAGCACGTAATAGTGACAGCAAAAGTATGAGAATTTTAATTATGTTAAAGCACTTTTGTCCCCGACTTTACTGAGTGTTGTGCTCGAGTACAGCCACGCCCGTAGCTATCTTATTTGTTTAATTTTTATTTGTATGAAACGTGGACTCCAAATTATGTAACGTGAAAATGTGCTTATATTTGACTTTTTATCGCTAAGTAACTTTGGTTAGCGAAAGAATTTCAGGCAAATACGTTTAGGCATTAGGTAAATACTGATAAAAGTTTGTAATATTAGTAACTGATTTATTCAAATCTTCACAAACATTATATCATTTTGGACACGCTGCGTTGCCTCCGTTGAATGTTATTTCTAATGGCCCCTTGTCTCGTGGTTGTGACTTGCGCGCGCTGCGCCCAAATTATGGTTTACACCAAAATAAATATTGTCACAATTGAGTTTTGACGTGACACATGAACCGCCTCAGCACTGCCGTGCGACCGGAATAGTGAACAAACACCGACCTCCCCTGAGACAGCCGATACCCGCTTAATACGAGACCGACCACACTCGCCCGCCACCACCGCACTCGCGGCACACCACGTGGCAGCTCAGCCATCCATTGCCGACCCAATATCAACGCTATTAACAACCGACCGAGCTGAAACTGCAGTGTACGTGATGAAACTTTCAAAGTACGTTAAGAAGCTCGCGACGTGAATTCAGATGTAGATAGGTCTCGAGTCCCTAACAACTCGGACACGAATTCAACTTAACGCTCCAACAAACTTAATTCGAAAAGCGAAGACTCCCAAATTATTCCGTATCGAGACGGCATAGAGTCTAAACGGGTAGCGTTGGATAATCTGCTATTCTAGTTGGTATATTTACCTGAGATGTTTGCACAGGGCGTAGTGTAAAACGGTCGGGAGCAAACAGCCGAGGAATTCGACC